>MU225748.1:3097698-3168553 GCA_018584345.1 Thuja plicata | reverse complement strand
GGTAGCTGTGGTGACTCGGTAAATACATTGTCACTCGGTAACCTCTGGTGACTCGGTAGTAACTGTCTTCTCGGTTATCTTCAACTGATGACTCAGTGACTACCGTCTGCTCGGTAACTGCTATTTTTCTCATATGCTCGGTGACTGCCTTACTGCTCGGTTTGAANTGTTTGATCGGTGAGCTTTACTGAATGCTCGGTATAGGCTGTGGGCTGAGTGATGAGCTCGGTAAGCATTCAAAACCGAATAAGTGTTTTCACTAAGTGCATTCACTGATGCCAAATGTATCATTATTCCAACACTGATAGAGAATTTCCCATCAATGAATTTCAATTGATAACCTTTGTCCACTAGTTTTCCAACACTCAAAAAATTATGCTTAAGTCCATCAACAAGTAACACATTGTTAGTATTGGTATTTCCATCTAGATAAATAGATCCAACTCCAATGATAAGCTTAGGAGTATTGTCCCCAAATCTCACAACACCACCATCATACTTGGTTAGCTTAACAAATTTATTTCTATCTCCAGTCATATGATGTGAACAACCATTGTTTATGAACCATTCAGATTTCTTTTCAACATGTGACACTAAGGCTCTTTCTTCATGAATAGGTTCATCATCCTTGATAGCAATAAATCCAATCTCATTATAATCAATAGCATCATCATTAGAAACACCTTCACTAGCATAGTAGCATTCCTTATCCTTTGAAAACCTAGGTTTATAAAACTTAGATTTATACTTTGGAACCCTTGTAGGACATATAGATGCAAAATAACCTATCTTATATGAAAAATATTTCAGAGGTAACTTTCCTTCAAAGTTACCCTTACCTCTCTTTTATCTTCTAGCGACCAGGGCCACAATTTCTTCTAACTTTCTTTCTTCTTCTTGTATCTGATCTCAGTCATCGGCATATTCACCAAGATCTTCATTCAAGTGACTTATGTTGGTGCTCACAGTTTCTGATAAAGTCTTATTATTTTTATGCATAGTCGTCTTGAATGTTGTCTCAACTTTAGGTAATGAATCTCCTAGCTCTGTGGCCTCAAAAGTAGTTAATTTTCAATCAACATCTCTATATTAAATTTCTTCGTTAAATGTATTATTTCTTCAATAGGTTGCACTTTAGTTTTGTAAATAGGTGTCAAAGATCTAAGAATCTTTGTGATCACTTCTTCTTCATTGTATGTGCCTCCAAAGTTTCTAACCCCAATAACAACCTTTGTGACTCCATGTACATATGCTCTAATGTTCTCATCATCTCTCATTTTCAGATTTTCCATCCTTGTCTTCCAGTTTTGCAACTTTTCCTACTTATAATATTATCTCCTTCATATAGTGCTTCCGATCTTGACCAATTTTTATGTGCAGAGTCCAAATTTTTAACCTCTATGAATTCACCTTTAGAGAGTGCACTAATTAGCACTTCTCTTGCGACCATGTTATATGAAAATATATTATTTTCTTCATTAGTAGTTTTATCTAGTTCATCCTCAACCTTCATCTATACAGCCTTCTTTCTAATCATCCAGTAGTCAATTCCCAAGCATAGAAAATGTGTTCTCATCTTGTTCGTCCAACTATCAAAGTTTTTAGGATCAAACTTCAGACTATCCTTCCTATAGAATTCCACCTTTAGGATCAACTCAAGTTGTTAAGATTTATCTCTAAGGAACAATAGCTCTGATATGAATTGTTAGGAATAAAATTCCACCAACACAACTGAGAGGGGGTGAATTAGTTGTGAGACAGATTATTAAACATTAACTTTATACTTCAAAAATTTAATCCAAATGATAACATAGTAAATACCAACACCATAACACAATCCTTTTTTGACAAGGAAACCCTATTAAAAGTAAAACCTCAGTGGAAATTAGCACCCACAAATGATGTACTAAGAGTATAGTATCCCTGTTAAAATATTTAGCCTTGTTAGGAGATTATTGATACATTACACTACATAGTCCATGTTAAAGGACAAAACCTATTAGGAGTCAAGAGTAATAGTGGGCTCACTACCCAGACACACTACCTAAAGAAAGTTTAATCCACCCTCAGTACATACTGTCCAAAATACAAATGTATATGAGATATACAATCTAGTGAATTGTTTGATAGGAACTGTCTTTGCTTGGTATATTCCAATGAAGTAACATAATCACATCCTCTACTTTACATCTAGCATACACAAGCTTTCATCTTCCACAAATGCATTTCCACTTCGCTAACTCTTCACACACACTTTCTAAAAAGAAAAGACCTATCCTATATAACCTATTAAAATAATCAATTAGGTCATCCAATTAGGCTTCCCTAATGTACAAATGATTACATAACCCCTTGCTAAGATACACATGGTACCTATAACAAGTAAACACCAAATATAATCCATCAAATATAATATAAGATCTATAATCCATGCTCGCAATCCATAATACATGCTTCATATCTAAAGTAGGCCCCAAATAGGTCTCCTCTAGAACACACACTACAACTAACATCACCAAGAGTCTTACAACCCACAAAACATAAAAACCTTCCTTAACATGTCTTCTGCCATACCTTAAGCTCGCATAACCTGAATCCATGTCGCACATAAGTTATTCTCAAAACATAGAGACTAACTATGTCAAAGATCACTATCTCCGTCCAGTTGCCAGTCTTCACTAAAAACTTTGTAACTCTAAAGACATTATTTTTCCATTAGTATACAAAAGGAAAACATTTTTTAACCTTTGGTAAACCTACACTGAAAGACAGACTTTCAGAGATCACCAAAATTACAGATATCAGAGATCACCGAATGAGTAAAGTTCAATAGGAACCCGACAGATAAAGTGGAACCCAATAGGAGGAAACCAATAGAGGAACCCGACAAGCAGATACAATGTAAACTGAGAGAATAGGAACAGTGCAAACTAAAAGAAGAAACTAGTGCAACCCAAAAGATAGTCTAACTGATTTCAGAGTAAACCGAGCATCACACACTTAAAGTCAGTTACATCCTAGAAAAAAGTGGATCTGACTTCCACGTCATATAAAAAACTCATATTCTATTTATAGAGTTTGTTTTTTTTTTAATCCATTACTTAAAGGAGAAGAAACATTATTGTAATTGTTTTAATCAGTCTAACTGATTGAAAACATTCAGACTAGGAGATCAAGGTAAAGTTGTAAAGCTATGAGCATAGAGTTAATTTTGTTTTACGTGAAACTAAATTAGGTCAATCAATATTATAAATAGATGTTTTAATCATTCTAAATGAAGGAGAAGAGGATGAAAGTATCCAATTGATGTGGACAGAAGTCTTGCTGCTGCTATAGAACTAGCTTGGCTCTGTTTTGAGATCTTTCTCCTAGATCTCTTAGTTTTTTCACAACCCTAAACTAAGGTAAGTCACTCTCAACTTTACCTCCCATTCAAGACTCAGTACCCCATCAAAATTATTTTCATCTTCTTCTTTCTGAACCTACACAAATAGATTCATTCCACTTGCTTATTCAATGTTTTCTAAACATTGCTTTCATTCTCTTCCCTAGCCAAACTATTCTCAAGCTCACCTAGGGTAAGATCTCTAGACTCTTTGTTGTTTCTTCTCCTATAGAAAAAAAAAAAAAAAGGAAACTATGTACAAGGGCTCCTCTTGAGTTCCATCCCAGCACATGTTTCTCACCATGGATTTGGGAATCTCGAAGGGCCATTACTGTTTACAACCCAGAACGAGTGAAGAACTAATAACTTGCAAAACATAAAATAAGGTAACTAATCTACTTGCATGCAAAAGGAACCACAAAGAGACTTGATATCTACTAAACACACAATCTCCAACTTCTCATTACTAGAAACAAAACAAAATAGTATAGTAATCTACAAATATCTAACTTTCCTATAGCTTCTCTTATTCTACAATCTCTCCCTTCTTTATCTCTAAAATGAAGGCTTTTGATGTTATTAGTAACCATCCTCTCATAGGAAACAACCCTAACGGTCCACTCATTCACAATAATCTCTTCAGGAACTGTTACACTAACCATACTGTCCATAAAAGACAAGATCCTCTTTTTATGGGCCGTTATAACTGAATATTGTCAAGCAACAATAAAGAAAGTCGAGCTCCAGTGTTGGCCAAGCTGCTAGGCACCAATGCAGGTCGAGCTGCTAGGCACAAATGTAGGCCAAGCTGCTAGGTAGTGTAGGCCAAGCTGTTAGGCAGTGTAGGCCGAGCTGCTAGGTAATGTAGGCCGAGCTACTAGGCAATGTAAGCCGAGATGCTAGGCAATGTAGGTCGAGCTACTAGGAAATGTAGGTTGAGCTACTAGGCAATGTAGGCTGAGCTACTAGGTAATGTAGGCCAAGCTACTAGGCAATGTAGGCCAAGCTACTAGGCACCAGTGTAGGTCGAGTGCCAGTGATACCAAGAAGCTTATCCAAGGTTCCTGATGCCTTAGTTGGATTTCCAGAGGCTTACCAACTACCTCACACACACACAACTAAATGAAACCAACTAAGAAACCTATCTAGACATGGATTGACCTAGTAATATCTATCTTAGGGAAATAAAACAAATGACCTTCTAAGGTCCACACACACTCGCCTGACTTGGCTAGAGTCAGTACATGCCAGAAATAAGGAGCTAGGGGTTTGAGTTAGGTGTGCTCCTGCACCATACTCCCCCAAACAAAAGAAATGTTAATCCATCCTTGGATTGAGCATGTTTGGATCAATGCCCAACCTATTGAAGTCTTTTTCTCTGATCCAAGTAGCATCAACATCTTCTTTGCCATGCCATTTGACAAGGTGCTCCATATAGTCTCTGCTCCTAGTCTTCTTGTAGAACCTTGAGTCTAGTATCTTTTCAGCTATCATAGATGGAGTAGGGGTTAATTTCAAATATTTTACCTCTTGTATTACCTCTTAAAGGTTCTGATCAGCATCTTGAATTAGTCCTTTGTATTCTATCAAATCTACAATGTTGAAAACCGGTGACAACCCAATGTCTTCAGGAAGCTCCACCTTGTATGCATTGTTTCCATAATTTGCAAGTATCTTACATGGACCTAGCCTCTTCATCTGTAGCTTTTGAGGAACAGCTTTTTGCAGCCTATGTTTGTTCAAGTGTACCATCACAAAGTCTCCAATCTGAAATTGAATATCTCTCTTTGTTTCATCCACCTTTTGCTTTACCTTTTCAGCATTCTCAATCAAGTTCTTTATCACACTTTCATGTACTTCCCTCATTGAATGAGAAAATTCCTCAGCATATCCACTACCATGCAGTCCTTCCTTCAATTCCCTAAGCTCAAAAATTCCTCTTGGGTGAAATCCATAAATAATTTCAAAAGGACTCTTACTAGTCGATCTGTTCACTGTACCATTGTATGCATATTCAGCTTGTCCAATGAGTTGGTCCCATGTTTGACCATACTCCTTTGTGAGGCATCTCAACAAGTTACCAAGACTCCTATTGACCACCTTTTTTTGGTCATCTATTTGTGGATGATAGGAAAATCCAAAAGACAAGTTAGTGCCAAGCTTTTGCCATAAGGTCTTCCAAAAATGGCTCATGAATTTGTTGTCCCTGTCTGAAAAAATACTAAGTGGGAGTCCATGGATCCTCACCACTCCACTAAAAAACAACTGAGCAATGTTACAAGCATCATGGATGATATTACAAGGTATAAAATGTGCCATATTACTAAATTTGTCCAAAACAACAAAAATATTGTCATATCCCTACCTTGTTCTTGGCAAACCAACTACAAAATCCATGCTTATGCATTCCCATGGTCTGGTTGGGATTGGAAGTGGCTGATAAAGACCTGCATTAGAAGATGTGCCCTTTTCTTTTTGACACACTACACAACTCTCAACATATTTTCTAACATCTCTATTCATTCTAGGCCAAAAATAGAACCTAGTGACTAGCTCTTGAGTCTTACTAACTCCAAAATGACCACTAAGTGCTCCATTATTTTTTCTTGAAATCATCTCTCATAGACCCTTTAGGAACACAAATCTAAGCTCCTTTAAATAGCAAATCATTCTACAAAGTATATTCAGAAAAATCACCATGAAAGTTGTTTTTAAACTATTTGCATACCTTGTAGATTTGGGCAAAATCTTCATCTTCAGCATATAGGTCTTTGAAGCTATCAATACCTATGCTTTGTAGCTAAACTTCTTGGACTGTGAGAAGCCTTCTTCTCAATGCATCAACAACCTTATTTTTCACTCCCTTTTTATGCTTGATATTGAAAGTGTAGGCTTGTAGATACTCCACCCACTTCATGTGTTTGTTGTTGAGATTGTCTTGAGACTTAAGGAAGCTAAGATCTTGGTTATCAGTATAAACTTTGAACTCCTTTGGAAGCAAGTAGTGCCTCCACTTCTTGAGTGCTTGGAATAGAGAATACAACTCTAAGTCATAAGAAGAGTACTTCTTCTTTGCATCATTTAGCTTCTCACTATTGAAAGCTATTGGTCTTCCTTCTTAGCTTATGATAGCCCCAATGGCCACATTACTTGCATCACATTCTACTTTAAAAATATTATCAAAGCTTGGAAGAACTAGAGTAGGCAACTCTGCTATCTTCTCCTTGAGTGTTTCAAACACTTTGTTTGCTTGTGGTGTCCATTGAAACTTTGTCTTCATCCCACCTCTAATGGTGTCTAACATAGGTGCACAAATCCCACTAAAATGTCTAATGAACTTTCTATAATACTGAGCTAAACCATGAAAAATTCTCACCTCAGTTGTAGCCTTGGGAGTAGGCCAACTTAGAATGGCATCCACCTTTTCTTGGTCCATTTTGAGATTACCCTGTGACAAAACAAAACTGAGATATACAAGCTCCTGCTTCATGAAGTCACACTTCTCCAAATTGATCATTATCTTTTCATCATGCAATTTCTTGAAAACAATTTTCAAATGCCTAATATGCTCCTCCTTAGTTCTATTGAAAACTAAAATGTCATCTAGGTAGACAACAACAAATTTACCAATGCATTCTACCAATATCTCATTCATAAGCCTCATAAAAGTTGAGGGAGCATTAGACAAACCAAATGTAATTACAAGCCATTCATACAAACCTTATGTAGTTTTCAAATCTTTCTTCCATTCATCTCCTTCATTAATTCTGATTTGGTGGTAGCTGCTCTTAAGATAAATCTTGCTGAAGTACTTTGCCTCCCCTAAACAATCCATTAGGTCTTCAATTCTGGGTATTGGGAACCTATACCTAATGGTAATTCTATTAATGGCTCTAGAATTAGTACAAAGTCTCCAAGTTCCTCCTTTCTTAGGTGCTAAAATAGTAGGGACTGGACATGGGCTTATGCTTTTTCTAATTAGGCCTTGGTCTAATAACTCTCTGATTTGCTTGGCTATCTCCTCATTTTGTAGAGGGGTCATCTTATAGGAAGCTTTGTTGGGTAAGGTAGCTCCTAGAATGAAGTCAATCTTGTGACTAACAAGTATCTTAAGAGGTAGGGGAGTGGGCTGGCCATCATTCACAACATCTCTATACTCTTCTAGTATTTCTTTTACCTCATTCGGTATTTCTGAATTCTTGAAAGCAGCTTCATCTTTTGGCTTTAATACTAAATCAAATCCAACTCCTTCTCCTTCTCCTAGAGTCTTCAATAACTCCTTCTCACCAACCATGAGCACACTTGGACTTGATGTCTTCATCTCTCCTTCTTCTATTAGTGACTAAATTTTGAAAGTCACTCCATCTTTCTTGAATGAGTATGCATTCTTGGTTCCATCATGCATGGCTTGCCTATCAAATTGCCATGGCGTTCCAAGTAGAAGATGGAATGCATCCATGGGAATAATTTCACATAGAAATCTATCTTTATACTTTCCAATGGTGAACTCTACCCATGCTTGTTCTCCTACAAACACATGTTGTCCTTTGTTGATCCATGTAACCTTGTATGGGTTTTCATGTGGAATCCTTTTCAAATTTAATTTTCTGGCTGCCTCTTCACTAATGATATTATCAATTGAGCCTGAATCAATAATGACTCTACACACCTTCCATATGATCTTGCACTTCACTCTAAAGAGTGCTCTCCTTTCGCTTGGTTCTTCTTTGCTTGGCTCTCTGATTAAGGTCCCCTTTATCATGAGGTTCTCACCTTCCTCTGATTTCAATGGTACCTCAGATGGCTTGTTGCTACAACTTGATTCTTCTTGGACATAGTTAACTCTCTTTCCACCTCCTTGAGAAGTAGAACCTTTTTCAAGACACCTATATGCAGGATGTCCTAGCTGATTGCAGTGGTAGCACTTCATGGTGGCAAAGTAGGATGCTCCTCTTCCTTGATTGCTACTACTCCTTCCTCTCCAACTAGTGTTAGAGCCTCTACCTCTGTTGAAACCTCCTCTATTTGAGTTTCCTTCCTAATTTTTAGTGAGCTTGTTCTCACTTTTTTGGCTTGAATCTGATCCTCTTCCACCATAGCCTCCTTGTCCTCTTCCTTCTCTACCTATTCCTCTTCCTCTAAAGTTTGATTCTGATTTCTTCTTGTTCTTCTCTTCCACTTTCAATGCAAGTTGGGAACACTTATGGATGGTTGTGGGAGTCCACAAACTAATTTCCTCTTGGATATTCCATTTTAGGCCTCCAATATACCTAGCCACCTTGATAGTCTCATCCTCTTGGACTCTTGACCTCAAGCACAACTTTTGGAATTCTTCAGTATACGTAGCCACATCCAAATGTTTTTGTTTCAAAATCTGTATCTTCTTGTGTAACTAGATTTCATAATCCTCAGGTAGGTATTTCTCCTTTACCTTGTTTAACATGGCCTTCCAATTTGAAATTGGATGCTTACCCATCTTTTCCCTCTCTTCTTGGAGGTAATTCCACCATGTTAATGCTAAACCTCTTAGCCTTGACTTTGCAACTTTTTCCTTTTGTGCTTCAGTTATGCCCTCACATTCAAAATGATTCTCAATACCTTCTATCCATTCCACAACTAGTTCACTGTCCATTTTTCCATTAAAGAATGTAATTATTTCAAGACTTTTGCCTCCTAGGGATCTGAGAGATTTTAGAAATGGCTTCTCATTCATGGGAGGGTCTGGTTTAGGTATTAATTCTTCTTCATCAACTTTCTGCTTCCCTTTTCTACTGCTAACTTCATCTCCATCTTTGCTTTTAGTTGCATCTGCAACTTCTTGAAGTTTTACCTTCATCTTATCCATGGATTCTTCAAGGAGTCTACTCCTTTCCCTTTGATCCTCTATCACTCTCTTTTGCTCATCTACTTCCTTTGCAAGCTCTACATTGGTGACCATCTTGTTTTCACCTATTGATACTATTGGCTGGAACATTTACCACAAGCCCAATCAATTTAGGCTTTGATACCAATCTAATGTGGACAGAAGTCTTATTTTTGCTATAGAACCAGCTTGGCTCTATTCTGAGATCTTTCTCCTAGATCTCTTAGGGTGTTCACAGCCCTAAACTGAGGTAAGTCACTCTCAACTTTACCTCCCATTCAAGACTCAGTCCCCCATCCAAATGCTTTTCATCTTCTTCTTGTTGAACCTACACAAATAGATTCATTCCACTTGCTTATTCAATGTAATCTGAACATTGCTTTCATTCTCTTCCCTAGCCAGACTATTACCAAGCTCACCTAGGGTAAGATCTCCAAACTATTTTCCATTGCTTCTCCTACAGAAAATAAAAAGGAAACTATGTACAAGGGCTCCTCTTGAGTTCCATCCCAACACATGATCCTCGCCATGGATTTAGGAATCTCAAGGGGCCATTATTGTTTACAACCCAGAATGGGTGAAGAAATAATAACTTGAAAAATAGAAAATAAGGTAACTAATCTACTTGCATGCAAAAGGAACCACAAAGAGACTTGATATCTACTAAACACACAATCTACAACTTCTCATTACTGGAAACAAAACAAAATAGTACAGTAATCTACAAATCTCTAACTTTCTTGTAGCTTCTCTTCTTCTACAATCTCTCCCTTCTCGATCTCTAAAATGAAGGGTTTTGATGTTATTAGTAACCATCCTCTCATTGGAAACAACCCTAATGGTCCACTCATTTGCAATAATCTCTTCAGGAACCGTTACACTAACCATACTATCCATAAAATACAAGATTCACTTTCCATGGGCTATTACGACTGAATATTGCTGAGCAACAGTAAAGCAAGCCGAGCTCCGGTGTTCGCCGAGCTACTAGGCACCAATGTAGGCCGAGCTGCTAGGCACAAATGTAGGTCGAGCTACTAGGAAGTGTAGGCCGAGCTGCTAGGCAATGTAGGCTGAGCTGCTAGGCAATGTAGGCTGAGCTACTAGGCAATGTAGGTCGAGCTTCTAGGAAATGTAGGCCGAGCTGCTAGGAAATGTAGGCCAAGATACTAGGTAATGTAGACCGAGCTACTAGGTACTAGTGTAGACTGAGTGCCAGTGATACCAAGAAGCTTATCCAAGGTTCCTGATGCCTTGGTTGGATTTCCAAAGGCTTACCAACTACCTCACACACACACAACTAAAAGAAACCAACTAAGCAACCTATCTAGACATGGATTGACCTAGTCATATCCATCTTAGGGAAATAAAACAAATGACCTTCTAAGGTCCACACACACTCTCCTAACTTGGATAGAGTCAGTACATGCCAAAAATAAGGAGCTAGGGGTTTGAGTTAGGTGTGCTCCTACACCACCAACGAACACATCTATGGATCAGACTAAGAGTTTCAAGAACCAGAACAACAAAAGATGAAATTGGTTATCAAGAACCAAGAATAGAGGCTACTGAGCAATAGAGGTATTATTCAATCACAATAGGTGATACATATATACATGTAATATTAAATGGATATGTAATCAGAAATAGTAGATTGCATAAAATTAGGTCAAAGAGTAATTTTATTACATTCTATAAAGTGAAGCAAAAGTAAAAATCCTTTCAAGGAAGGTGGATTTAACAATCATTTGTAAATATCTTAACCAAGTGCACACTAAACAGTGTTGCTAAATCTCTTAACAAAGTATACTTTAACAGGTCTTCACATGATACTCCTAACAGAGTAGATCATCAGAAATGACTAAATTGTAAGCCTTAACCGGCCCCTTCCAATATGCAGATAGTGAAGATTTTGTGGGTACCATCCCCACTGTAGTTTTTACACTCTTATAGAGGTTTTCTGTGATATCATATAATGTGTTATGAGTCAATTACTTTCATGAATGTTTATATGTTTGATTAAGTTAAAGAATTGATATGTCTTACACAAAGATAGTATAGAACAAATGATTGGATGAACAATTGATTACATAAAGGTTAAAGGATAAAAGAGATAAAAGTTTTAGAGGTACTAATTCACCCCTCCCCTCTTAGTACACACTTCCCATTATTTCCAATAGTTGGTATCAGAGCTAGAAATCTTATTTTGAAATCTTAAATACTTAAGAGAAAATATCATACAATGGAGAAGTACAAACTTGACAAAAGTATTGAGAATCAAAAGCTAGAAATTCAGATCTTCTATGAGTAGTATAAAGAAGTCAGAATCAAGATGAGATGGCTATTATATGAAAGAAAGATGATGGCATCTCACTGTAATGAGAAATATTATTAAGAAAAAGAGATGCCTGATCTATTTGAGTCTTCAGGATCTACTACAAGAAAAACATCAGATACATCAGAAGAAAGAATCACAATCTTAAATGAAATCAATCAACATCTGGCTGGACAAGTGAAATCTTTGTAGATCGGTCAAGAGACACAATTGGTAAGAATGATTGATGTCATGAACAATGCTAGATAAGATAAACAAGAGAGAACACTAGCTATTGATGATAGAAAGATTACTGAAAATCTACAAGAAAAAGAGTCTAAAATATAGAGACTTACATAACATCATCATGAGATTACAAATCAGATTACTCTTATGAGTCAAGAGGAAAACAAAATGAATGTTGAATTTGTTGAAAGAATAGAAGCTATCAGTGAGCTAAGGGAAGAAAATGAAAATATGAAAACAGAAATAAGAATTCAGCAACAACATAATGAGGTAATCAAAAGAGCTGAAGAAAGCAATAAAAGAATGGATGATTTCCTTGATGGACAAAGGAGAGACAAAAACAACACTGGACTAGGCTATACTAAGAATGGAGAATCACCTAAACAAAATGATCAAAAGAATGTCTATGAAAATCCAAGACCAAGAAAGCTTACATGTAATCATTGTGGAAAGCAAGGCCACAAATCAAATGTATGCAGGAGAAAAATGAAAGGTATTCCTAACCCCACATCTTCATTCATAGGATTCTGTTATAAATGTAACAAGAAAGGACATAAAGCATATGAATGTAAGTCTAAGATGAAACAACCAAAGAAGGAAACCTACATGGACAAATAATGTCCTACTTGCAAAATGCATGGGCACACTACTATTGAATGCTGGAAGAAGAAAAAGAAAGCATGGAAGCCTAAAGGTCAAGAATCTTCCTATCAACCGAAAAGAGTTGGTAACTAGTATGTATGAGATTAAAACACCTGGGAAAATTGTACAACATGTGGAAGATTTGGTCACATTGCTGCAAATTGTATGAGACAATGATCAAGAAAGCCTAAAGGATTGACTAACCCTGGAATGGCATGTTTACACTATCACAAAGTTGGTCATCTCAAGAAGGACTGCAGAGACTGAATGATAGAGACCAACACCTTTTCCAATGGAAACACCATTGAAGACATCAGGAAGATGTGAAACAAAATGTGGAGGAAAGTTACAAACAATGATGAAGCTGGACTGAGAAATGCAATTGGTGACACCCTATCCAATGGATCTGGTGACATCACCGCCCCCACCTAAGAAGAACAATTAAGTATGGAACTGCATTATACCAAGTTATATTTTGAATCAGTTATAATCATACATAGTTGAAATGCAAAATTAGCATGAGTATAGATGCACTATGGTATTACTTGATAAATTATGTGGAGAATATTTCATCGATTAATACATACCAAAATGCATCAATATACATTCAAAGCTGAATTGTCTGCACTTACCGAGAATTGTTGGTTAACATGTAAAATCAAAAGTTTCTAGTGTAAACCAAAATCTATCGCTAATCAAGTGAGCTGACAAAGTTCTCTTTGCTACACTGAAACCTGATGGTAAAAGTGACAAGTTAGATGACTGCCCCAAAGCATCGCGTGGTCACTGAAAGGGAAGTTAGTGTATAAACTAATGAATCTATCTTCACACAGTGAGGAGTGGTTGAGCATTAATGACTCAACCTAGGGCAAAGTCTATAAATAGACGATGGTAAGGTTTCATTTCTCACCTGCAATTTTGAGTGAAGTTACCAGAGTGAAAATAGAGCCAGAAACAAGAGCATTGCAGAGCGACTCCAACCCATTACAAAGCACTCTAAGAAGATCAGTTACAACTATAGAGGTTGAAGTAAGTACAAAGCATAACTGAGAACTCTGTTCATCTTTTTTTCGAAAGCCCTAAATTTCAAGAACAATGGCCATGACATCAAGAACCACTAATTTGAAGAGCATCAAGAAGGACAAGGTCAATCTTGTCAATAATTCCACCTGTGTAGAACCACATTACAGGATATGCCCAGAGGTTAAATCACAACCCAAAAATGCTGGAGCATTCTCACAAATAATAGCTAGGGTTTTTCTCATCGAAGACATGCAAGCATACATACACTACAAGATTACTTAAATTGGCAACCTGGAGGTTGAACAAGATTTTAATAAGCTATGCAAAGATGATGGAACTATTCAAGATGAGCAAATCTCATCAAAGTGAAAGGGCTCACAAATTCCCTATTGTTCCTAAAAGTGTTTAAAAATGATTGGATTCACTTAGAATTGAGCAGAATTCACAATCATAAGCTATGGTTGGATGAGACAAAACCAATAACTCAAGATGTTATTCATGTAGTCACCAGTTATCCAATAACCAAAAAGGTAAAATCATTGAAGCATCCACCCAAGGCTGAAATTGAAAAGAATACATGAGCTACATGGGATGGAAGAGAACTAAGAGTATCCACCATCACCGATGAGGAAATAAATTTTGGAGCATGTGTCCTAGGATAAAATTTCTTTCAAGCTAGCAGGATGAACAACATAGCATCCAATGTAGTGGATACAACATATAAGATTGTGAAGAAAGGAACTCAACTAGATTTATCAGAAATTCTACTCAAGTAGCTAAAAGAGAACCTAAAGACAATCAGGAATGTAAAATCAAACTCATGTAAGTTTGGTTCACTTATCATGTGCATTTTCTTTTACTTCCAAGAATCCTTTCCATCAATCGGAGATATAAAATGGGATACAACTAGACCAGTCACGATACAGATCAGTGAGTTTATAAAATGACTGGGAGACAATTTTGAGTCAGTTATGGATGATTATTTTTTTGGATTCAAGGAGAAAATGCAGAAAAGATTAAGGATCCCCGAGCAATAAATTGAGAAAATCAAGAATAATATTATTTTCATGGTAGACACAGATTTTACATATATCAAACCTGTTGTGCCATGACAACATGGATACAACCACTTGACTATGAAGTAAACATAGATCAAGCATCCAATACAATTGATGCATTGATAAATGAGCCCTTAGAAAAAACATAACCCAAGTTTGGCACCTATGAAGAAGCCAATGAAATAATCAAAACTAGCTTGGTTGTAAAAAAGATACATAGGAAGAAAGATAAAATGGTAAAGAAATTGAAGAAAAGGCTATCGGTTATAGAGGAAGAAACTAAACAAATAGAAGAAACTGAGGGACAGTCACCCATCCGTGAAGTTGAGAAAGAAAGTGACTCTGAGTCTATAGAGTTAGATACTCCATTACCTACACTAGCTAAGAAGCCTAGAACTACAGCAGCTACAAGGACAAGAAGTCAAACAGCTAAGGACACAAGTCCTTCACCATTGAAGAAAAGTCAAGTAAGGACCTACAAGAGGAAACCTCCAATACATAAAAGAGGGCCAACAAAAATAAGAAATCTCATTAAAACCAAGGAGTACATTGAGGACACCACACAGGATGAAGTTGTTCAACAGGAGAAGAGTAAGATCCCTAAAACCATTGATGAGATATGTGCACTAATGATTAAATCAGGATCAATTACTGCGTCCAAAGTTAGAAGATGGTTAACTCTAGATCCCTTGGACTAGAACAAGATTGAAGAAGTAGTTATCAAGATGATGAGTACATTTAAATATGTACTAATAAAATCTTATGATAAAATGACTAATGCACTATATGACAGAATATCTGCCAGATGGACTTATGTATTGAAGAATGAGAAAGAGGTAAGGTAAAGAGTCCTTGTTTCTCTTATGCCTCCCAAATCCATAACGGAAGAAATCAAGGAGATGATGGAGAAACATGCACATGATTTCTCACCCAATATGAGAGCTTACAAGATACTAGAGGGCAAGATAATACACCTAGAGAAGGACAATAAAAATAATTGGAGTAAGATACTCAATAGAACTACTAAGGAGGAAAGCCTTGAGAGAAAACTTCTCACAAATGAACCACACAAGGATAATTAGGCTACTAAGAGCACAAAACCAATTATCATCACAGATCTATAATTGGACAAAGAGGAAATGGACACCACAGGCAACAAGGATATGGATGTTGCAGATGAGACATGGTCGAACACCACTATGGAAAACATTGTGGACAATACAATCATAGAAATCATCGATGAACCTGCAGATGAAATTCAAAAACATGAATGTCACTATTGCTAAGGACAAGATTGAGGAACAGGTCACTATAGTTGATGTTGCATAGGTGAACATACCGGGAAACATGTCAATATTGATGGAAGCCATCAATATACTCTAGGAAAAGGAGAAAAAAACAACCAAATATGATAGCATACCCAAAGACAAGGGTGATGCAGAACAAAAAGATACATCTGAAGAAGAAAAAGACACATCTAAAGAAATGAAAGATGCTACTGATGCACAACAAGACAAATCTTCTGATCAAAAAAGTGAAGAAGAGTAGCAAGCAAAGGATGGAGAGCAGAAAGAGAAAAGTGAAGAAGAGAAGAAAGATGACACACCACAGAATTCAGAAGAAATATCTATAGATACACCCAAGGTTAATGAGGAGACATCTTCACCTAACTGACAGGTTGACACCAAGCAGAAGGAAAAATAAACTTCATCTACCAAGCCTTCATCTATCACTTCAGAGAAGACAAATGAACTAGCAATAGTAGTTCACAAATCTACATCAACAAAAATCTCAAAGAAGAAGAAGAAAAAGAATAAGAATCCAGTTACTCTGGATGAAATTATTGAGATTCCATTATGTGATCCTACAACATTGGGTCCAACTAAACTAACAAAGTATACAAGACATTGTGAGAGAAAATCTATCTAGGATAAGCTTAGTAAAGCAACAAAAGAAACAAAGGTACTCGAAACTACCAAAGACATACTACAATAGATAGTACCTGACACTAACATTGATCAAGATACTCCTATACTTGATAAAATGATTGTTCTCATAGAAGCTATCACATCTCATAATTTAGATGTTGAAAAGGCAATTGAAGAGCAAGCGGAGCAGAAATTTCAATTCAAAGTAGCAGAGAAAATTAGCCAAGAAGTGGTAGAGAACAAGGTGAAGCTATCTAAACTTGTAAGTATTTTAGAAGCTATAACCTTAATCTTGTTGGAAAGTGATCTATTTTGGTAAATGTGATTCACTTTTTATTTGTCATTTATGGAAACACATCTATGTTTAAGATCGATTACTTTGAAGTTAAGTTTTGCTAATTCAGAAATTGACTAAGTATAGTAGCAGTGATACAGAAGTATTTTGGATCTCGAAGACAGAGATCAATGAATTATGGCAAGAAACCTTAGAGGAAGATAGTATGGAGTATGTATGACCTCCACCTAAGATCAATTTGGATTTGGTTAAGTTTACGATGAGTTATAATGATTTGAAGACAGACAGACTGTAGAAGAACAGCGATATAGAGCAGTTGGACAGCAGCGAAGACTGAGGGAGTATGACTTGGACTCTAGGAAATCAAAGTTGTATTTTGGTTGTTGATAGTATATACTTTTACTATGCAAGAGTGCCAACTATGCATTTAATTTTTACTATATTAAATGTATTTTGTATTGAAGGTCGACTTAGTATTATTTGTAATAATCATATAGAGAGCCGACTTTGTAAAGTTATGAGATATATATGTAAGATCTTTTTGGTAAAGATTATGAATGTATGAGAGTGTATGTAATAGATATCTAGAAGGGAAGACATGCAAATGGTAGATAAGAGAATGGTAGATCTATAAAGTAACTATCAAAGCATTTGTGATGCTTGTTTTGTTCATGACTGAGAACCTTTTGTAATAGAATTACATTGTAAGAGTTGTAAGCTCATAAGCCCCTAATAGGGTGTTGTGAACCTTTAACAAGATTTTTATTTCTCTAACAAGGAAATGTACTATGTAATATTCAGCTCTTAACAGGGATAGGTCTCCTTATAGGTACATTATACTTTAGTACATGTTTGTGGGTATCATCCCCACCATGGTTATCTCTTGGCCAAGGTTTCCTCGTAAACAAATCATGGTGTTATGAGTATTGTGTAATTTTCTTATGTTCTTTAATTTACTGCAAATGTATGGTTAATGTTTAAGTAAATGAAGAATTAGTTTAAACTACTATTATACTGATTCACCCCCCNTTCCCCCCCCCCCCCCCCTCTTAGTATAATCCAATCCTAACAATTGGTATCAGAGATTTTGGCCCTTGGAGAGAAAGCCTAACAGCTTGAGGGAGATCATAATGGATTTGGACAGTTTGCAAGAGAATTTTGATGCTGCACTTAAAGACCTTGATAAAGAAAAAGTAGAGAATGGATAATTGAGATTCAACATGCACAGAGCTGAGAAATTATAAAGAAACTCAAAGAATAGCTTGATCTTTCCAGAAGTCAAAGAGAAGATCTTGTGGAAAAAATAAAAGAAGATTTAGATGAGGACAATTCAGATCAGGTGAAGCAACTAAAACAAGAAATTGAAACTCTAAAACTTGAAAATAAATATATGGCTAAAGAAGTACAGATGCAGAAGAATGCTAAGAAGGAAATTGAAGAGACCTTAAATAGTGCATTGAATCAAATGAAGGATGAGGCTGACAACTACAAGATCAAATACTTGGAATTGGAGAAATATAATCAGATTGTGAAAGGTGAACTTGTTGAAGAAAAGAAACACTTTGAGAAAATTCACACCAGCAGTGACTTGATTGATGAGCAGCTAGACAAATAGAAACCTAAAGGTGATATGAATGGTATTGGCTTCAATGAAGCTGAATGTTCAAAGAATCAGGAAGAGAAATCAGATGAGAAGATTGATGCTGAGAAACCATCTATTGAAGAACCTAAAGAGAAGATCAGACCTTTCAGAGATAGATGCTTTGGTTGCAACAGATTTGGACACGTGAAGAGAGACTGCAAAAGTAATGCCCCTTTTAGAACTTTTTCTAGTTATTGTTTTAACTATAAGGGATATGGGCATAAGAAGACTGAATGCAGAAGACCTAATCAATCTGGATATAGAAAAGACAATGGAAGAGAACCTACAATGAAACCTACATACTACAAATGTAATAAAATTGGGCACATTGTGAAGTATTGTAAGTTACAAGTTAATCAAGAAAGAAGACCTCCTATATGTTACAAATGTAATAATCCAGGACATATAGCAAAGTTTTGCAGGTATAATGGATTAGATAACAGAAGAACACCACCACCTATGAATTCACAGAAGAATGGAAATGATACTGGAAAGAGTATTGCAGATGTGAAGAATGATTTTGAAATTTTTTTTAAGAAAGAAGAAGAAAAAAACAGTGGCAAGATTTAGCAGATCAAAGGAACAAGTGAGACATCGGTTCAAGGAGAGTTAGTAGATGCTACTGAATCTTCTCCTGAAGGTAGCAAGACAGAATCAACCTAATTGGCTGATCATGGCCTTAAGGGGAGCATTGGATATATACATCAGAATTTATCCTACCCTAAGATTCATTGATTGAGCTCATGCGAGCTTATGTATGAACTAAGCCGACATCATGGATCATATACCTAAGAGTGCACCATCCGCCGACATGTATATTTTGTTCATGAGATTTAATAGTTGACTAGATAGTTTAAAGTGAAAATGAAAGTTATAACCTAACATGTATGAAGCACCATTTGATAACCTATCTATTCACCATTTGATAAAGAGTGAGCTAAGGAGATCAAAGAGAAGAATCATTTAGACTATTCTACATTTTATGTGCATGATCGATTGGAACATAACATTCGGATTTCTACAGAGAAAGGTATTTTACATCATCTAAGCTATGGATGCACCTATCATTTTTTATGTTGTTGATCATCATAGATACAAATTTAAGATACATCTATATAAGTCTTATGAAGAAGATTCAGAAGGAGCATTTTCACAAACCCCACATGGCGTATTGGACGTAGATGACATTAGGGCCTACATACATTGTAAGTATGATACATTGGGAGCCAATGAAATACTCATTGAAATGGAAGATATGACTGAGGAAGGAATCATGAAGGAAGAATTCAAACAAATCAATTAGTTGAGCATAATGAAGATTATGGATTTATGCAAGTTCAATGAAAATGAAGGGTTCAAGATATTGATGAGCAGGGTTCATGATTAGTTCATATGGATTGGTGACCAACCTGTGAAGATTTTCAGTGACCTAATTCATAATATCACTGGATTAGATAATACTGGAGTTATACCTATTACAGAGAAGCATGTAAAGAAAGAATTTGAAAACCTAACACATTCTAAATGGGACAAGAGAGAAATGACATTAAGAGACATCTTTCAACAAGATGTGAGATTGATTTCCATGATACTCAGATACAAATTATACTACGATAGCAGACCTAACTCTGTATCTACTAGAGTAATCATGATGGCTTGGAGAATGGTAAAGGAAAACATAAAATATAACCTATGCGAAGTCTTGGCTCAACAATTTCTGGAGAATGTGAAGCTAGTGAAGAAGGATAAAAGTAAAACTTTTAGATTTGGTTTGTTATTGATGCATATGTTCATTCACATTGAGCACAAGTTTCCTGGCTTACATCCTAGTGGTTGGAAGTTTGGAGTACCCACTAGATTACTTATTTCATAGAGCTACAAAAGATAGAATACTACTTGGGTAGATGGAGAATTATTTGTCATTATCAAAATTCTATAGAAACAGAGGAATACAAGATATAGGTTACATGAGGAAATTATGGAAAAGTACAAGGATATAATCTATTTCATGGTTGAAACTGATTATGTATGTTTTGAAGAAGTTACACCTAGGAAGAAGTGGTGCTACCCTATGGGTTATGAAGTAAGTTCTGAAATATTCACCATGCAAGTAGAACATGTTCTTGCATCAAAATTTGACACAACAGAAGAGAGATGGGGAACCTATGAATAAAATTCAAAAAAGGTGAAAGAGGAACAGTCTAGAGGATGAAGGAAAAGGAAAATTTCTAACCTTATTCATGACTGCGGTATACAAGTTGGACTGACAAAAGAGGAATTGAAATAAGTCAAAAGAAAGATGGAAGAGAGATCTCTTGGAGTAGAAAATGGAAGTACTAATACCCCTATCATTCCTAAGGTAGTTATGGTAGATAGTCCACCTCCTCCCCAATATAAAATAGAACAAGAAAAGGTTTTCACTCCTAGAGTTACAAGATCAAGCCAGCCTAAAGAGAAAAGCACAATAGGAGAAGAGAAGAAAATAGAAAAAGATATTTGGAAACCTGACATGAAGATGCTAGAAAAGAGAGCAATTAAACAAGGTAAATTGGTTTCAATTGATAAATACTATGAAATATATGAGGAATTAGACAAGCTGAAGATTGAAGATATTGTGATAGAGCATTTGCTTACTTTCAAGAAGAGCCTTCTAGAAATTGAAGGAAGTGTACCCAAAGATCTATATGCAAAATTGGAGAGCAGAAAACACTTGGCACAAATTGAGGATGATCATATCAGAAATAAGGAAATTGATAACATGATGCCAGTTTTATCAGTACAAGAGAGATAGAATACTCAAATAACTGAAACCTCTATTGAGAACAAAGGTTATACTATTGAAGATAATGGGAAGGAAGTATGATGAAGTGACTGAGGAAACTCAGAAGGAATTAGAGAAGATTTTAATGAGCTCTACTTCTAGCAAGTCCTCACCTCCTAAAACAACATCACCCACACAATTGGGAATGGGTTAAAGACCTAAGGTGACATGGACCTCTACAGAGAAGAATGAAGTAGATCCTCCTCTAGATTTCTATGTCTTTGGTGTGGCAGTGACACTTGACCCCTCAAAAGATGAGAAGGGATATTTTGCAAGAAATTTGGACACCTCTATTGCAGATGAAGAAGAAAAAAAAGAGGAAGTTGAACAGAAAAAAGATGATGAACAGAAGATAGAATAACAAAGAGTTGAAAAGAAAGAAGAAAACTCACCATCTATTTCATTGTTGGCAAGCACTAATGAAAACGTGGATAGCTTAGATGAAGTTTAACTAGTAAAGCTGGAATTCACCACATTAAACAAAGCTAAGGAAAGATCTGAATAGAAAAGAGATAAGAAGATAAAATTAATCTCAAGAGCTATTGATACTGTGAATAAATTTCTTCCACTACCTATAGTTTTCAAGCACAAAGATGACATTGAAAACTTGAAGATTACACTGGATAAATTTGATGGGTGTTATGAAAATCTGCTGAAGATTGCAGAAGAGAAGGCTGAGAAGACATATTCAGAGAAGAAAATGATAGAAGCCTACAAGTCCATCTCATGGGACTTTGGAATTGTAAAAACTTGTTTGAAAAATGCAAAGAATTGCATTGGACATGGGAGAAAACTATTTGGGTATTGCATGAATCCGGTTAGACACATTCAGAATGTTGAGGACATTATTGCCAAGGAGAGAGAAACTCTAAAAATCTTGATAGGCAGTTGTGAAACATCTTCACAATCCACAATAGAACAAGACACAGAAGTTACAAGGATATTGGCTAAGCTTAGTGTATTGGATAATGAGAAAGGGAAAGTATTAAATAGATTCAATTTGCTGAGGAGCTTTATTGCTCTAAAATTATCCATACTTGAAGCTCATCTCTCAGATTTGGAGAAGGTTACAGATTAATTGACCAAAGGGTTTCCCATAGAGTTGAAAGAAGCTGAAACTAAATCATTTGCAATGAATGGTTTGATTTGCATCAGTCAATTTTTGTTCAAGACATGGAGCACAGAAGTAAAGATTTTGGAAGATTCTTTTCAGGATGTTCTGAAACTGGTAAGCAGGAACTACGACCTATTGTTTTATATGCACCTTTGTCATTGTTGTCAAAGGGGGAGAAGAGAAGAAAAAAAATGATGATGAAAAAGAGAAGGAGAAAATTAAAAAAAGATATATAAAATAAAGAGAGAAAAATATGGAAAAGAGATAAGGAGAAGAAGAGACAGTTTTGTTTAGTTGGAACACTTAGATATTATTTTGTTAAGTGTTTCCATCAATGCCAAAGGGAGAGATTGTTGGCAAGTGATAAATTTTGGTAAATTTGATTCACTTTTTGGTTGTCATTTATGGCAACACATTTGGGTTTAAGATCAATTACTTTGAAGTTAAGTTTTGTTGATTCAAAAATTGACTAAGTATAGTAGTAGTGATACATAAATATTTTGGATGTCAAAGATAGAGATCGATGAATTATGGAAAGTGACCTTAGAGGAAGATATTATGGAGTATGTATGACCTCCACCTAAGATTGATTTGGATTTGGTTAAGTTTACGATGAGTTATAAGGATTTGAAGATAGACAGACTGCAGAAGAACATCAATATAGAGCAGTTGGACAACAACAAAGACTGAGGGAGTATGACTTGGACTCCGCGAAATTGAAGTTGTATTTTGGTTGTTGATAGTCTATACTTTGACTATGCAAGAGCACTGACTATGCATTTAATTTTTAGTATATTAAATGTATTTTGTATTGAAGGTCGACTTAGCATTATTTGTAATAATCATATAGAGAGCTGACTTTGTAAAGTTATGAGATATATATGTAAGATCTTTTTGGTAAATATTATGAATGTATGAGAGTGTATGTAATATTTATCTGGAAGGGAAGACATGAGAATGGTAGAGAAGAGAATGGCAGAGCTATAAAGGAACTATCAAAGCATTTGTGATGTTTTTTTTGTTCATGACTAAGAACCTTTTGTAACAGAATTACATTGTAAGAGCTGTAAGCTCAGAAGCTCCTAATAGGGTGTTGTGAACCTTTAACAAGGTTGTTATTCCTCTAACAATGAAATTTACTATGTAATATTCAGCTCCTAACATGGCTAGGTATCCTTACAGGGACATTATACTTTAGTACATGCTTGTGGGTATCATCCCCACCGGGGTTTTCCCTTGGCCAGGGTTTCCTCATAAAAAAATCATGGTGTTATGAGTATTGTGTAATTTGCTTATGTTCTTTACTTTACAAAAAATGTATGGTTAATGTTTAAGTAAATGAAGAATTAGTTTAAAGTTCTATTATACTGATTCACCCCCCTCTTAGTATAATCCAATCCTAACAAATCCAAAAGTTATGCACTCTAGATCAACTCACTAAGGAGTATAGTGAGACAATAGCACAAATTGATGCTGATCTATAAGCAAGTGCACAAGGTCTCACTATCAATGAAGATGCAATCAAATTGCACCATGAATAGCTAAAGAAAGCAAGAAAGCTGAGACAAGATATTCAAAATGTAGAATCAAAGTTCAGAGATGAGGTAACCGAGCTCCAAGCTCTAATTTTACCCAATCTCACATTACTATGGCAGCACATGACACTGGAAAGAACACTGATTGCCACCCCAAAAATGTCTATCCTAGACCACATTTATGATATATATGCCATAATTGCATTAGAGCACATGGCTCTAGAACACCTTAAAGATAAATGGGAACAAATGATGGAATAAATGTCAAACTCTCAATCCCACATTTTAGACAATTTGTAAGTTACACATTTTTGCCAAAATTTTGACAACTTGTAAGTTGTACGTCTTTGTCCTTAATATAAAAAAAGGGGGAAATGATATGTTCTTATATCATAAGATGCAAAGGAGAAATAAAGAGAGGCAAGTATAAGTATACATGTACATATATACTATAATTGATACATTTAGGGGAAGTCATATAATGACAAGATATATACATGGTGTACATACTAAACATATTAGTATTCATGCACATATCAGTTTTTGATACTAATGCCAAAGGGGGAGATTGAAGAAATTAATTTTCCATTAGTATACAAAAGGAAAATAGTTTTTGAACCTTCAGTAAACCTACACCGAAAGACATACTCTTAGAGATCACCGATAGTACATATATTAGAGATCACCAAATGTGTAAAGTTCAAGAGGAACCCAATAGATAAAGTGGAACCTGACAGGAGGAAATTGAAAGAGGAACCTAACAAGAAGATATAGTGCAAACTGAGAGAATAGGCATGGTGCAAACTAAAAGAAGAAAAAAATGCAACCCGAAAGACAGTCTAACTAATTTTAGAGAAAACCGAGCATCAAACACTGAAAGTCAGTTACATCCCAGAAAAAGTGGATCTGACTTCCACATCAGATAAAATACTCATATTCTATTTATAGAGTTTTGCTTTGTTTTAAATCCATTACTTAAGGGACAAGAAACATTATTTTAATTTTTTTAATCAGTCTAACTGATTGAAAACATTCATACTAGGAGATCAAGGTAAAGTTGTAAACCTGTGATCATAGAGTTAAGTTTGTTTTACGTGAAACTAAATTAGGTCAATCTATCTTATAAATAGATGTTGTAATCATTCTAAATGAAAGAGGAGAGGATGAAAGTATCCAACGAACACATCTATGGACCAGACTAAGAGTTTCAAGAATCAGAACAACAAAAGATGAAATTGGTTATCAAGAACCAAGAATAGAGGCTACCGAGCAGCATAGGTATTATTCAATCATAAAAGGTGATACATATATACATGTAATCTTGAATGGATCTATAATCAGAAATATTATATTGCATACAATCAGGTCAGAGAGTAATTTGCTTACATTCTAACAATTGAAGAAAAAGTTAAAATCCTTTCAAGGAAGGTGGATCTAACAATCCTTTGTAAATCTCTTAATCGAGTGCACACTAAACAGTGTTGCTAAAGCTCTTAACTGAGTAGAATTTAACAAGTCTCCACATGATACTCCTAACAGGGTAGATCATTAGAAGTGATCAAATTGTAAGCCTTAACAGACCCCTTCCAATCTGTAGATAGTTAATATTTTGTGGGTGTCATCCCCACCGCAGTTTTTACCTTCTTACAAAGGTTTTCTGTGATATCATATCATGTGTTATGAGTCAATTACTTTCATGAATGTTTCTATGAATGTTTACATGTTTGATTAAGTTAAAGAATTGACATGTCTTACACAAAGATAGTATAGAACAAATGATTGGATGAATTATTGATTACATAAAGGTTAAAGGATAAAAGAGATAAAAAAATTTAGAGGTACATATTCACCCCTCCCCTCTCAGTACATACTTCCCATTATTTCCAACAAACTCGTCCAATATCCAATATTAAGCCATGTGACCTTAGATATAAGATCATAGCATATCCTTGTACATATCACCATCTTCACTTTATCTAGATCGATAGTATAGTGTGCGTACACTTCTATCAGTCATCAAGAAATAGTAATAACCATTCTAATCTCCCTCTATTGAAACATATGTTGACATCAGTGACAAAACATGAATGCCAAAAATAATATCATAAACTAATTCCAACACCCTCCCCTCTCAATGTTTAGGATGTTGAAATATTGGTATCAGAGCTATATCCTTTAGAATATTCTAATATCTCAAAGTATATCTGAGAGGTTGAACATATAATGACTATATCTACCATGGATTAGGAAGATCTTATGTATATCTTTGAGGATCTTTAAACTATTGAATATGAAAACAAGGAACTCTCAAAAAATATTCAAATGGAGAATTATTACATTCAAAAACTTAAGGATCATATCCATAAGTTCAATCTAAGGCATAAAGAGGTTAGTAATGAACTCAAGTTAACAAATAGTACTATCCTAGATTTGAAAGCTAAGAGTGAAAAAGATGAAAATACCAAGGAACATTTGAATAATATAATTAAGGGAAAGTTTTATGAATGTAAGAAGTTGGAACAAGTTGTATCTCTAAAATCACATTTAGAAGAATCAAATAAGAAAAAAGGCAAATTCAAAACAAGCTCAGGAAAGCGCGATGAAATTTTAACTTCTCAAAGATGATTGGTAAACAAGAAAGGCTTGGGCTTTGAGATTGACAAATGCTCACACAAATAAAATAAAGATCATGATCTAGTAAAAGAAGCTAAAACTGATTTCAGTAAAAAAGACAAAGGTAAATCATTGGTTGAGGAACAGGTAAGTAAGAAACCCCACTCTTTTAATGGTCATTGTTTTAATTGTAATAAATTTGGTCATAAAGTACTGAATTGTAGAAGTAGAAATCAGAAAACTATACCTTACTCTAGTAGATATTATAATTGCAATAACTATGGTCACAAAGCTAATCAATGTAGAAATAACTGCTTTAGTGGCTATTACTATACATGTAATGCATTTGGACATAAGGCTAATCCATGCAGGTCAAGGAAGAACAAGAGAACCAACAGGTATTATAATTTCAATAAAATTGGACACATTGAAAGATATTCAAAACCAATGAAGTCAATCCAACTGAATCTATGAAGAAAATTAACAAGGGATATGTTAAGGCCAAAATGAAGAAGATCTAGAGAAAGAAAGAAGTTAATGGATCTAGCTCCATAACAGATATATGTTGTGACAACTAGTCATTCTCTAGCTTTGACCTTGGGGGAGAAAAATTTAGAAGTTTTCTCTTCCCATTACAAGAGTGAAAGTGATTGCAGATATGTTAGATCTACTCAGATTAGGAGTCTCCAGTAAAATGTAATAATGAGCTGAGAACTTGTAAATATTCAGTGAAGTCACATCCGTCCATAGAAAAAGAAATCATAAAAGAATGTTACGAACCATTTATTACAAAAAGGTACATTTATTATCAAATTGCAATAAAAGGAGAAAATAAAAAGCCATTTAATAACTCAAACAAAAATAAATTTCAAAAAGCTAAGGAGCAAAAGGAGTCCTCTTGTGAACTAGGGTTTTAAAATCAAAAAGACATATTTTATTGTGAATTGTTATTCTCTACATTTGGGATTATGGCTACCCCGATTTTGGTTGATGTAAAATATCATCCCCATCCTGAGCTCAAGAAGTACCTGGATATTTCAATTGAAAATGATGTGGTTGGTTATCTATCAAAAACTACATGAGGATTACTTCCTACTGAAGATGTTAGGGAATACATACATACAAAACTTGAAGAGTTTAATCACAATAAATTAATTGATTTGGGGGTAAATGAGATTACTGGTAAAGACTTCAAGGTTAAACGTAAGTACCTTGTTCGAGTTGAGAAGAAGTTGAATGTCTAGAATGATTTATTTTTTCTATTTTGAGGAGAAATGGGTATAGGTGGCAATGAGTAATTTTCATGACACATTTATGTGGTTGGATGAAGCTCATCTAATAACTAAAGATGTAATGAGAATTTTAACTGATTTGGATGACTCTGTCATTCTTCCAATGCCAAAGGTTGTTAAGAACAAGGAAGTGGATAAGGAAATTATAGATGAGGTCATCTCTATTGTCTCTAAAATTATCAATATAATCATGGTTTTGACCTCCTTGGCCTCATTTATAATTTTATTATAATTTCCATATCCTACCATGAGTAATCTGAATTATTTATGTGGGAAGTGGAAGTCAAAACTATGATTTATGCGAGATTATCAAATAATAGTTTCTTGAGAACTTAAATCAATGGAAGCATAGAAAAATGAAAGTCTCGTTCAGGTTTGAGACCCTCACTTTATGCCTAATGTTTTAATTAATGAATATGATGCCTAATTAAGGTCCATTAATATGGTCTTATGAAAGACCACTAGCTCATAAAATTGTTGAAAAGATGAGGAGGTATGTTGATACTATTTCTCAAGAAATCTAATTTACTTTCTTTTCTTTTCTTTTCTTTAGTATAAGATGCACAACCGAGATAGAATACCTAAATCTATTACCACCAAATATAAGGACTAAATTACTTTCTTAGTCACAATAGACAAATGTATCATGGAAGTTATTGTACCAAGGAATCGATGGATACCTGAATTAGGTTATGAAGTATTTTAATAACATGTAGAGTAACTTGAAAAAGTTCTTTTAGAGATTTTGTTAGACACCTCTAAGAGAGGTATGACAAAGCAAAAGAGAAGTCCAAATAAGCTAGGCAAGAGAATATTTCTAAAGAAATTAATAATAATGTACAGGAGATAAAGATAAGCTAGAGATTTAAATCTAGTTTTATTCCATTTATCAAGAAGAAATCTATGGGATAAATCTAAAGCAAGCTTTAAAGAAAGAATGGTGAGATTTGCGAATCACATCAAGAACAAGAAAGATAAGGACTTAGAAATGGTGAAATCATGTCTATAAAAGAGAAAAAATAATTCATTATTGAAAAAGAGGACGTTGAAGAGAATTCTGGTGAAGATAAGAAGTCTTCATACAGATTTGATCAAACAAGCTGAAGAACAGAGCTAAGCTTTCTACGGACACCAAGAAACAGACAAGCAACAACCTTCACCGAGTAGAAAGAAGTGGAGAAAAAGAATTGAAGAGAACATTGATTAGAGAGGTATTATGATCTTACAATAGATCTAAACATATGAAAGATTCAATTGTATTTATGAATAGATCATATATTATTTTAGTTTAACCATTGTTTCAGAAAATCTCTTAACAAAGTAGGATTTAACCATCCTTTATATATTGAGATACATCCCAAGGAGTATCAAAAGGTTTCTCATGAAGACAACATAGTGAATGCCAGATTTCAAGTGAAAAACTATTAGTTTTAAATCCTCTAACAAGGTCATACTTAAAAATGTGTTTGTAAGCTTTAACAGGGTTGGCTCTTCACCGAGCTCACTTCAAAAGAGTGAAAAAATTTGGGTTACTGGTCCCCAGTGTTTTTTCCCCTAACAAGAACTTGGTCATACGGACTCAAAATTGTGAATGTCATATATCATTGGAAATCTGATTTTGAGGTGCATCTTTTCCACCATTCCAGATTTTTGAGATTATTTCTCATTTTTGCATATGAGGCTGTCAAAGTTAGAGCTTAATTTTGCACTCTCGGGGGCGTAGAATGTGCTGACGAACTCTATTTTTCACAAATGAATAGGCGATGGAAAGGTGATAGCGAGACCTTTCCAGATTTATAGACCATTTCATCAAATTTTTATTCTAGTTTTCATCCAGTTAATCTTAATTTTTCTCCATGTTTTTGCTTTCCAGTTATTAAAGCTTGTACTAGGGTTTTTTTTTATTGTTTTGTGTTGTAGCTGAAAATTTAGTCATTTCCCCATCTAATTGATTTAAATTTCTCCCCGATTAATGAAGTTGAAGAAAAATATTTTAGGATAACTGATTAAAAAAACTTTCTCCTTCCAAAGGTACCTTGCTGCAAGATATTAAGCATAATACCCCTCTAGATCTTCCTTCCTCCCCTAAATCCTATCATAACCAAGAATCCCTTTGGAAACAATGATGTTATGTGTTATATTCATGATGTATCTCCTAAAATAGCATAGAGTGAAGATTAAGACCTATATGAGAAAACTTCCAATAAACCTACTAATATGGACATGAATAATGTTTATGGGATTAAGTATATCCTTATAGAGATCAATCCCCCTAATATACATTCCTACACAACATCTTTTCATCAACTTCATAATGAAATACTTCCACCTTCCAAACCAAAGCCATCTCATGAGATTTTATATTACATGAGTTCTACACAAGACTATAGTTAACAAGATCTTAGAAAGATGGATCAAGTCTCTATAGATCCTCCTCCTTCACAAGGAACTATATTTGCAACTCAAGAAATTATTTTTCATAATTTCATCACTCATTTCTTGTTTAAGCACAACACAAAAACTTCCTCTCATTCATCATCTCATATTGTGACCATACAAATCCAAGAGCTTATAGATACTGGTACTATAAATGTAATACCTTAGCATTCCTTTTTCCTATTATGTTGTTCTCTATCATGTAATCTTAGTAGATTAGGGGATCTTTTTTGTATGATGTTGATTGTGAGTGGCATAATATTTCCTTTCCCTTGTCTTTCCACCTTGGGGCCAAGGTTTCTATACCGACTTCATCCTCCTTACAAAGGATCTGTTAACTCTTTTTTAGTTAAATATCTTATACTAAAATTTCCTTTCATGTATGGAATTTTTTGTTGAGGATCTTTCTCTTTAGGGGATTGATATCCTTTTTAACAACTTATTCCTTTCTTGGAAGTGTATATCTCATTTAACTTATTTTTAAACTAAGAATGGATAATGTGACATCCTTTCTCTTTCTCTTTTCAATTATTTTTCCTTTCATAGAACCTATTTTCCTTTGTAAACTTGCATATTTTATAGTGGTACATTATTTCTAGCATGAAATAATTTGTTTCATGCAAATAATTTGCATATTTTATAACAATAGTTTTCATGATTCAAAGAGAATTTATACTATAAATGATTTTTCCTTTAGGTACTATATGGTGTTCCTATTTATTTTGCAAAAATGATCCATTTTCTCTTTGTTATTTGTATAAATTATAATGTTATGTCCTTCCTTTGATGGACTTGTTTTGTCCTGGGATCTTTCTCTTTTGAATATTTATATCCTTGTTTACAATATCTTCCTTTCTTGGAAGTGTCTATATATTAAAATTGATTAGTTTAGTATGCATAATGTATTGTCTTTTCACTTCTCTCTATGATTAGGGGAAAATGTGTTTTATTTTTCTTTCCTTTATCTCTCTAAGGATCCTTTTTCCTTGGTGAAGTGGTTTTTTCTTATCATGTGACATTTTTTTTCATATGAAAAATTTTTTTTGTTTGGGACTCTCTCTAATGCAAGATATGTGTATCCTTGAGCACAACCTCTTCCTTATTTATAAAATCATATTTATCATAAATAAATAACCTTACTTGGGGGCTTAAAGTATTTTATCCTTCATAAATAATTCCTTTTTCACCTATAAATAGGGATCTAAAAGGGTGCATTCATGTTCTCCTCCCCATATTTGTCTTGAAGATGTTATCTTTGTTCAATAACCCCTCTTGAAGGTAGATGTCTTGTAGACAAGATATCTTCCTTTGAAGGGTCTCTTCCCACTTGTTGATATCCATTCACAATTATATATTCCTTGGCTAATAGAGGTCTCCCCTCTTTGCTAAGGTTATATATATATATATATATATATATATATATCCTCCCTGTATATTATTCTATATCACAAGATCCCTAAGGAGACCATGATTTCCTTAGGATTGATCCCCAATCATTAGATCCTTAAGGAGACTATGCTTTCCTTAGGATGGATCCCAATCTAGATCCCTAAGGAAACTATGCTTTCCTTAGGACTGATCTCAATCAAGATCCTTAAGGATACTATATGTTCCTTAGGACTAATCCCCAATAATAAGATACCTAAGGAGACTATTCTATCCTTAGGAATGATCCCAACCAGGATCCCTAAGGATACTTGTAGACCTTATGGCAAGACATGTTGTCAATTAGTGCCAAAACACTTAGTCACTTATATGATTACAGTGTTGACCAAGCCAGCAGCTTGAAGTGTGTTATATTATTGTGACTAATCAGGAAAGTGATTTACCTTTATGCAAGGCGTGGTGTTTGAGGCATTGCCAAACCAATTTCTTAACTGACATGTTCTAACCCTAAAGTGGCATAAATGTATAAATTGGCTTAGGGTTAGGGTTTCATCAGTATGTTGTAATTTTATGGCGGTATTGAGCTGTGAGGGATCTGCACATTATGATCTGATTGTAATCACTGGATAAGAATAATATTGAACTTTTTTGTTTGGTGGATGTAGCCCAGGGATTGGGTGAACCATGTTAAATATTTGTGTCTTGTGTTCTCTTCTGGTTTGGTTTATTATTCTCTGTTATAGATTATATTTCTGCATGTAATTATTATTTTTGCCTTGTTAATCCTAACAAGTGGTATCAGAGCTATGGTTTTTTTTTAGTTATCCTCTAAAGGAAGGTCTCACAGTTGAGTGGGAGTCTCACAGTCAAGTGGGAGTTATGGCAGACGAGGGTAGGTTGAAGGTTGAAATTTTTAATGGGAAGAACTTTAGTTATGGAAAATGCAGATGGAGGACTATCTCTATCAAAAGGGTTTATGGCGACCTTTGGAAGGAGTGTCCAAAAAAGATGCAGCTATGTCTCAGGAGGATTGGAACATTCTGGATAGAAAGGCACTGGGCAGCATTCACTTATGCCTAGCTCAATCGGTGTTGTTTAATATTACAAAATCAATGACAACTAAAGAGCTGATGGAATCCCTAGAAAAGTTGTATGAAAAGCCTTCCACTTCGAATAAAGTATTTCTTATGAAGCATTTAGTTAATATGAAGATGGTAGAAGGTGGGTCAATGGCTGATCATTTAAATGAGTTTAATACAGCTACTAGTCAATTGTCCTCTATGAATATTAATTTTGATGAAGAAATTAGGGCTCTCTTGATTCTGTGTTCTTTGCTAGAAAGCTGGAATAGCTTGATAATGGTTGTTAGTAACTTTGTTTCTAATAAGAACACCCTAAAATTTGACGATGTTATTAGGGTTATTCTAAGAAAGGAAATTCATAGGAAAAGCTCAGGTGTATCTACATCAGGTAGCGTGTTGAATGCAGAAAGTAGAGGCAGAATAAGAGATAGAGGAAACAACTCTGGACATCATGGGAAATCATGAGGGAAGTCAAAGGGAAAGAGGTCTCAATCAAGGGGACCTAGTGACTACTGGTACTATGGAAAACTAGGTCATAAGAAGAAAGATTGATGGTCTCGAAAAAATAAAGGAGACAAACAAGAAGGCAATAAGGAGGCAAATGTGGTAAGCAATAAATCTGATGATGATGTTTTGGTCCTTTCCCTTGAAAACACTGATGATTCATGGGTTCTAGATTTAGGGGCTTATTTTTATGCTACACCCCATAGGAGCTATTTTATTGATTATGTCCAAGGTGATTTTGGGCTAGTTTATTTGGGAGATAATGAACCTTGTCAAATTGTTGGGAAGGGAAGAATTAAGATTAAGTTGCAGAATGGGAATCATTGGCTATTACAAGAGGTAAGACATGTTCCAAGGCTAAGTAGAAATTTAATTTCAGCAGGGAAACTAGGTGATGAGGGTTGCATAGTTACTTTTAATGATAAAAATTGGAAGGTCTCAAAAGGTTCCTTAGTAGTAGAAAAAGGTGTGAAATTAGGCACCTAATATCTTTGTACAGGCAATACTATTCCTTCTACTTTAATTGTTACAGATAAAAATGAATGTTCAGGAACAGTTGCTGCATTTGAGCAGGTTGAACATGAAACAGTTGTTGTGGATATAGAAACAGCACTATGGCACCACAAAATTGGGCACATGAGTGAGAAAGGTATGAAATAAATTGACTCAAAGAAAGTTTTACCAGGTCTGAAATGTGTAAATTTAGATTTTTGTGAAAGTTGTGTGTATGGGAAACAAAAGAGAGTTAGTTTCTTGAAGGGTGGGAAGGAAAATAAAGATGATAAATTAGAGCTTGGGCATATAGATGTATGGGGGCTAGATCATGTATCTTCCCTTGGTGGCTCTTAGTATTATGTTACTTTCATTGATGATGCAACTAGGAAAGTATGGATTTATTTCCTTAGGCAGAAATCTGATGTGTTTCAAACTTTTAAGAAATGGAAAAGCTTGGTTGAAAATGAGACTGGTAAAAGATTAAAATGTCTCAGATCTGATAATGGTGGTGAGTATTGCAGAAAATAATTTGAAGATTATTTTTCCTTTAATGGTATCCATAGGCAAAAAATGGTCCCAAGAACTCCACAAGAAAATGGAGTGGTTGAACGCATGAACAAGACAATAATGGAGCGTGCAAGGACTGTGAGATTACATGCTGGGCTCCCCTTAAACATGTGTGTAGAGGCTGTAAATACTATTGTTTATTTAATCAACAGAGGTCCCTCTACTCCTTTGGGTTGTGGTATTCTAGAGGAAGCATGGACTGGTAAGAAGGTAAGTTATTCTTTTCTCAGAACCTTTGGTTGTGAAGCATTTGCACATATAGATTTTGAAAATAGAACCAAGCTGGAAGAAAAATCAAAGAAATGTGTATTTATTGGATATGGCATTGATGAATTTGGGTATAGAATTTTCAATTTTGAAAATCATAAAATTGTAAGAAGCAGGGATGTCATATCTAATGAGAAAGTATTATACAAAGATCTGTTGCGACAAAATGAGAAGAAAGACACTGATTATGTAGAGTTGGATGATACTCCAAAAGATAATGTTCCAGTAATTCCTTATGCTACACAAAAACAACAACAACAAATACCACACACCCCAGTGAATGTTAGATGGTCAACAAGGCTAAGTAGACCTCCAGATAGATTTTCACCTTCTTTGTATTCTATTTTATTAACTGATGGTGGTGAACCTAATTGTTATAATGAAGCTATGCATGTGGATACAAAGCTTCAGTGGGAGTCTAAAATGAAAGATGAAATGCACTCCTTACTAAAAAAATTAGACTTGGGATTTATGTAAGATACCTGCAGATAAACGGGCTTTGCAAAATAAATGGGTTTACAGATTGAAAGAAGAAGATGGAGGTAAGAAAAGATTTAAAGCCAGATTAGTTGTAAAAGGATTTGTACAGAAACATGGATCATATTAAGGGGTTGAAACAACAGTTAGCAAAATCTTTTTCTATGAAGGATTTGAGGGCAGCAAAACAAATCCTTGGCATGAAAATTTGTAGAGATAGGAAGAACAGAAAATTAACTCTATCTCAGGCTAATTATATTGAAAAGGTGTTTCAAAGATTCTCCATGAAGGATGCCAAATCTATCACTACACCTTTGCCTGGTCATTTGAAATTGAATAAGGAGATGTGTCCAAAAACACTAGAAGAATAGGCTAAAATGGCCAAGATACCTTATGCTTCAGCTGTAGGGAGCTTAATGTATGCTATGGTATGTACTAGGCCAGACATTGCACATGTAGTAAGAGTCATTAGCAAGTATATGAGTCACTCTGGGATTGAGCATTGGAATGCAATCAAATGGATTCTCAGATATTTGAGAGGTACATATAATAATTGTTTACACTTTGGGGGCTCTACTACTACTATTCATAGCTATGTTGACTCAGATTTGGTAGGTGATATAGATACCAGGCAGAGTACTACAGGTTATATATTTACTATTGGTGGGACAGCAGTGAGTTGAATTTCTCGGTTACAAAAGGTGAATGCTTTATCCACTACAGAGGCAGAGTATGTCGCTACTACTGAGGTAGCTAAGGAGATGATATGGCTTCAATTCTACATGGAAGAATTGGGACATCCACAGGTGGATAACTATCTGTATTCAGACATTCAGAGTGCCATTACTCTTGCAAATAATTCTACTTTGCACTCAGAGACAAAGCACATACAGTTGCGGTATCATTTCATTCGGTCAGTTTTGGATGATGGGAAGTTAGAGATGGAAAAGATTCATACAGATGATAATCCAGTGGATATGTTTACAAATTTTGTAACGAGGGAGAAGTTGAATTATTGTTCATCTTTGGTTGGTCTTCTAGATTGAATAGAATAATAGAACAGCAAAGTCTAGGAAGGTTGGATCCAGTGGGAGCTTCACAGAGTAGCGGTTTAGCTACAAGATCAGTCTCCAAGTGGGAGAATTGTTGGTTTATGTGGAGTCTGATCAGTCCCCAAGTGGGATATTTTTATATTATTGTGATTGATCAGGAAAGTGATTTATCTTTTTGTAAGGCATGGAGTTCAAGGAATCACCAAACCAATTTCTTGACCGACATGTTCTAACCCTAAAGTGACATAAATGTATAAATTGTCTTAGGGTTAGGGTTTCATCAATATGTTGTAATTTTATGGTGGTATTGAGTTGTGAGGGATCTACGCATTACGATCTGATTGTAATCACTGGATAAGATTAATATTGGACTTTTCTATTTGGTGGACGTAGCCCAAGGATTGGGTGAGCCACGTTAAATCTTTGTGTCTTGTGTTCTCTTCTGCTTTGGTTTATTATTCTTTGTTATAGATTTTTTTTTGCATGTAATTGTTATTTCTTCCTTTTTAATCCTAACAAAGTGTATCCTGAGCAGTTGCAGTGTCGACCGAGCAGATAGTGGCAAACAGTATCACTAGAGTCACCAATGTTACCTAAGTTGCATACCATCTCCGAGTGATCAATGTGACCTGATCACCTAGTATAGCCTTAGTGCCAGAGATTTCTAGTTCACTATGTCACCTGAGTCTCAGTATATTGCCTGAGTGTTAGTATATCACCTGAGTGGATTACTGAACCCGAGTATCAGTATTGGGCCGACTTAGTTCTTATTGTTTAAAATTAATTTATATCATGGAAGATGACTTATGAAGGTAATTTATTTTGATAAGATATACATGTAAGATAATTTATTTATCCAAAATAAGTAGAAGTAGAGAATGAGTGAGAATACATGTGAATATGAAATAGCAGATTGATTAGAAGGCTACAACACTAAAAGGAATAGAAGAGACTCATCTATCACATTCAGGTGATCAGTATTATCTCAAAGGATCTCATTCAGCAAATCAGAGTTGCATAGTAGATCATTCACTGGTTCATCCTAATAGGTGTAACACCCCAAAATTGGCATCTTGAAACCCTAACCAATTTTGTTGCATTTGTCATTCTTCTGAATCATCAAAGTCCTATTGTACTAGGCAATTATGAGTTTTGACTGACTCTACTTGACCTAAGTGTCAAATGCAGAAAATCCTAAATCTGCATTAATCATATATTATATTTAGTTTCTAAATATCTATTGACTAAACAAACCCTATGATTGAATTAATTTAATTATAAAGTCCAAGCACTTTAATTAAATTAAATTCACACCTTTTAGCTAAAACACATAAAAAGGAATTAAATAATATTTCATTATTAAATAAATATCCTCATTTCAATAATTGAATTTAAATATTCAGATAATTGAGAAAAACATATTTATGAGGTCAAATTCTATTTAATTAATTAAATATTCTCTCAAAAATCTTCTCTACTGTTCAGAAATAGAAGTTTTGAAATAACTGTGCTTTAAAGAGAAATAAAATAGTTAACATCATAAATAAAACAGTTAAAATCAAAGAAAGAAAACAGTTAAAGCAAAGGGAAAACAATTTATTGATTTCTTTTAAAGAAAGCTTTCTATTTTGAACTGGCTTTTCTATCTGTTTTATTTCAAAAAAGAGACTTTCTATCCTGATCACTTCTAAGTCTATAAAAGAAATCCCATTTCTCATTCAAACCCTCCCTGGAGAAAATATGCATTGTTAGAATAATGAATTGTTGCTACATTTTATCATCTCATTTCTAGTTTAAAGCTTTCATTTGCAATAGAATAATTTCAATGTCTTAGATTAATATTGCATCTTATAATTCTTAGAATAATATTGCATTTGCATTGCATTCATGGAGAAAAATCCTTCATTCTTAGATTGGTCTATGGTTGTGAGACTCATTCTAAAATCTATTTTGAAACCCCATCTAGATAGAAGGCAACATGTCGAATCATACAGGCATGCAAGATGAATAACTCATATTCACTTCTGTATGTGGATGATGAACAAGGACCATGTTGAAGTGTATGGTTGAATAACAAGGCCAATTTTTCCACATACAATTCTGGCGCCCACCGTGGGGCCCAAAAATTTACTTTCTGGCCTTATTTTTTACACTTTTTGATCAATTCTTGTTTTCGTCTGTACGGCTCAATAATGAAAATTCGTGCGAACTTTCTCTCATAACCGTGCAAAGTTTTGCAATTATATGCATTTCTTTGTGTGGGTATCTAGGTTTCTTCGCACAGATCATAATACTTCTTTGTGCAACATTTGACACCAGTGACTTATAAATTTTAGTTTTTGATATATCTTTTTCTATTGATTTCTGATCACTAATGGTTTCTATTTGTTGTTGACTATGTTTTTCTAGTTTTATCTCTGAAACAGCTCAATGGTGGTTTGCAGGATGCTAAAATGAAGAAAGAAATTACAAACTACTAATGTATTTGCTGCAGGACGCTTGTTGAAGACATATGTGTTTTCACAAAGCTCTCACGTCTATTTTTAGTAGTTAGAACATACTTCAGTTGGTCCTTAAAATGAATCATTGTCTTGCGTGATTGAAGTGTTTTCTAAATTGTAATTCCAAGAACTATATGAATGTATCCTCTCCCCTCACCTTTATGGATCTTGGGTGTAAGATAAATTCATGTGATTCTTCTAGAGTGGCTACCTCCCAAGAGCTTTAGCAGAGAAAGTGAGAGTGGATTCCCAACCGGTAACAGGCTAAAGCTAAGCCCTTCTGAACCAGTATACAAAAAAATGTCATTGTGATTAATCTCATAATGGACAAGTGTGAATTCATTGTGGCAACCAAAAACTCCTCTAGTACCCTAGTGGTGTGTTAAAGTCCCGGCATCGTTAAGGTGAAAGCCTTGCTTTGAAAGGATTGGGAGAGCCCCCTTTATTGGGAAAATGACTTTATCACAACCACCTGAACGGATGTCCTTACTAAAAACTGTTTTTCTAGTATCCAAAAAAACCCTCTATGTGTTGGCATGAAAGGTCAGAGACCAACTAAGATGCCCCACACTTTTATGGCTCTTAGTAGAGACAATAGCCCTTTGGGAAGAAATTCCTTTGGGGTTTGAAGCTTGGTGTGCCTGAAAAGTGAGTGCACATGTAAGGAGGAGCCCATGCCTCCAAGCTTCTAAGTTGTCTGCTAAGAGTAGGCATAGCTGAAATTCTGTTCAAGTGGGGATTCAATAGATACTACCCTAGCTATCCTAGGATTTTGATGTGTCTGTTTGGGTACTAAAAATATTTTTCTTAATGTGTTTTGCGTGGGTGTATAATTTAAACAATCAAAATGAACATCAAATCACATGAACTGTCAAACTGGAACATGTCCAAAATGATCTATAACTCAAACCCTTTGTCAGAAAACAACATTATCTTGTCTCAAAAAATGCAATCTGATCTTAACTGTCTGATTCTGTAGACTTTCATTTTATCAAAACTGCCAAGTCTCACGCGACATTCTTCCATCTTCACATCATTATCTGGGAAACTTCACGCAATACACTAGCAATCATTGCATGACATTTTGTAATCTTGCTATTATTCTGTTCACCAGTCTATCACTTTTTCACCAGTCTGTCATCAAACTTCGTGCGGGACTACATTGTTTCACGCGTGACTGTGAGAATCTTCACACAAGAAAGTACTTCTTCGAATGAGTCTGAAGCTTTTTTTCAAAACAATGAGTAATTTCCCCTCTATCAAGCATACTTCTATTAAATTTGGTCTCTAATCTGGGTCTATTTATCTTCCCTCTATCTTCACACAGTCTGAAAATTGGTTTCTTGGGTTGAGAATTACGTGATTATTTCATAAATTGGTCTTGTCTCATATCTTTTGGTCTATTTCTACTATTTCATCATGCCTTGTGTCACAATAGTCACCTCTTGGCTATTCTAGCCTCATTTCCAATGATTTTCACCAAGGATACTTCACCTTTTGGCACTTTTTGTGCATTTACTTAGAGATAGTTTCAAGTTTGCTCCTAGTTCACATCCCTTGTACAATCTTTGTCTATGACTATTACAACTCGAAGTGGAAAAACATTCCCTTCAATAAATCAAGACAAATCTGTGCTTTCCACACTATTGCCAGTTACATCTAGTGAGGAATCATCTCAATCTCCCTCTCTGGTACTTCGACCTTACATCAAACGGACATTTCCAGTGGATTTTAGTTAGGTTCAAAACCCTTTGTTCCAAGAGGATCTAGATTCTAAAAACACTCAACCTTCTCATACTAAGTCTTTACACTTTGAACACTTGCATTCTAGAAAGATGGCATATCATGACCAATCAGGTGAACATAGCAGAGATGCTCTCTCTAAAGCCAGGGGTAAATTCTCTTTTCTTGACCCTCCTCCTGATGAAGAGAGAGAAATAACCCAAGGGGATATCTTAGATGCTCGCAACAATAAAAACTTCATCAGAATGATGGTTTTCCTAATGAAATAAGAGAAGGAGAAATACCTTCTCGAATTGGCCAACCAAGGAGCCAAACTTCCCTCTGATTACAAGGTGGAGAAACTTATTGAGAAAGAGGAAGAAACTAAAAACTCCCGCTTGCAAAATAAAATGCAAGGCATGAAAGAACAACTCCTTCCCTCTGATTACAAGGTGGAGAAACTTATTGAGAAAGAGGAAGAAACTAAAAACTCCCGCTTGCAAAAGAAAATGCAAGGCATGAAAGAACAACTCCTTCAACTCATGAAGGAAAAAGACAAACCTACCACTCAATTCACACTGGAAAGTATTTGTCCATTCACATTTGATAAGAGTATATGCATGCCTCCTTTTCCCAAAGGAGTTGAACTTCCCAAGTACGATAAATACTTGGGTACCTCTGATCCCCAAGACCATTTGAGAGAGTTTGGTTCTCTCTCCATGGAGTTCATACATGATCCAACCTACCTCATGTGTCTCTTCCCACATAGTTTGGGAGGGTCAGTTATGGAGTGGTTCTCTAGACTACCAACTGGCATCAAAACTTTTGATGAAATTGCCAATTTATTTCTACAACACTATTCTCACAACATCCAACATCCGGTTCATATCTGAGATCTTTGCAACTTGAAACAGGATCATGGGGAATCCTTCTTGACATTTCTCCAAAGATGGAGACAACTTTATACATGATATTCTAGCAAATTACCCAAATCCAAAAAGTTGGACATCTTTATAGACAATCTTCTTTCCAACTTTGGGTATCAAGTATAGCTGCAAGGTCCTCTAACCTTCGATGATATGATTAAGAAAGCTGTGAGAATTGAGACATTTATGATCAAGAAAGGAGAATTGACCTTACACAAGGCAAATAAACAAGGGTCTTCCTCCTCAAGAAAAGATAAACCTAAATTTCTCAACAAGAACCAAAATTTTGTGAATGATGGAGTTGTAGACAATGTGACTCCCAAGCCTTCAAAGGATACTTTTAATCTCACCACCACAATGTAGGCTGCGAAGGCCACTGAACAGGCTCCGGCAAAATCCAAACTGAGTACCTCACAATTTCCTGGATCAAAACCTTGGGCTCCTAGACCCAAGCGTGAATTCACTCCTTTAGGAGAACCTCTTGATGTGGTTTACAAGACTCTCTTGGACAACCATTTACTTACTCCACTGGATAATTCAAGACCTTACGATCCAAAACCAAGACCCTCTTGGTGGACTGAATCTGCTTATTATGATTTTCACCAAAACAAAGGTCATAAAATGGCTACTTATCTTAAATTGTCGCATAAAATCTAGGATCTCATTGATAGTGAGGTTATTGTTGTGGGAGGTCACATCAAGAACTCAGATCACCAAGCCTTCAAAGACCTATTTCCTCCTCATGGAAAAGGTGAATCATCTAAAGGAAAAAATATTGATGCCAAGGTCAACTATACATACACCAATAATGACAATGTCATTAATATGGTTGAGCCTGTTGATACTGTAATGTTGTCATTCTCAAGGGAAGGGAAGATACTCCCAAGCTCAAAACTCCTTTCATTTTGCGAGGGTCTACACCTCAGTCCTCCAAACAAGAATAGTCTCAAGTTAGTGCAAACATTGTTACTCGATCTTGTGCTAAGATCATCACTAAAGGCCCTGAGCCTTCTACATCTACGCCGATACAAACTACAGACAAAACTACTATTGGCTTTGCCAATAAGAATCCAAAATCAGGTTCCTCATCCAATGCTGCCAATTATAGCATTCTAGAACAATTACAATGTACTAATGCTCAGATCACCATCTTTGAGCTGCTAAAAATCTCCCCTACTCACAAGGAGATCCTTGACCAAGCCCTCACTAACGAAAATGTCTCAAAAGATCTTGATCTCAACCAATTTCAATCCATGGTAGGTCACTTGACCTCCTCCCATTACTTATCTTTCTCTGAGGAAGATGACCATTCTTTCAGTCACCCACATAATAACCCCTTGCACATTGAAGTCATGATTGGTCCAAAGCGCGTTCATTGTGTTCTCATAGATAATGGTGCTGGCCTCAACATTTGATCTGCTAGCTTCCTTATTGAGTTAGGCTACAATGAAGAATGCATAGATGCTCGCAAAAATGTTACTATTAAAGCATATGATGAAGAAGAACAGAAATCTAAGGGGCTAGTTGTGTTGCCAATCAGAGTTGGTCTTGTTGAAAGAGATTTTATTTGTCAAGTGCTTGACATTCCTTTAGCGTATAATATTCTATTGGGAAGGACATGGATACATCAAATGTAGGCTATCCCTTCAACATACCATCAGTGCATTAAATTCCCATTCCAAGGATCTGAAGTGACTATACCTGCTAATACCTGCTATGATTGCAACACACTCACAAAATCTGCTGACATCTTTGTGCCCACCAACAGAGAGTCTATTGAGCTCTTTGAGACTAAACTAAAAGAAATGGAAAAGGGTCTTACACTCAAGGAAACTAACATGGGAGGATATTAGATTGAACATGTGCTATCTGTTACATCTCTACCTTTGTCTCCATGTTCTTTTGGGAGACCTTCTGAAAGCACTAAACCTTCTATAGTTCCTCCTCCAACAAAATATGGTGGTACCTTTGTACAAGCCACAGTACCATTAGAAGAAGAAGATAAAAATAGGGCTATCAAAGCCTAGATCTATAAAGGAGAGGACACTTCTGAGCAAGCCACTACACCTTCTAACATAAAACCTAAATAGTATGGCAAATTTCTATCTATTATGCAACACTTTGGCTACAAAGGGAATGGTCTCATAGGTGTGAATCATAAAGCATTGATTGCACCACTTGAAGCTATTGGTCGTAGAACACGTGGTTCTATAGGTATAGGCTTCTAGAAACTCACATTTCAACTAGGGATCAACAAGTTTGTACCTCACACAGATCAACAACCAACACCTGAAGAGACATCTAAGAATGAAGAGTCTGAGGATAGCACGGAGGAAGACTACTTCCCTTATCCCATTCCTCTAGATCTGGCAGCATTCTTTGCTGAGCCAGATGATTTTATACCACATGTCAGTACAATCATGACTGACAGTGATTTTGATAAAACCACTCCACTTTCTCCATTAAACTACGAGCAGTGGGAAGAAATGCACACTGTTAATTTAGGTCATCAGGGTGATTTGTACATACCAACACGCTTCCAAGAGCAATTTGAATAGGAATCCCAGCCACTCCTCACTAAGCAAGAAGCAGAGGATGCTACAAGCATTGGTGAAGAACCTATGTCACAAGGTGCTTATCTCACCATAGCAGAATTTTTAGGAAGAACTCACCCAAACTAGGGACAAAGGGTTGACTTCACTCATGTTCTTGATATCATGCCTAATGATGAAACAGACTCTCATGAATATGAGTTTGACAGCTTGTCATATGCCACCTCTGACAGAGATATAGATACAATTCACATGCATGAAAACCTTCTCGATGTAGGTGAAGCGTCTAGTGTAAGGTTAAACGAGTCCGACTACATAGGTGTTAACATGTCATCTACTACGGTCGCTAGGAATCAAAGGAATTTGAATACACCTTTGGATGAGATCTCTCTAGGTCTCGACTTGCTAGTCCGTGCCTTTGATGATTATACCGTGAATGCACTTGAACTTGTCACTTCTCTTTCACTCCACCATCGCGAGCTTATACACTGGAACTCTCCCTCCCCAATGAAGTCCTCACATTCCAGAATGATTACGCTCTTTCCTATTACCTCCATGTTGTCAAACCTGTAACGTCCTCCACTAGTGAAAAAGGTGTAAACATGACTGAAGCTGATATCAAGTATCTTAGTCACAAAATCAAAAGAAGAAAAAATAGGTGCTCTGATGGTGAAAACCACATTGTGGCAGTGTTAGACCCTAAAAAAATCAAAATAAAGGATGTATCCAAGAGTGAAAACCTCTTTGAGGTGCCTGAGGATGAGATACTTGATACACTTCCAAGTAATTTCTATGAATGATCATTTTTGCTTATTGAACCAACTCAACCAATCAACTTGGGTACAGAAGCTGAACCTCAGATCATTCATTTGGCACAATCATTATCTAAGGCAGAAAGAGAGGAATTCACTACATTCTTCTGGAGCAAGAAGAAAAACTTTGCATGGAAATATTCAGACATGCCAAGATTAGACCCTAATCTAATCATGCATCACTTGTCCATTGCACCAGGCGTCAAGCCTATTAAGAAAAGGCTTTGAAAAATGCATCCACATGTGGCGCTACTTGTCAAAGCTGAATTGGAGAAACTTCTAAAGGCAGTATTCATTAGAGCAATTGACTATGCAGAATGGATCTCTAACATTTTTCTAGTATCAAAACATGAAAAATCTATCTGAGTGTGCATAGACTTCAGAGATTTGAATAAGGAATGTCCTAAGGATGACTTTCCATTGCCCAATATTTATATGATTGTAGATATGACAACAAGATACAAAATGTACTCACTAATGGATGGTTTCTCTGGCTACAACTAGATAAAAAGTGCGCTAGAGGACCAAGAGAAAATTGCTTTCACATGTGCATGGGGCACTTTCTGTTGGAATGTCATGCCCTTTGGACTCAAAAATGTTGGTGCTACATATCAGAGAGCTGTCACCACCATATTTCATGACATGATGCATAAAACAATGGAAGATTATGTTGTTGAAACTCTAGCTAAGAGCATGCAATGAGAGAAACATCTTGCGGATCTAGGTCCTATTCTAGATCGCATGGAATATTTTAGTCTGAGGCTCAATCCTAAGAAATGTGCATTTTGTGTAACATCTAGAAAATTGCTTGGTTACATCATCTTTGCAAAAGGCATAGAAGTGGATCCTGTGAAAGTTCAAGCTATCATCGAAATGCTGCCACCAAAGAATATCAGAAAAATGAGAGGAATTTAAGGTCGGTTACAGTCTATCTAGTGCTTCATCTCACAACTGGTAGACAAGTCACAACCATTCACCAAGACTTTACACAAGGGTGTGACTTACCAATGGAGCAAAGAATGTGATGAGGGGTTCACACAAATTAAGCAATATCTTGCAAACCTGCCAATATTGATTCCTCCTATTCATGGGAAGCTTCTTATACTTTACATCTCTGTTACAGATACATCATTGCGTATCCTATTAGCCCAAGAAGATCAGAACAAAAAAGAAAGGGCTATCTACTACATTAGTAGGACTCTGGTCTCATATGAAACAAACTATTTTGTTATAGAGAAGACTTGCCTCGCAGTGGTATTTGCTTCACAAAAACTGTGGCACTACATGCTGGCTCATACTACATGCCTAATTGCTAAGATTGATCCTCTGAAATATCTTCTCAGTAAAGCTACCCTCACAGGTAGACTAGCTAAATGGGTCATTCTTCTCAGTGAATTTGATATTGAGTATGTAGAGAGAAAAGCCATCAAGGGGCAAGTAATTACATATCAATTAGCAGAAGCACCTCTAGTAGATCATCAACCATTGAACATTGAATTTCTAGATGAGTCCATTTTACTTCTCACACATCGATCCTGGACTATGTTCTTTGATGGTTTATTTACCCAATAGGGGTCAGGTGTTGGGATACTATTCATTACACCTCAAAGGTACTCCTTACCAAAAGCATATAAGATGTTGTTTCCTTGCACAAACAACATCACTGAGTACGAAGCCTTAATCAATGGTATGAAGATCTCCCTTGAGTGGCGGGTGGAAGAGCTCAATGTCCTTGGAGATTCATAGTTAGTCATCAATCAAGTAAATGTTATCTATTAGACAAAAGATAACAAGTTGGTGCCTTATAAATAGTTAGTTGATGACCTTAGAAAGTATTTTGTTCACATCACATTTCAAAAATTTCCAAGGGTAGATAATAAAGTGGCAGATTTTGTGGCTACTCTTGCTTCCATGATACAAATGCCAGAAAATGATTTTCGACATGAATTCCTTGTGGAGACGTTACGCCACCCAGCCTATGATTCCTAGATGATCTATTCTATCATTGGACATGACTCATCCCACTACCAACATATTTACTCCTACCTTCATGACCATATTGTTCCATACACTTACACCCAGAATGAGAAATGTCACTTAATCCGCAATGCTTCACGGTTTGTCATCATAGCTAATGACTTGTATAGGCATGGTCTAGACAGTACCCTCCTTAGGTTTTTAGAACCCGATGAGTACAAATGTGCGTTAGTAGAGGTGCATGAAGGCATCTATGGGTCTCACTCTAATGGCCTAACACTAGCCCATAAACTTATTGGAGCTGGTTACTACTGGATAGATATGGAAAAAGAAGCTACACAGTTTGCTAAGTCTTGCAAACAATGCCAACTACATGGTAATTTGATTCATGCTCCAGCCAAGGATCTTATTCCCTTCATTACTTTCTGGCCATTTCAACAATGGGCCTTTGATTTGGTGGGTCAGATTTATCCCTCATCCTCAAACGAACATAAGTTCATCATCACAGCTACAAACTATTTTACCAAGTGGGTGGATGCAGTCCCTCTCACCATTGCCAATGGAAAATTAGTAGCTATTTTCATTCTCAACTACATCATCTGCAGGTATGGTGTACCCTCAGCAATAACCACTGATAATGGGGGGAAATTCAAAAACAAGGATTTGACAGAGCTATTCTCTAAGTTTAAAATTACTCAACATTGGTCTTCCATCTATTATCCTCAGGGTAATGGATAGGCGGAAGCATCAAACAAGACAATCCTTAAAATCCTGCATCGCACGGTGCACAAATCTGGATGAGATTGGCATCTCCAAATAAATCCAGCTCTTTGGGCATATAGGACAAGCATAAGAACACCAACAGGGGCTATGCCCTATGCTTTGGTTTATGGAGCAGATGTTGTGTTACCAATTGAGGTTGATATTTCTTCTCTACGAGTCTCTCTGAAAGGTCTCATTACTGATGATGATAACAGAATATCTCGGTTACAAGAGCTATAACTACTTGATGAATGTCAGCAAGTGGCATTTGATCACCTTAGAGCATATCATAAAAGGATGTCCAAGAGCTATAACAAGAAATTTCTCCCAAGGGACTTCCAAGCGGGTGACCTCGTTCTAAGGGAGAACCCTAAGAATCAACAACATCGGATCTAGAAAGGAAAATTTGAACCAAATTGGCTTGGTCTGTATGTTGTCATTGCAGTGTTTTTGTCTAGCACTTATCAAATTTCTACTACTGAGGGAGAACAACTCAAAGATCCCATCAACACTCTTCATCTGAAATGGTTCTACAGCTGAGACATCTTCAATATGCTCATGTATATAGTAAAGTCCTAAAAAAAAATTCTAAAAATCTGAAAATGTCCTGAAAAAATGATCATCTTAGTGAAAACCTAGCAATAGGCGCATTGATGTATCTCCAAAAAAAATCATATATTCCAAAAATACAAAAAAATTGAAAAATTGAAAAATACAAAAAAAGAGAAAAAGAAAAAAAGGTGTCATTGATGAAAACCTGGCAAACAGGTGTCATGGTAGTAAAAAAAGAATTTCTGCCAAGAAGGTGAAAACCTGGTAAATAGGCACCTCTTGTTCCACATTGCTATATCTATTGCAGCACCACTTGGCTTTATGCATTTTCTTTCCTTCTTTGCTACTTTCTTGCTTTCCCACTTGCATTTTCTTTCTACATGCTTTCAGTAACCCATCAAGACACCAAATTACATGGATTTAAACTGGTCATAATCTAGGCAAAACCCTCCTAGTCTAGGGGGAACTATCCTATTACCTTTTGAGGATCTTCTTCGCAACAGTCACCAGTGGTCGTCACTATGTCTACCTACTTTTTCTTAGCTTATACTGAGTTCTCCCTCCTCGAGAATCTCCCTAAACATCAGTCACCAGTGGTTCTCACTATGTCTTCCTACTGATGTCTAGCTAGTACTTCGATCTCTTTACTCAAGGATCTCTCTTGTGTTAGTCACTAGTGGTTCCCACTACATCTGCCTACTATTGCTGTACTATTGAGATTGCTCGACATCAATCCGTTATAGTTGGAGTTATACTCAAATGCTCTATATATCGATACTTGGTCTTGGCATTCTTTGCTTTAGTTTGTACATAGTTTTCGGTCACTTTCATGACATCATGGTTCCTTTGTGAACCCTACTGACTTGACATTGATTCAATACCATACACCTGGGGGCAACCAAATCTAGTTTGTCCTCACAACATACGTCAAGTCAGTCACCACTACTAGGGGTATAGGTCCCCAAATCTGATTGCATCTTTGGTTTACACCTAAGTCAGTAATCTCATCACTTCTCAAGGACAACTATCTACTGACACAGACTGGTGTTTTTCAACACCACCATAAACAGTGTTTCTCAACACTATCTTTGGACTCTATATTTCTCAACACACATCGGATATCTCAAATGTAAACATCTATCAATAAAAATCAAACACAATGCACTCACAAGCATAACGATGTTTTTCAATACCCTCTAAACATGAACATATTAAAAAACTTTGAAACATGCTGAGCTATGCTTGAATCTTTCTTTGGATGTTGTCTATTCTCATGAATTTCATTGATATTTTATTTGTCTACTACTTGTTGGTGTAGTCCTGATGATCTGGCAGCATCAAATAAATAGGGTGTATGTGATAAGAGCTCCTGCATTAAGGTGGAAAAGCCTCACATCCCTCGATCTTGTTTATTTGTACACCATGGTGAGGTTGGTACTATCTCCTTGACTGTTATTGCTCTATTTTTTTATGCACGGTCACACTCATGGTTATCTCGAATTTGAATGCCTCAATACTGGTGTACTCTTGCAATATAAACTGGAAACAATGTTCAGGTCATCTTGGCTTTTGTGTCCTAGTGCTTACATTCATTTCCTACATTTTATCCGATGAAAGTCATATTCATATTCTTATAGTTGCAGTGGCACCAGTAAGGATTGTATTGACTTCAATGTTCCAAAAAATCTCAATGATGATGATTTTACGATGGGTCTCACAACCATGTCCTAGGAATTGCATCTAGCATAGGACTACATTTTCATTCTAGACTTGCATTGTGGTAGCAATTTGATGTTCACTTCATTGCATTCTCCTAGATTTGTACATTGAGGAGTTCTTCTTCAGCCTCTTGGCTTCATCATGACTACACAAGTGTTCAATCCTTGCTCTTTATTCTTCACATATTCTCTTGGTTAGCATCTATCACACATCTAGATACCCTGCATGAGATGTTAGTACCATATACATTACATTTGCATTATCATTTACATATTGCATTTACATAGTTCCATTCACAAAGTGCATTCACATAAATCATCTACATACATACAAATGTGCATTTTATACACTCATAAACATCGCATACATGTGCATTTCATACATCTACATATATTCAAAACATGTTCATACATTTGCATACATTCTAAATCATCTAAACATCTAAGCATATAGGAAACATCTCATAAATAATCAAACATGACACATGCGATGATACCAAAAGGCGAGCTCATATATATATATATATATATATATATATATATATCAAATGTGTCAATACAATATAAAAAGGTGCTACTCGAGCACAGTCTATCTCAAAATAGTGGTACAATACACGGATGCCAACGCATCAAATACATCCTATGATCTCATCTATCAAATCTATCAAATCTAGCTTTGGCCTTCTCCCTCATCACCTGGAGGAGGTGGAGGTGGAGCCATATCTAGTGGAGGTGGTGCCTATGCACCCGCTGACCCTCTGGTGTATGAAGAAAATCTTGCACCTGTAATGCCTCATCAGGCACTACCCCCGCATAAGCTGCATAGTAATAGGCTGCTCGGGTAGCCTGATGTCCTGAATCTACCTGAAGCTACTCTAATGCTCTCTGCAACTGCCCTTGGAGATCCTACACCTCCCAGTCTCTATCTAAAATCCAAGCATCTCGTATGGAAACCTGTACTATCATATCTATCACTTGTCTAGTAAGCTGACATACCCTCTCTCTAGCTCTCCGCAGTACCTCCTGCACCTGTGATAGCACATCTCTAGGGACTGAACACTGTGCTAGCTCCTATGCAGGCTAGTCCTCCTACATCGGGTCCTCCTGTGGGACCTCCTACTACTCTACCTGCTCCTGTACATCCTTGAGCTACACAACCTTCCTCCTGCTCTGCTTCCCGCTGCTACTGGCACTGGGATCTATCCTCATCTAGCATGTAGGTATGTCCACCTGTACTGTGTGTAGAAATGGCACCTACTGTGGTACCTGCTGTGGTGGTGGTTGTGGTCGCTGCTATGGTGGAGGCACTGGTGCCTACTGCTGTGGCACCTGTAGGTGCACTACCTGTGCTGGCATGACCATACCAACTAGATCTATGAATCATGGGAAGGGGTGTGTCACGAAGTGCTCCCTGAACTCTGGAGTCATGCCCCCATCTACAATAGTGCTCAAGTAATCCCATCGAGTCTGTGCTAGGGCTCGTACATCGATCATACATTGACCGGTATCTAACTTGGCTGACCATCCCCTCCTAAGCTCATCAGTGAAACAAGCATAGGAATAATACTCCTGTGCCCAGCCAAACTATCACCAGACACGTGTCAGAGGAAAGTGCTCAATAACTGATATCGCCCAGCCAATGAGTGGCCATGACACTAGCATGTATCCTAACTTCTCATTGGCATCAGCCCAGTCCTCTGTCAACCTCCATGGTCGCCATGTCATTGTAACCAGATCATCAAGCTAAGCTCGCCACTACTCTGTCTTACCCAATGTGGGCTGGGTAATCCAACCTCTGTACCTGTATATATATGGCTCTAGTGGCTCCCTCAAATCCTCGCATATGGGTCGGGTGACCGATAGGTGCTCCCATGCCCACACTTTTAATATGGAGACCCATGCCACCATGCTCTTCGCCTCTCTATAGGCAATCTCATGCATCTCGTGGTACATATGGGCTAGCATACATTGACCCCACCTGTATCTGCATGGCTCATCAAGCATCCGTTGCAACATCTAACCCCAACTGCACTGAAAACCATGTTGCCTATGATCTGGCATTAGATAGCAGCCAAGGAATGCGGCCAATACCATGGCCAACATGTGCTCAAGACCGTACTCTCTGATCAGCTCCTCCCATGGCATGAATCTCCCTATGACTAGCTCATCTTGTAGAATCTCTCATAGTGCTAGTGTCCCTACCCATGGCTGGACCTCATACTCTACTCAGGGCTCGTGGAATGGTATCCTGAGAATCTTGTATATTTCCTCCAGTGTCACTGTCATCTCACCCTGAGGAAGGTGGAAGGTATTCATCTTTGAATGGAAATACTCTACTAGTGCTCCCAGTAACCTGTGATTAACCCAAATGTCAGGTATCTCACAGAGATGTGATAGGCCCAAACTGTCGATATGAGCTATCTCGGCATCATATAGCTGCTGGACGAGCCCACTGATAGCTAGATAATGAGATATGAATGTAATGTCTAGGAACTCGACATGCAAGACATTCAAACAACAATGCATGATCAGTAATCGACTCATGATTCATAATTATCAAAGCATAACTAAGCATTACAAACACACTACGCTATGGACCAATGCTGATGCAATTTCTATCAGACGCAGTGCACCCTTGTTTTATATTCAATTTACTACATTTTTTCATGTGAGATAACAGATTCTCACGGGAAGAAGTTTTACGAGCCGCATAAAGTTTCATTCCCGCGTGAAGATGCATCATTCTTCATGCGAGAAACCCCCCTATCGAAGGGTTTCCCACATGAGATGTGGGTACCCTCCCACACGAGGATACCCACCAACCAATGCGAGACTCTGCCTTTTGGCAGTTTCTCGCACAAGGCTTCATCATGAGCTACGCGAGGAAACTAGTTCCTTGCACGAGAACCCGCGGAACAGTGTTTCAAAATGCGTAAAAACATGAAAAATTTGACAAAAAGTGATAAAATCTGAATTTCCAGAGGGGTTAATCAACCACTTACCGGGGGTCCATAGGCTACTGGCTGATTATGACACCTGGATCGCTCTAAATGATGCGTGCTCACGAGGACCACCATTTTCACTTAGAACTCAATTCTCAAAAGTCAATGGAGGCAAATGATTTGAAAATGACCTTTTGGACTCATATAGAGGTTTTGACCTAATTTTCAAAAGTGCTCCAATTTGTGTGAAAATTTCACCACTAGCTAATTTGGCCATTCTGAATCTATTTTCATGATCAAAATTGAAATCAAACACTTCTATATAGCTTAAAATTGCATTTAAATTTTTTTAGGACCGATGTGTTCATACGCTTATGTAGTCAACTTTCTGATGTCGCTTTCTTGTCAAAATCTTATCATATTATCATTTTCTCAAATCTTTGACTTTTTCCTCAAAAGTCAACTCTGGTCAACCCTAGTCAAACTTGGTCAACCCAGACCTCACAATCGCTCAAAATTGATTCTGAATCTTCTAAATTCTTCCATAATTTGTTCTGAGTTCTTCTTAATCTCTGATTCAACATCTATCTATGATTTCTCACTCTCAATCATCATTATGACGTGTCATCTTTCCATTTCCCTCCCCAGGGGGCAGGATGATTACATCATTGAATCTATTCTAATCAATCTGATCTGGTTCAAAAGTCCTCACTGCTAGGGGCATCTCATCACTTGGGGCATATTCTATTTTTTATACCTCACGGTAAAAACTAGATACTCCAAAATCAATAAGGGCATTTCTGGTCCCTACATCTTGTCATCTAATAAGTATCTGAGCAATCTAACTCAGATTCTTGAGGATCAAGCTTCATTCTGGAGATGATTCTCGAAATCTCAATCTATTAAGTATCTGAGCAATCTAACTCAGATTCTTGAGGATCAAGCTTCGTTCTGGAGATGATTCTCGAAATCTCAATTTATTAAGTATCTGAGCAATCTAACTCAAATTCTTGGAGGACTAAGCTTCGTTCTAGAGATAGTCCTAAAATTTCTATTGACCATCTTTTTGGACAGGTATCTGGGCAATCTAACCCTAACTCCTGAACATTGAGCCTCTTTCTGGGGATAGTCTTGTGAAAGATATCAATCTAACCAGTGTCTGGGAAATCTAACCTAGAGATTGGGGGAACTAAGCTTTGTTCTGGAGATAGTCCTCAAAATCTCTTTTGACTATCTTTTTGGACAGGTATCGAGACAATCTAACCCTGACTCCTGAAGGTTGAGCCTCATTCTGGGGACATTATTGTGAAAGATATCATCTATTAGGTATTGGGGTGATCTAACCTGGGTCCCTGAGGATCAAGCTTCATTCTGGAGATGACCCTCGAAAACTCTACTTGACCGGTGTCTTGGCAATCTAACCTAGGCTTTGGAGAGTTAAGTTATGTCCTAGAGATGTCTCTGAAATCTTCATCAATTGATCTTTGCATCATCAATTTTTGAAATCTATTCTTCTATGCTTCAGGCATCAAACTATTCTTTGAATCAATGCACTGCTCGCACATCAATTCAAAGAGGGGAAAAATGTAACACCCCAAAATTGGCATCTTGCAACCCTAACCAATTTTGTTGCATTTTTCATTCTTCTGAATCATCAAAGTCCTATTGTACTAGGCAATTCTGAGTTTTGACTGACTCTACTCGACCTAAGTGTCAAATGCAGAAAATCCTAAATCTGCATTAATCATACATTATATTTAATTCCTAAATATCTATTGGCTAAACAAACCCTCTGATTGAATTAATTTAATTATAAAGTCCTAGCACTTTAATTAAATTAAATTCACCCCTTTTAGCTAAAACACATAAAAATGAATTAAATAATATTTAATTATTAAACAAATATCCTCATTTCAATACTTGAATTTAAATATTCAGATAATTGAGAAAAACATATTTATGAGGTCAAATTCTATTTAATTAATTAAATATTCTCTCAAAAATCTTCTCTCCTGTTCAGAAATAGAAGTGTTGAAATAACTATGCTTTAAAGAGAAATAAAACAGTTAAAATCATAAATAAAACAGTTAAAATCAAAGAAAGGAAATAGTTAAAGAAAAGGGAAAATAATTTATTGATTTCTTTTAAAGAAAGCTTTCTATTTTGAACTGGATTTTCTATCTGTTTTATTTCAAAAAGGAGACTTTCTATCCTGATCACCTTTGAGTCTATAAAAGAACTCCCCTTTCTCATTCAAACCCTGTCTGGAGAAAATATGCATTGTTAGAATATTGAATTGTTGCTACATTTTATCATCTCATTTCTAGTTAAAAGCTTTCATTTGCAATAGAATAATTTCAATGTCTTAGATTAATCTTGAATCTTTCAATTCTTAGAACTATCTTGCATTTGCATTGCATTCGTGGAGAAACATCTTTCATTCTTAGATCGGTCTATGGTTGTGAGACTCTCATTCTAAGATCTATTTCGAAACCCCATCTAGATAGAAGGAAACAGGTCGAATCATACAGGCATGCAGGATGAATAACTCATATTCACTTCTGTATGTGGCTGATGAACAAGTACCATGTTGAAGTGTATGGTTAAATAGCAAGGCCAATTTTACCACATACAACAGGTGTATGAACAAAATCCTTTAATCAGGTGGACTTAACAGTCCTTTTCAAATCTCCTAACAGATTTGCATACTTAATTGTAATGTACAAATCCTTTCACAAGGTGGACCTAATAGTCCTTATTTCTCCTAATAGGGCAGGCCATCAGAAGTGGTCAATTGTAATATTTAACAGGCTAAATTTATACCACAATACTAAATTTTGTGGGTACCATCCCCACCCGAGTTTTGATTTCTATTTGGAAGGTTTCTGGGTAACCTAATATTGTGTCAAGTGTTGTGGATGTTTATTTATTTTTTGTTTCATGCATGAAATTAGATTAGAAAATAATAAAGGATAAAAGAGAATAATTTTTAATGGTTCCTGATTCACCCCCCCCCCCTCTCAGTCACCTAGCCTCAATATATTTCCAAAAATTGGTATCAGAGCTAAAGCTTATCTTATCATAAGTTTAACATCTTGAGAAAAGATCAGAGGCAATGGAAATATACATACNTAATTTTTAATGGTTCCTGATTCCCCCCCCCCCCCTCTCAGTCACCTAGCCTCAATATATTTCCAAAAATTGGTATCAGAGCTAAAGCTTATCTTATCATAAGTTTAACATCTTGAGAAAAGATCAGAGGCAATGGAAATATACATACTGGAGAAAGCCATTGAAAATGAAAAGCTAGATCTACAAGTGGCCATGGATCAAATTAGAAAACTCAAGGAGCAACTCTCTCATTCCCTGAAAAAGAATAAAATATTTAGCAATGCAAATGAATGGTAAAAATTATATAGAAGAAAGAATTGAAGATTTATGAAAAGAAAGAAGTTCTAAAGAAGTTGATGCATCCATTGAAGACCTACTTGCAAAGAATCTCAATTTACATAAAGAAGTTAGAAATTTGAAGAGAGAACAGGAAATCCATTCAGTAAGAATATGTGAAGTCATGGAACAAAAGAATCAAGCAGAAAATGATAGATAAATGGCACAAGAAGATAAAATATTTCTAAGTACAAGATTAGAGGGAAAAGAAAAATAAATCCATCATTTGTCACTTCAGCAAGAAGTATGATAAATCAACTCAATAGTTCAAATCAAGAAGTTATCAATCTAAGGACTGAAAATGAAAGACTGCAAAATGATCTAAATACTGAAAAAAAAAAACCAATGAGAGCATGATGAATTCACAGGTAAGCATGGATCAGTTGAAAGATCAAACTCAATTCAGACATCATGGACATACTGGATTAGGTTATAATGAACAGGGTGAATCCTCATAGCAAGGACCTCAAAAGAACAAGAAACCTATATGTAATCATTATGGTAAGTTAGGGCATACATCAAATAATTGTTGGAGAAATGGAAAGTTAAAATTTAATGGTAAATTCTATAGGTGCAACAAACATGGACATAGGGAAAGTGAATGCACTAAGAAACCTAAGTTTGAAGGAAAATGTTTCAATTGCAACAAATAAGGTCATAAGTCTTCTGAGTATAGAACTAAGAAATGGAACCCTTCTGAACAAATAGCTAAAGTAATTTTTGGTTGGGATTACAACACATTGAGTATATGTTGTCATTGTGGTGAGTATGTGCACATTGGTGCAAATTGTGTAAAGAGTCATCTCAGGAAAAGGAATCATACTAAGAGATGTTATGTGTATAAAAAACTTGGTCATCTAAGTAAGAATGCATGAACAGAGAAAAAGTGGATACTGGTTTTGAGAAAGGTAATGAATTTTTTTTTTGAAATCAGAACACGGATGAGTCAGCAGTGGGTAAGGAAGTCTCTTGAGAATTCAAACCAAAACAATGAAGGATTGAATGGCACCCAAAATAGTGAGTTGGGAGGATCCACCATCTCTGAATAAATATGTAAGGAGACAACTGGAACTATGCATACAAGTCATCATACATCACTTCCAGACATGCTAGCAAGTCCAAATCTACATATTGATGCACTAGGATACATTATAGTTCTAACCGAGTCAGGATTTGAGTTACATCTGAGTTACTCAAGATTAACTAAGTTAAGTCGGGTTGTATGATTTCAAAGATACAAGGTTAGTTTTCTCCAAGATTCTGAGAAAGTCTAGGAGAACTACCCAAGATATCACAACTGCCAAGTATAGAGAATTTAATGAAAATCTATGATGAAATTTCTCATAAATGGTGAAATCAAAGGGTTATTGTTTACAGTTTACAAAGCAAATAAGAGCTTTTATCAATTACAAAGTGAATTTGTGTTTGAAAGCTTTAGTTTTAGAAAATTGTTATCAATCCTCTAAGAATTATGGCATCTTCATCCAGTAGTAAGGTTAAGAAGGGATTTGAGATGTTAGTAAGGAATGTTGTCTATGAACCACCAAAGTTCAAACTTCATCCTGCGATTGCAGAGGAGACACATTCAACAGGATCCCATTCCTAAATTCCTCTGTGGGTACTATTGATTAACCACATCGAAGATTTCTATCATTGCACCATTCAACAACTAGGCACATTGGAGATGAATCAAGAATATGAGAAACTCTGTGTGGATAGGAATCTGAAGCCACAACACAAACACCTCGAAGTCAAGGGTTTAACCCACATTTTGTATATGCCACATAAATTTTAGATAAATTGGATTAGGTTTGTTCTGAGTCATGTTCATGATATGCATCTCTGGTTGGAGAAACCAATGAATATCACTAAGATAATGGTACACTATGTGACAGGGTACCCAATGCTCGAAAAATCCAAGGCAACCAAAACCCTACCCTGAGATGACCTAGCCTAGAAGACTCTTGTCAAGTGGGATGGAAGAGGTATGAGGTTGAATGGAGTCATAGACATGGAATTGAAGTTTGGTATTCATGTGATTACACACAAGATATACTAAGAGATGTTATATGTGTAAACAACTCAGTCATCTAAGCAAGAATTGCATGAACAAAGAAAAATTGAATACTATTTTTGAGAAAGGCAAAGCAAAAATTTTTGAAAGCATAACACAGATGAGTCAGCATCAGATAAGGAAGTCACTTGAGAATTCAAACCAAAACAATGAGGGATCGAATGGCACCAAAAATAGTGAGTTGGGTGGATCCATCATCTATGAATAAATATGTAAGGACACAACTGGAACTATGCATACAAGCCATCATACATCAGTTACAGACATGATAGAAAGTCCAAATCTACATATTGATTCACTAGGCTACATTATAATTCTAACCGAGTATGGATCTGAGTTACATTCGAGTTACTCAGATTAACTGAGTTAAGTCGAGTTGTATGGTTTCAAAGATACAAGGTTATTTTTTGCCGAGCTTCTAAGAAAGTCTGGGAGAACTACTCGTGATGTCACAACTACCAAGTATAAAGCATTTAATGAAAATCTATGATGAAATTTCTTATAAATGGTGAAATCAAAGGGTTATTGTTTACAGTTTAAAGAGTGACTAAGAGCTTTTATCAATTACAGAGTGAATTTGTGTTTGAAAGCTTTAGTTGCAGTGAAGTTTTATCAATCCTCTGAGCATTATGGCATCTTCATCCATCAGTAAGGTCAAGAAGGGATCCAAGATGTTAGTAAGAAATGTTGTCTGTGAACCACCAAAGTTCAAACTTCATCCAGCGATTGCAGAGGAGACAGATCTGATGGGAGCCCATTCCCAAATTCCTCCGAATGTACTATTGATTAACGACATCTGAGTTTTCTATCATTACACCATTCAAAAACAAGGCACATTGGAGATGAATCAAGCATATGAGAAACTCTGTGTAGATAGGAATCTAAAGCTAGAATACAAACACCTCAAATTCAAGGGTTTAACCCACATTTTGCATATGCCACAAAACTTTTTCGATAAAGTGGATTAGGTTTGTTTTGAGCTGTGTTCATGAAATGCATTTCCAGTTAGAGAAACTAGTGAATATCACTAATAAAATGGTACACCATGTGGCAGGGTACCCAATGCTCAACAAATCAAAGGAAACCAAAACCCTACCCTGGGATGACCTAGCCAAGAAGACTCTTGCTGAGTGGGACAGAAGAGGAATGAGTTTGAATGGAGTCAAAGACATGGAATTGAAGTTTGGTATTCATGTGATTACACACAAGATATATTAAGATATGTTATGTGTGTAAAAAACTCAGTCATCTAAGAAAGAATTGCATGAACAGAGAAAAAGTGGATACTAGTTTTGAGAAAGGAAAATAAAAAATTTCTGAAATTAGAATACGGATGAGTCAGCAGTGGTTAAGGAAGTCTCTTGTGAATTCAAACCAAAACAATGAAGGATTGAATGGCACCCAAAATAGTGAGTTGGGTGGATCCACCATCTCTGAATAAATATGTAAGGAGACAACTAGAACTATGCATACAAGCCATCATACATCAGTTCTAGACATGCTAGCAAGTCCAAATCTGCATATTGATGCACTAGGCTACATTATAGTTCCAACCGAGTCAGGATCTGAGTTACATCAAAGTTACTCAGGATTAACCGAGTTAAGTCGGGTTGTATGGGATACAAGGTTATTTTTCACCGAGCTTCCGAGAAAGACTGGGAGAACTACCCGAGCTATCACAACTACCAAGTATGGAGCATTTAATGAAAATATATGATGAAATTTCTCATAAATGGTGAAATCAAAGGGTTATTTTTTACATTTTATAGAGCGACTAAGAGCTTTTATTGATTACAGAGTTAATTTGTGTTTGAAAGCTTTAGTTGCAGCGAAGTTTTATTAGTCCTCTAAGCATTATTGTGTCTTCATCCAGCAATAAGGTCAAGAAGGGATCCAATATGTCAGTAAGGAATGTTGTCTGTGAACCACCAAAGTTCAAACTTCATCCAGCAATTGCAGAGGAGATAGATTTGATGGGATCCCATTCCCAAATTCCTCTGAAGGTACTATTGATTAACAACATCAAAGATTTCTATCATTGCACCATTCAAAAACTAGGCACATTGGATATGAATCAAGCATATGAGAAACTTTGTGTGGACGGGAATATGAAGCCAGAACACAAACACCTTGAAGTCAAGGGTTTAACCCACATTTTTCATATGTCGTAGAACTTTCAGATAAAGTGGATTAGGTTTGTTTTGATCTGTGTTCACGACATGCATCTCTTGTTGGAGAAACTAGTGAAGATCACTAAGACAATGGTACACCATGTGAAAAGGTACCCAATGCTCAAAAAGTCTAAGGAAACCAAAACCCTACCCCGGGATGACCTAGCCAAGAAGACTCTTTTCGAGTGGGACAAAAGAGGCATGAGGTTGAATGGAGTCATAGACATGGATTTTAATTTTGGTATTCATGTGATTGCACACAAGATATACAGTTATATCTAGCCAAACTGTGTACCATGTGAGGCTATGAACTTGGCATACAAAGTGGTAAAGAAAAAAATTTCATTCGACCTTGCTGAGTTGCAGCTCATCCAATTGATCAAAAACATGGAGAGCGTCTGAGCATCAAAGACCAATCCATATAAGTTTGATTCACTTCTGGTCTTCATATTCTTTTATGTTTAGAAGTTTTTCCTTCCCAAAGGAATAATTGTATGGAAAAAGGACAGACCCATAGTTTATCAGATAAATGAATTCATAGCAGAATTAGGAGATAATTTTGAGAGCATCATGGATGCATACTTTGAGATTTTTAGAGAGAAGATGCAGAATAGATACAAAATTCCAAAAAAAATGGTAGATGACTATAAGAATGATATTTTCTTCCTAGTTGACTGTGACAAAGTGTACATTCAAGCAGTCAAGCCTAGGGTTGCATGGGTGAAACCTCTTGCATATGAGGTTCACATATATGAGACTAGAGACATCATTGAAGCTCTTGTGAATGATCATGTTGATCCCAAAGCACCATATTTTGGTTCTAATGAAGAAGCAAAGGGAAGAATATTTTTGGAGATTAAGATTCCTAAGATCTTTAAGAGAGGAAGAAAGAGAATTGAGAAGTTTGGAGAGAAATATGGCAAGTCTAACGACTTTCCTCCCTCAATCACTGAAAGTAAAGAGGATGACATAAATATAGAAGATGATGAATCTAAGAAAGAAGAAGAAGAATAGGTAGAAGTAGAGCCTCCTAAGAAGAAGAGGCTAGCCCCCAAGAAAAAACCTAAGGCCTCTACCCCCTACTTTCACTAGATTTAAAAGAAGACTGAGATTTCCTTAAGAAGATGAAGAAGAAGATACAGTCACATTCAAGAAGCCACCACCTACCTTTGAGTAGAGGATTGAAGATTTGAAAGGAGGAAGTGGTATGGGATCTCTCAAATCATTGAAGTATGCTTCAAGAACCAAAGATGAGCATAAGATGATTGAGGATGCATTAGTAGAGAAAATGGCAAGATGGAAGTATGATCCATCTGAATTGAAAATCCATATGACTAAAGACCTTCTCAAGACAATCACCATTCACTGGCATAATGCAGTTCAGATTGAAAAGGACATCATAATGCAAAAATTGAAGCAAGTCATGCCTACTATGACTAGTAAAGAGGAAAAATATGCTATGACTCAGTATGAGAGTCATCACACTCCAAGGTTTAGGACTTTTCAAATCTTGAGCAAGAAAATAGAGGATGTTGTGCAAGCCGCAACAAAGATATGGAAGATAGTTTTTGAAATCAAGGAAGAAGATAAGGTAGAGAAAGAAGTACATACCCTCATGCATAGGTCAAAGGTGAAGATTTACGTGAGGTTTAGACCATTGAAGAATCTAATGTTGAACAGATAGTAGTAGAAGTGATGGCATCCCTGCCCCAATCACCTATTCAGAGTGTGTTATCTCCGAGCAAGGAAAAGACTACAGAATCTACATCAAGTCAAGTAGGAACCAAGAATTAGGCTCTACCTACTATTGGGTCAAGCAAAAATGAGTCACAGAAGCTCACTGTGAATGTCTCTACAATTGATACAAATTCTACAGTTGGTGCAAAGAATATCAATGACCTATTCCAACTGAATACTGAGGAGAACACTAAGGATGGAAAGGATAAGGATAATCATGGGAAAGGAAAAGAAATCATTCCTTCACCTCATCCCAAGGTAAAGGGTAAAGAAAAAATCACTTTTGGAATTGATCTTGAGGAAGACATTGTGATTCCTAATTGGGATCTTTCTAACCTAACAACCAAGCAAATGGATATACTTGGGGAGCTGTGGAAGAAAAGAGCAAGACACCAGAAGCTCTGAGATGAGAAGAAAAGGAATAGAGTACTGGAAGATATCAAAGGTATATTCCTTTATTTTCTATAAATTGAAGTAAATGAGAATGACTCTATTATGGACCATCTCTTTGACATAGTTCACAAGTTCAACACATATCTTAATGGTCAGGAAAAATTACTGCAAAAGGTAGAAAGGAAATTTGAGAATAAGGTTCTAGAGAATGTTGCAGGAAAAATTGCAATAGATCAAGTGAAGCTAACCACTCTCATTAGCTCTCTAGAAACCATTGTGAACAATGTTGTATCATTATTTATAAAGTTGAGTGATACTTCCAAATTTATCGTGGAAATCAAAAACAAGCTGACAAATATTGACACTTATTTGAAGGCAAGTGAAAACCAGTTGGAACTTGACCCAAGTTCAAGTTTAGCACATTTTCTCAAGATCAAGTATCTTATTGGTCTGTAGGCAGAGCTACTAAGGGAAGAAGAAAGAACAAGAGAATCCTTTATAGCTATACAAAGTCAACTCCTTCCACACATGGATGTCATGTAGAAACATATTTCTCATGCAAAGACACTCATACATGATAACAACTTTTCAGTTGTAGAGCTTATGATGGATTTGTCAGTAGAGATTCAGATTGAGTTGCACATCCTGAAGGTGTTGCAAGATAATTGGGACAAGACTTTGTCTCAAATTTTGAAGGTACATTGTAATTTCCTATCATATTTTGGTATTACCTTATAGTTATGCTTTTTGGCATTTGTGTCAAAAACAAGGGGGAAAGATAGGAAATATATGTATATATACAAGGAGAAAAGATAGGATATATATATATGAGGAAATACGTGTACAAAGAAGAGGAAGATATACATAGCACAAAATCAAAAACAATTTTGGAAAATAAAAAATAGAGTCAGTTGTAACCGAGTTGCAGAGCAATTGTCAAAACTCAAGCATGTACCCAAGCACATGTTAAGGGCGAGTTTTGACTTATCAATAGTTTGATCAATTTTTGGCATGATAAGTGTTTTTTCACTAATGCCAAAGGGGGATATTGTAGAACTTATGGAAATACATGTTGTCAATTAGTGCCAAAACACTTAGTCACTTATCTGATTACAGTTTTGACCGAGCCAACAACTTGAAGTGTAGCCCAAGCAGTTGTAGTGTCGACTGAGAAGATAGTGGAAAAAAATATCACCTAAGTCACTAGTGTTACCTGAGTTGCATACCAGCTCCAAGTGATCAATGTCACCCAAGCACCCAGTGTAGCCCAAGTGCTATATATTTCCAGTTCACTATGTCACCTGAGTGTCAGTATATTACTCGAGTGTCACTATATCACCCGGGTGAATTACTAGACTTAAGTATCAGTTTTGGTCCGACTTAGTTCTTATTATTGGATATTCATTTATATCATGGATGCCAAATTGTGAAGTTAATTGATTTGAATAAGATATATATGTAAGATACTTTATTTATCCAAAAGAAGTAGAAGTAGAGAAGAAGTGAGAATACATGTGAATATGAAATAGCAGATTGATTAGAAGGATACAAGAGTAAAAGGAACATAAGATACTCATCTATCACATTCATGTGATCAGTATTATCTCAATGGGTCTCATTCAACAAATCAAAGTTGCATAGTAGATCATTCACTGGTTCATCCTAACAGGTGTATTAGCAAAATCCTTTAACTGGGTGGACTTAGTAGTCCTTTTCAAATATCCTAACAGAGATTCATACATAATTGTATTATACAAATACTTTCACAAGGTGGACCTAATAGTCCTTATTGCTCCTAAAAGGGAATGCCATCAGAAGTGGTCAATTGTAAGCTTTAACAGGATAAATTTATACTATAGTACTAAATCTTGTGGGTGTCATCCCCACCCCAATTTTACTTTCTATTTGGAAGGTTTCTGGTTAACCAAATATTGTGTCAAGTGTTGTGGATGTTTATTGATTTTTTGTTTCATGCATGTAATTAGATTAGAAAATCTAATAAAGAATTAAAGAGAATAAGTTTTATTGGTTCCTGATTCACCCCCCCTCAATCACCTAGCTTCAATATATTTCAAACAATACTATGCTTTCCTTAGGACTCATCCTAGACATAGATCCTTGCAGAGACTATTCTTTCTGAAGGACTGGTCCCCTTTTTACAAATTACCTAAGACAATAATTTCCTTAGAATAAGATTCTCTATGTGCAAGTCAAGGTATATTTGACTATCATAACATGAATTTCTATATAATCAATTCCCCCTTCAATATTTTTCTTCTTCTCTCCAATGGATCACCTATTATAACACAAGTTGCTAGACTATTTGATTCATGGTAGATCTCTCTCTCCATTCTCTCATAGTTGTGCTAGTGGGTTAGATCATGGATTGTTTCCTTGTCATTGGAATATGTTCTTTCCCTTTCCATGTGACCATTTTTTCTCTTACAATAGCTTTCCAAACATGATGCGAGTGGCTGGGATATTTTCTTGATCGAGGTCTCTTCAACTAGTTGATTTGAAATTTTGTTTTTAGTACTAACCCCTTTTTCTTTCTATCTTATGTTTTTTGTTTTCTTTTATATTTATTATTTTTTCTTTTGTCTTTTAGTATTTTTTTTTGTACCCTTGTATATGGTTGTTTGAGTTAGGATCCTTCATTTGAGGGCTTTCATCCTTAAACTTAGTGATGTCATATCTCTTTTTAGTTTTTCCCATGATCATTTCTCTCTTTCTCTTTCTCTTCCCCTTTCCCTTTCCCTTTCCCTTTCCCTTTCCCTTTCCCTTTATCATGAGAATGAGGTGTACAAATACTTTTAGTAAATTGGAGGCTAAATGTACCATCCTAAATTTTAAGCACCTATAGTTAAATACTCAATTAGGCCCCATTTTATGATAGCTCCCACACAAATGTTTCAGTATTCTAGCTCCACATTGTCTACATTTTTTAATTTCTCTCCACATTCCCAACTCAAAAATAAAATTTTATCCTCTTTTGGTCGGAAGAGTATGTCGAGACTATCCTTTTCTCAAGAATAGGATGCCCAAGCCAACATCTTCCCTATTTTTTTCCCTAGAATTTAAATTGGGGTATCATCTCATTGGATAAGAGGGATTTCTAGATTCTCATCAACCTTCTACGAGTTTTGAGACCTAAAATATTGTGAGAGGTATAAAATCAACTCATCTATCCTCATTTTGACATAGAATGAAAATAAGAAATCAAGATTTCAAGAGCTCTCCAATAATTTTGCATCCCAAGCATTCTCAAATAAGATCTCAAGCATCTTAAGTATTTTTCAAGCAAATATTCTCAATGGATCAATCTTCTTTACCTCATTGAAGGTTAAATAAAGGATTCCACCATAAAGGAAGAAGATCATATTACAATAATCTATCTACATATATTCAAGCATCCATATTCATTAAAACATTAAAGTCTTCAAATCATTCTTCTCTCTTCATCAAGGATTGTGGAAAACTACAACATCCATTACACGAGGTTTTATCTTTAATGATTTTATTTTGGGTTTTTTTGTGAGGTCAAAGCTATTTCATTAGCACAATTGATCAAATTCAAAGAAGCATCTATATTTCCAACGGATAATACACTTCATTTTTAGATCTAGCCTATGTTATATGACATTTCACTTTCATTTATTTTATTTAATGGCTAGGTTGATTCAAAACTAGGGTTTGAATAAGAAAAACCCCTCTCTACAAAGAAAATATATTTTTTTATGTGCAAGTACTGGTGGAATTCACACTTTAACAAATTTGAGAAGTATATGACCTCAGAAGAAGTGTACAATTTAGTTTGGGAAAAAATATAGGGAACAAGATGCCCAAGATGACTTCTCCCTGAGAACATGATGCCCTAGGTAACCTCTCCTCTTAAAAACTACATCAAGATAAAACCATAGGTTAGTGAAATCTATCTTAGAGCCTTTTCCATAGAAGATAGGGCTCTTCTTTTGTCACACTCTAAAAAATAAACAATTACCAAGTGAAAAGCGGTGATCCACCCTACATGCATCATTGTACTTCTACTGATCCTAGGTTTTTGCTAAGTGATCTCAAATATAGACAATCTACTACATGTCACAAAATAGGTCTAGACCCAATATTAATTGGTCCTCTAAATGATCCCAAGTCAAGGGTGTACGAAATGGCATCCCATATAATTCCTATAAAGGTGACATATTGAGAGAGCTACGATACTCATATTTATATAAAAAGCTCCACTAGGTATAAATATTCCTCCCAATGAGACTTCTAATCCATTGCATACATCTAGAGCATGTCCTCCAACACTTGAGTAACTGACATTTCTTGGCCATTTGTCTCTGGATGGTATGTAGAACTAAAATTGAGTTGTGCACCCAAAGCATGTTGAAGTGATGTTAATAGAGATGAAGTGAACACTGGATCTCTATCAAAAATAATCTTCCATGGCATACCATTGAATATGACTACATCTTCCATGAATACTTGAGCTACAAATATCACCTTATAGGAACATCTTAGGGAGGAGAAGTGAGCCACCTTGGGCAACCTATCCATAGTAACTATGATAGCATCATGACAGTGCAATAGCATGTGTAGACAAACAATAAAATCAAGAGATGGTGTATCCCATTTCCATTATAGGATGGCATGTGGCTACAAGATACCTTTAGGATGCTAATTCTTGGCCTTTACTTTATGACACTCAAGGAATATAGAAACAAAATTTGTAATGTCGCATCTCATTCTTTCCCAAAAGTACAACATTCTAAGATTGACATAAATCTTCTAGACACTTGGATGTGCTTAATAAGGTGCACAATGTGCTTTAGAGAGGGTCGAAGTGTGTAGATCACCTGATCAAGGTACATAAATATGTCCATGATGCTACAAAATTCCATCAAAATATAAGGAAAAATCCTCAAATATTTCCTCTAAGGTCCTTTCATACTCTATTTCTACTCTTACTCTCTGGTAGCACATGTCACTAGAAAGATCATGTAGGATACGACCACATATATCAATACCAAGACTCAACACCAAAATATTAGGCCTTCTCCTACTTAGGTCATCTAGAAAAAATTCTCCTTACCTTTGATGTAATGTACATCAAAATCAAATTCACAAAGCAACTCCATCCAATGGAACTGATGAGAATTTAAATTTGGCTAAGTAAAATTATACTGCAAACTATGATGATCATTGTGCAACTCAAATTGATGACCCAAAAATAAGTAACTCCAATGTTTGAGGGCATGCACTACTACTGCTAAGTACAAGTCATAAGTAAGGTAGTTCATCTTTTTTCCTTGATATTTTGTTATTTATATGCCGCTGCTCACCCTTCCTACATAAGGACTACTCCAATACCTTCAAAGGATGCATCAATACACACTACAAAATATCCTGTAGGATCCAACACTGCTAGGATAGGTGCACTGGTCAAGAACTCTTTAAGAGGCTGAAATGTTGACTCACACTAATCTAACCAAAAAACATTTTGTCCCTTTCCTCTAAAGAGAAGTGATAGGGTACACCAAATTAGAGAAATAATTTGTGAATTGATAGTAATATCCTTTGAATCCCATGCAACTACAAACCTCTTGCATATTGGCTAGTGTTGGAAACTCTAGTATAGCCAAAATTTTGGAGGGATCTACTATAATACCCTCTCTTAGAGATGATATGTCCCAAGTAACTCTCCTGAGTCTATTAAAATCACACTTTCCTAAGTTGGCATACAACTGATTGTCCTGAAGGCACTACAAATCCTGATGTAAGTGACTTATGTTCTTCCATGGATCTAGAATATACCAAAATATCATCAAGAAACACTAGGATAAACCAATCCAAATAAGTGTAGAACACTCCATTCATCAATCTCACAAAAATAGAAGAGGCATTGGTTAATTCAAAGAGTATAACTATGACCTCATAGTATCCATATCAAGTATGAAATGTTGTACACTAGATATTATCCTCACGTATTTGAAGCTAGTGATACCTTGATTTGAGGTATATCTCAGAGAAATCTCCATCTCCCTTAATCTAGTCAAACAAATAATATATCCTCGACAAAGGATATCGGCTCTTCACTATCACCTTATTTAGTTATTGGCAATAAATGCATAAATGAAGATATCTATCCTTCTTCTTCATAAATATGACTAGGTATTCTCAAGGAGAAAAACTAGGAAAAATATGGCCCTTAGCCAACAAATCCTCTAGTTGCAATATGAGCTCACTTAATTCCTAGTTATTCATTTGGTATAGTTCTCAAGATATAGGCTCATCCCCAATAATGATCTTGGTTTGGAAATAAATATTGTTCTTATGTATCATACCTACTCAAAAACATATATGCATATGCTCAGACAAGTGGGTGATCATCGATAGATACCTCTCGAATATCACCCTCCTCCAGGTCTCTAACTGAGATTGAAAATAACTAACATCCCTCCCTCAAGTTCCACTTTAGATGCATTTTTGAGTTCATACAAAGTCAAATGGGTCATTGAACCCTTACTATCTCCACTCTCTAGCCTAAGTCATCCACACACTAAACCCACTTACACCAAAAATCTATGCAAGTTTGGTGAGGGGCTAACTAATCAATACCCAACACTATTACATAAGATCCCAAAGGTAGGATGTGAAGAAAAATGGTGGCGATGAAGGTTCCCAAATAAAAATTTACAACCATGCACTATGGAATATATGACTACTTTATAACCCATAAATAACTCAACTTTCCAACTATTTGTTTGTCTTACCACCACTAGCCTGCATCGATCGATAAGAGAGAGGGAAATAAAAGAGTCAAATGCACTGGAATCAAATAAAATAGAAGTAGTGATCCCACAAAAAAACTAAAGTCTCCATAATGGTACCTTAGTGCTTAACTTTGTGGTTTTTGAGCACTATATATAACCTATTAGATCTATGTACACCCCCTTAGTATGATTAGATGCACCCTAAGAATGACTTAGTTTGGAGGATACTCTCTAATAAAAATGGGTAGCTATGTGACCATGATATCCATAAGAAAAACATCCTGACGCAAGGAGGGATGACACTCGGGGCCAAAGACACTCCCAAATACCAAACCAACTTGTAGATACAAAACAGAAGCAATAACAACAAGAAGGAAAGAAGAAACAATATATATCTTTCATTAATTGATCAAACCCATTACATTCCATGTTGTAAGGCCTTCCCAGTTTTGGCTATATACATTCAAATGAATTGTAGAATGATCTTCATACATGAGAGGTCATAGACCTACCATCCAAATATCTTAACACTTAATCTTCTATCTCAATCTGATACCAAGTTCCTACTAAAACTGATACAGAATTGCTACCCTAAAATAAGAATAGAGAACCAAATATATAGAAGAGTCCACCAAAGAGGTCAGCACTCAAATCCAAAGTGAGACCTGGATTTATCCCCACATAGATCCCAATGAGAGACCCCACATAAATTAAATGTATAAGTCATCCATATCAGGATAAACAACTCAGTAAGATGATAACCAAGCAACATGAACAACTCGGTAAGAACATAACCAAGCAATAAAAACCAACTCGGTGAAAGAAACACTGAGTAGCTGATATTCACCAAGACCCATTGGTAAAGCAAGATAGAAAAATTAACTGAGCAATAGGGTAACTGAGCACTTCTCCGAACAACCTCCAAATAATCTACAGAACAAAAACAAACATATTTTTGGTTGATCAGGATTGCCAAGAACTCAAGATGCTCCTGCATCAGACACCTAGGGTTAAAATAAATGATTCCCTAAATCATGTATCAGGTCCAACCTAAAATGAATCCAACTTAGATTGAGAAATCCAAGATGAGTCCTTAATTGGTCTATTCTTCCATTTTATCAAATACTCCATGTATGCCTTTCCTCTTGTACTTATGCCAACTCTCTGTTTCAAAATCTATTCAACTTCCTCTGTCTGTTTCTTAGGATAATCACTCGGTACTATCACTTCTTCATCAAGTTCATGATATTCATACAAGTCTAAAATGTTTAATATAGGTGATATATCCATGTCATTAGGCAATTCCACTTCATAAGCATTTCCATTGTCAAATTTTCTTAGTATTCAGCAAGGACCAAATTTCTTCATCTTCACTTTTCCATATGTTCCAATAGGAAATCTACCTTTCTTCAAATTAACCATTAAAACATTATTGTAACACCCCAAAATTGGCACCTAATAATCAATCAATTTTGGTGCATGTTCTTATCCTCGAATTCCTATTGTATTAGGCAAATTCTTCTCCTAATTGACTTTAATTGACTGAGTTTCAAATGCAGAAAACCCAAATTTGCATAAATCTGACATTACACTTAATTCCAAAATTCTAAAATGATTATTAGCTAAAAACCCTATGATTAATTGATTTAATCCTAAAGTCCTAAGTGCTTTTTATTAAATCAATTCCACCCCCTTTGGCTAATATACATAAAAGGAATTGAAAGGTTATTTAATTATTGAATGAATTATCCTCAAA
>MU225748.1:2949524-2988856 GCA_018584345.1 Thuja plicata | reverse complement strand
AGGGTGAAAAGACACAACTCTCATTACAAATTATTTTGGAAAAACAATAAACTAACTAAAAAATAACTACCTAACTTTCGGATTTGGCTTTGGTCAAAAATCCAAAACACCTCATGAAAAGCTAATACTTCTACTGGAGATAGAAAATTTGATTTTCCGAACTGGGTCATTTTTAAATTTTTAAAAATTGACCATCTTTATTCTCTGTCGAAATCATCTTTGTTCTAGGTCTAAATTCCAGCATTTTATGAAAGCTTCGATTAGTTAGTTCTATTTATTTGTGTCATAAAGCTTCCTTCCTTTGATATTTTTTACTATGGAGAAACATGCTTCTTGATAATGGATTGGGACTTCTAAATTATCAAAAATTAGGGTACCACCAGGTGTGATCCACAATTCTAGCCAATTTTTCTTTAAATATTTTACTCTTGTTTTATATCATAGATATCTTCTTGCCAACTGTAATAAAAAAATGCTTTAAAACTCTCTCTTAGATCTGCCTTCAACCATGTCGATGAAAACAATATTAGCAACCAGCTAACTCCTTCTTTAGCTCTTTTTAGCTAAGTCTTTTGTCATTTTTAAACTTTAGTTCCTTCCAGTGTTTTAACTCTTGTTAGCTTCGGTCAACACTTCAGTTCTCTTTGGGCATCTCTGTCGGGGTTGTCTGTCCGTCAGGCATCACTGTGAAGTTATTCTCATTAGTAATTCTTTTGATTCTACTTGTCAGTAATGCTTGTCGGGTTTCTTTCTCAGGCATCACTGTGACTTTACTTTCGGGTTTCTCTATCTGTCGGGGTGCATTTCCCTTCGTTGTTTGTAGTCACTTAGTGAATGTTGATCTTTTATTCATTACTGAAATCATAACCTTTATCTTTCTGGTTCTCTGAAGTCTTTGACACTTTGCATATAAACAATCATATTATATCAAGTTGACGTCAATCACAATATAATCCATTAACTAATTTAATGTCTTGCATTATCTTTCTGCATTTGGTTGATCAACTTAACATCTTCAAACATTCAATCAGTTATGGTTCATCAATCTCTCCCTTTGGCATTGATGGAAACACACTACATTATCACACTATATTATTTCTAATAAAATATGAAATATATCAAGTTGTAGTTCATCTAACTACCAATCTTATTGTTATATAACCAATACAAATGTTTGGATCTCGGTAAGCTTATATAGCTTAGATTTGTTTCTTGCAGAGTGCTTTTTTCAATCTTTAATCCCTTTAATAGATAGATGTAACAGCTTCTAATTCTGTTTATGATATGTGCTCTACCTTGACTGTTCCTCTTCTTGATCATCTCTTTTTTCTTTGACAACAATCTCTCCCTTAGTATGTATTCTCTCCCTTTCATGGATATTTCATATGTAATCTCTCCCTTTGGATAATGATAATCTCTCCCTTTAAATTCTTAGGAACTTCTCTCCCTTTACAAAAATGCCAAAGTAAACTTTGATTATGCCAAAGTTATATCCTTTCACCTTTTTATAATATACTCATTGAATTTCCCTATCCATCAGCAATACAACTCTGTATTGTCCAAAATTATCTCTGGTGTTCAGTGTAGATTTGTACCTTGATGTGTACAGATGTATCTTTGCAGTCCATTTCCTTACTTGCATTAACATGAAAGATCTTCTAATTTGTGTATAGGTTGATGCAATTCCATAGTCATCTTACTGACTGATAGACAAAGGTTGGACCCCTAGTCTCTATCTTAGGTACTCAAATGTATCTTGCGATATTGGCTTGGTAAATATGTCAGCTAATTGTTCCTTGGATTGAACATATTGTAGTATCACTTCTTTTGCTTGCACTTGTTCTCTTAAGTAGTGATACTTGATAGCAATATGCTTAGTCTTAGCATGCATGACTGGATTCTTTGATATGTTTATTGCACTGGTATTATCACAATAGATAATCACTGGTTCAAGAATCTTCATATTCATACCTTCCAGTAATTGTTTGTTCTATGCAATATTTGAGCAGTTTGCAGCAGCAGCCACATATTTTTCTTCTGTAGTAGATTGTGAGATGCATCCTTGCTTCTTGTTGATCCATGTGACAAGTCTATCACCCATTAAGAATGCTCCTCCAGTTGTACCCTTCTTGTCATCTAATTGTATAGCCCAATCAGCATCTGTATATACTTGAAGCTCAAATTTACCCTTTTTGTTATACCATAAGCCATAGTCCTCGGTGTTCTTTAGATATCTGAAAATTCTCTTGACAACAGTCATACGTGATTCTTTGGGATTAGCATAGAATTTTGCAACTATTCCAACTGCATATGCTATATCTGGTCTGGTATGAACAACTTACATCAGTTTTCCAATCATTGATCTATACAAGGTCTGATTTACCTCATTTGATTTGTCTTCTTTTGTCATCTTACATATGTTTTCCATAGGTGTTCTAACTAGCTTGGAATCTTCCATCTTGAATGTCTTCATCACTTCCTTGATGTATTTGGACTGAGTGATATATATGCCTGCATCTTGTTGAAGAATTTTTAGACCAAGAAAGATTTGATCTCCCCAAACATAGACATTTCAAACTATTTACTCATTCCATTACTAAATGATTTACATAACATATCGTTACCCCCAAATATGATATCATCAACAAATATTTGGCGGGGGATGATCCAACCTTTGCTTCTTTCTTCTTATTTTTAGTTGGGGCCCAACATCCAAGATAGTTTTAGTTTCATCCTTGACCTCCGTCCACCAGCTCATGAGCGCTACCAGTGAAGAGGACCCTGTCAGGAGGGTAGATCCCATTGAAGTAAATGGAAGACCGAGGGAAAGTTGGGTGCTTAATGTTTCGCTCAGCTAGCAGGACACCTTAAGCTAAGTGTGAATTTCTTCCAAAATGGGGAGTGGAGCTGGGGTGTAACCTGGGATGGGGTACCCTCCTTTTCTTTTCCTTTATTTTTTCTCAGCCCAACCGCTCCGGAGGCCGAAGTAGACCCCCACAAAATTGGACCCCGGCGGGTGCTTTTCTTGCACACTTGTGCAAAGTAATCATGGCTACATTGTATGATGCCCTGGGTGATGTCCTCAATTGTCAGAATCTTCGGGGTGTTCCAATCCACCGGAGGGAGATCCATCTTGTCAATCCCCTGTGCCTTGTACGAAGGGTCCTCCAAAGGCCCACTATCTGAAAAATCTTTTGGAAAGGTCTGAAGGTCGAGGCTCTTCATCATCTCTTTAGTCATCCTCGAGTATTTCCATCCTCGGAGGTTAAAATCATCTTGGCAATCTGTCCAAAAATCCTCTATGTGAGTCTCGTGGGGTGTGGACGATCGGGGCAGTACTGTGTTGATCTTGCCGAGTGGGTCAAAATTGTTTCTCACTAGGTGGAACCCGGCCAGTCCCAGACTTTTTAACTCGTTGTCGGCCTCTTTGGCCACTGCAAGGCTGCAAAAATAGTTCCCATAAGTGATTAGGAATGGGATGGAGGTAAACTTCTTCACTCCATAAAATGCATGAAGTTCCAGGATTTTCCTGCAGAACTCCAAAAGAATAATCCTATCCACAATGCTTGGGGAGTAGGTAGGGCTTTCCGGAAAACCTGGCCACCCGAATGTAAGAATGTTGTTGAAATTGAATAAAGTAACTATCATAATAACTCACCAAGGTCATTGCTTCCTTGGATAGTCGGTACTCAAAATCTTGAGTAAGCATCAAAATGTTGTGGTAAATGAAGGTGTAATTTACTTGGAAAAAATTGGGGAAGTTGGCTTCCCATTAAATTTGGGGATAATGGTCACACAGAGCACTCTGGCCAGGCCTATTCCCAAGGATGCCCGCTATTTGAAAACCCCAGAGTGTGGGTATCTATTATCCCAGTGCCCATAATACATACAAAGTCATGTGGAACTTTGATGTCTGGCTGATGTTGTTCAGTTGAAAGTCCACATGGTTGACGATAATAGTCACCCAGTCAAAGGCCTATCCATGGGTGGTGATGCAGTATAGAAAATAATACATTCATGCCAAAAAGTCCCTAGCATGGGGTTCCCCAAAGATCCTACATAGAAAGATGATCCCTGCCTGTACACATTCTTTGAAATCTCCACGGGGGATCTCCAATTTCATTTTATTATAGTCCTTCCTTGAGGACTTCATCTAGTGAGAATTGAGATGTTGTCGGGCAAGCTGTGAAACTTTCTCAAACTCCTTCAATGATGTGGCCCAGGAGATGATAGTAGCATTCCTAAACTAGGGGATCCCTAGTCCTGAAGCAAAGGTGGTAGCATCAAGAGTTACTATGGTTGCTGGGTAATTTAATGAGAGGGAAGCAGCTAGAAAAACAACCCGAGTGGGTGTATTATAGTGCTTCACCAAGGAGAGAATCAGCTCTAGTTCCTACATTGAGAAGGGAAAATAGGTGGCTTTGATAATGCTATAAGTGACCACATTCTTTGCCATGTTATCCCCGATAGATCGTTGTTGATACATTACTCGGACAAGGCCCTATAGTTCTACCCATGATCCGACCTCTGTGTCGGTAACATTATAAAGTTTGGAATTCACTTTAGATTCCACAAGGATGCCATCCTTGGGATATTTGGATGTTAATGATAGATTCTCCAACATTTTCTCTACCCTTGTCTTGGTGGCTGCCCAGGTGGAGGTGGTCGGGAGTTCCGAACTTCCAGGAGGAGTTGTTACTTCAGACATTGTTTGTTAGGTGACCTGCAACCTGCAAGATTGGAAAACTGTTAATACGTGCGATAAAACATAAAGTAATTTCATGGACTCTGGAGAGTTTTCCATTATTTCACACCCATTCAAAAGATGTTAGCATGCATTAAACCCCAGAAATATAACAATTAACTTACTTGGAATTTGATCAACACCCGTGGGTTCTGGGGATTCTGGCTTGTGTGACAAATGGGATGAAGGCCCAGAGACTCCGCAGCACCTGAAACCCAAAGAAAATAACCGTTATTGAAGTGACCGGGTAGTGAGTTGTACTGGGCTGACATTGGTTGTCACATGGTCACGCAATAAATGGTGTAATGACATTTAATGATGATAGATGTCTTGACACAGATGGAATGAATGCCACTTGAGACAATTTTAAATGCATATACATGGGGAATTTAACCCTGCCATAAATGCTAAAATGACAGAGGAGAGAGTAAACCACCATGGCTTGAACAGGTGAGGTTCCAAGTTCAAACCAGGCAAAAACCTAGTAGGCGAGATCAAAGCTTGGGTTCAACAATGCGGAGAGTGCAGTGAGCTCGCTAGAGGACAGGTTGGACATGACAAAATGTACAGACCAAGCACATAAATTTATAGAAAACCACTCTACAGACACGCGCTATATACAACATATACAAAGACCTCCAAAGAACAGGAGGCTAAGGAACGGATTTACATACCAGACAACTAACTAACCTACATACTACTAACAATTTATAGAGAAATTAAAACCATTTACAAAATTTACAATGATTTACACTATTTATAGGAATTTATATGGGAACATACATTATTCACAAAATGTACAAAATATACAGTGTACAGAAGGCGGAAAACCTTCCTGCAAAGCCATCCCACCAACAGGAGGCGACAACGAAGACCAAAAATAGAAAGCAACTAAAACAAAAGGAAAACTAGAAAAGAAAGAATGAAGCAAACAAAAGGAAATAGAGAGAGAACCAGAAGGGTCTACCTTAAATGTTGGGAAAATGCGGGAGGAAGGGTACAAGAGGTGCTCTACAAATAGGAAGATTCATGGATGATGAACACTGAAAACCTTGCAGGATAACTAGAAGCACGTGCAAGCTCAAACTTCACTGCTAAACACTCAAAGTAAATGCACTAAGTTCACTGGTAATTTTCACAAATCGCACTTAATCGCTCAAGGTAATTTATTAGCGGTAAATGTAAAAATGACAAGTGAAACCCCATTTATACCCTTAGGTAAAAATGCACTACTTCCTTCCGCAAGTCCCGAGAAAAGGCAAACCTCCGGACTCCAAGCCCAAGGATCCCATGCAGAACAACCCTCTAAAAAAAGAGCAAGCAGTGGCAAAGAATCCCGGAGTCTAGAATCCGGCTAGCACAAAGAAACAAAACACTCTGGGACTGGGTCCAAGAGGGAGAGAAACCAAAAAGAAAAGAAAATAGCAGCCCCACGGAGTTATAGGCCGGAGGGAAACAAGAGAAAAAGAAACAAGGACAAAAGAAAAAAAGGGGGACCCAACATTTTTCCCACAAAATGCAGGGACGGCTATGTAGGGCATAAAAAATGGTGACTCGCTAGGATGAATGCCTTAGCACATTTGAGAACCACAGAATCTCTGGTTAGCAAAACTGGGATTTATCTTTACCTGGAGAATTTCACTTGCAAGGCACGAGGTGTCTGAGAAAATCTGACTCATCAATGATTCAATCCTTCAATCTTTGGTCAGCTGTGAAGTGTGTGCTTTGGAAGAAAATCAAGCCAATGATTTTTGGGAGTAGCAGAGAGAGGGCATTGAGTACATTAGACCAAAATCACTATATCTTGCATGATCCCTTGGATCCCGCGATTCTCTATTCTCTATTCTCTAGTTTTCTTTCTTTTTCTTTTGAAGATGGGGAAGGCGGTACTCCTTTCACCGTGAAACTTAAGCTTAGCTAATTTTTACGGCGGTACTTCTTTCACCTTGCCATCCATTTCAATATGCTGAATAGGAGAGATGTTCCAGACCCGGGATATACTTTTGATTTTTGAACTCGGCCAATGACTAGTTTAACTGATCTGCTCTCAAGGACAATACAATTACTTGCTTCTTGGATTTTCTGTTAATTGATGTCAAGACTTTCAAGATGTGAATCTGATGAAGATTACCAATAACCTTTTACCATGTGTACAAAATAACCCCAGAGTGCGGACAAATTCCACCATGCTAACAATAGATTTTGGACTAACTGAAATGCATAAGGCATCATTCTAGGGACTAGATGTCATGCGAAGCATACCTGTCTACAAGAAGAGGGCAACATTCTGGGAACCCGAAAAACAAGAGACACAAACAAAAAAAAGAAAACCAAAGACAAAAACAAAACAAAGAAAGGAAGATGACCCTAGAGGACCACCAAAAACTATTTACAAGGACAAGACACTCCCAAGGAGTGCCAGGGAAAAATTTACAAGCAGGAAAATATTCACATATAATAAAACTTTGGACAACTTACCTCCTGCCTCATTCGAAGTAGTGTTTGAAGAAATGTCCATTGATGGGAAATGGAACAACTTCTCTGGTCATGGTACTAAGGTGATAAGTATTGGCCCCACAGATCTCTGAGATTAGGTAAGGTCTGAGCCAGAGCCTTTGAAATTTAGTGTTCTTTCCTTTCTTCTCCCAGGCCTTGTCCCACAAAAGGACTAGATCTGAAACCCAAAAGGCTTTGTATTGGGATCTCTAGTCAAACCATCATTTATGACTGCTTGATGACATGCAAAATGTTCCAGTGTTGTGTCTCTTTGATTCTTCCATTCTCACCAGGTTCAGGAGGTGAACCTCCATGATGTTGTCCTGGGCGTTGAATTCCTGCATGAATTGTAAAACTGAGATTTGTAAGTTGATTAGGAACACAAGACTCTGGTCATAAACCAGGTGAAATGGGGAAGTCCCCAGGGCTTCCTTGATTCTGATATGATCCGCCCAAAGAGAAAACCTAAGCTTTTGGTGCTAGTCCCAGGGATTTTGTTCTAGTAAATGTTTGATCACTTCTAGAAGATTTTTATTAGTAGACTCAGCAACACCATTACCCTGGGGGTAATAGTTGCTGGAGAACTTGAGGGTGATCTTCCTCTGATAGGTCCATTCTAATAGTTGCAATGAAGAAAATGCCAGACCATTGTCACACACTATAGCGAAGGGCATTCCAAACTTTGTGACTATGTTTTCTTCCAAGAATTTGATAACTGCATCTGTCGTGTTATTCTTACATGGGATTGCCTCAGACCACCAAGTACAGTAATCAATCATAGTTAGAATATACCGGTGGTTGGTGAATGAGTTGGGGTTTATTTCCTCGATAAAATCAAATGCCCATTGGGCGAAGGGTAAAACTTCAAAGACTAGCTGCAAAGGCACGGCCGAGTTCCACTCACGATGGGCTACAGTTTAGCAAGTGTGGCACTTCCTCACATCAGTGTAAACACCCTTGAAGATGATGGGCTAGTAACATCTATCCCAGAGAATCTGATGGGCAGTAGCATTAGCTGAGCCATGCCTAGTTCCAAACTGCCCATGGAATTCTTCTATCATTTTGGCAGCTTGGTCCCTGTTTATGCATTAGAGGTAAATTCCTTCAAAATTCCTGCGAAAAAGCGTCCCATTTTTAATCATGAAGTGTACGCTTTTCAGTCACAGGGTGCGACATTTTTTAGGGGGAAGCCCCTCTAGACATATGTTATTGAGAAATAGGTATACCATGGATCCTGAGTGATGGACTCCACAATATAAGTTTGACATTCAACATTTGGAGTTACTTCTGCCATCACCCTACATAGTCCCTAGCCTCGGACTATCTTCATTGGTTTCATCTTGAGATCATATTCTTGGAGAATGGCCATCCATTTCCCCTAGCATTCACCCAGTTCACTCTGTAGCAGTAAAGATTTGACAGCCTGGTCCAGAATGATAGCATGCACTTTACTCCAGAGGATGTAGTGACATAATTTCTTCACGGCACGGACTAGAGAAAAGGCTTGCTTTTCCAAGGATGTATATCAGACTTCAATGTTTTTAAAGGGGGGGCTCATGAAGGCAATAGGTCGCTCTTCCCCCTCAACCTTCTGGGTTAGAACTATAGTTGTAGAATGCGGTGAGGCGAAGGAGTAGATGTGGAATGGGAGGGAGTAATCCAGACTTGCCAGGACTGGTGCCTCCACTATGGTTTGCTTGATCTGAGAAAATGCTCGCTTCGCTTCAGGGCTCCACTCGATCTTGGTATCTTTCTTCATCATGTCATTGAGTGGTTTGACAATCTCACTGAATCCCGTAATGAACCGTCGGACAAAATTTATCTTTCTAAAGAAATATCTCATTTCCTTTTTACTATCGGGCATTTGCAAGTTTAGCAGTGCTTAAACTCTCTTAGGGTCAATGGATATCCTCTTCTCAGAGACTATATGCCCGAGCAGTTTCCCTTCAGTGACCCTGAATATGCATTTCTTGGGGTTGAGGGAGATACCATATCGACGACATCTCTCACAAATCTGAGTGAGGTGGGTAGAATGATCCCGCCTATCCCGAAAAAAGATAGTTAAATCATCCATGTAGATGATTATGCATTTGTTGACCAGGCCCTCGAACGCAATGTCCATGGCATTCTAAAATGTGGCCCCTGCGTTGATCAAGCCGAAGGGCATTCTCCGATATGAAAATGTTCCCCACTTAGTGGTGAATGTCGTTTTCATTCTATCCTTGAACTTAACCATATCTTGGTTGTATCTGAAGTACCCATCCAGGAAAGACATCATTTGTGAATTGTTAACAATTTGTAACACTTCATCCAGCGAGGGGAGATGATGATTATATTTCTTGGATGCCTTGTTTAAATTGTGAAAATCCACACAGGCGGATCTCACCGTTCTTCTTGCACATGGGGATGAGGTTGGCAACCCATGTTGTATGTCGAATAGGAAAGATAATCTGGGTTGACAATAATTTCTGAACTTCCTAATGGATTAGAGGTTCGATCAACGGGTTTACCGGTCTCTGCTTTTGTCGGAAAGGTTTGGCTTCAAGTTTTAGGGGGATGGTATGAGTCATGATGGATGTATCATAGGTTTTAAGATCTTCATACCCCTAGGCAATAATGTCAATGTATTCTCAGAGAACCACGAGAATATTCTCTTTCTCCTCTAGGGAGCAGGTGGTACCAATGTGAACCAATTTTTCTTCATCGGCCTTGCCGATGTTTAATTTTTCAAATTTTCCTCCCTTAGAGGAGGATGATATCTCGTCTTAGCCCCGGGGGTCCGAATCAAAGATTCATTCTAAAGCTACCATCCCCTTAGGTATGGTGTTGGTGGGTAGGTCAATGATCCCATCTTCTTCACCCTGCCTGGTATCGTCATGATCAATTTCTTCCACTATCTGGTCTTCAAAGACACCAACATGGACATGAAGGCCAGAATATGTTGGTCATCCTCAAAAACCTAAAAGTGGGTGATATTATCCGGGATGGACGGGGTGGGGACCATTTCAACAGAAAATTTCTGGAGCCAGGAACCAACCATCGGCTTGAGGGTGTTGGCAGACATAGCAAGGGCATCATAAACATAATTACATTTCTAGGGAATAAACTCGATGCCAAAAGCATCAAAGTCTTCAATTAGGCTCCATTCTTGATTGCAGTATGTGGCCAACCTTTTGTCATGACATGTGTATTGGCTCTGGACCTGCTTTACAATCAGCTCTGAATCACCCATTGCCCGGAGGTGGGTGATCCCTTTTCTCAATGGGAGCAGGAGTCCGGGGACCAAGGCCTCGTACTCCATGACATTATTCGTACAGTTAAACTACAACCTATAGGATGCGATGAAGGATTTCCCCCATGGGTTGATTAGTTCAACTCTGGCCCCGCAACCATGTTTAGATCAGGATCTATCAAACTTCAGGATCAACAAATCATTGTTCATTTTCTAGGACTGGGGAGGCAAAGTGGCATTTGGATTGGTTTTGGGAGGTGATTCCTCTAGCTTTGATGATGCATGGGGGATACTTTCCTCTAGAGAATCCTCTAGTTTAGATTCCTGGATGAGCGGAACCTCTGGTGTAACGCTGGGTGGATTACTTGGTCCAGGTGATCTGGCTTTGCGTTCTTTCTCTCAGAGGTCGTTGATGTGGCGGGTAGCGGCGGCAATGCAAGGCTCACACTCTAGTTTAGAATGTTTCTGGTAGTGTACCTAACACCAGGTGTCAGACAAGAGAGTGGCCAAAGTTTCCATGCTACCTTGTGAGTCTACCTCACACTTCAATTTTTCATCCAGGTCCTGGATTCTCTGAGAGATTATAGGATCCTTCTCGAGGATGAAATCAAAGGTTAGGAACTCTCGTGTTCGGTACACCCTGATGGAGGATTCAGAGAAGAGGACTTCATTTACCCTCCCAACTTTGGTGAGGGCCTGTTTCATTCTGGGTTCACTCTCCACCCAGATTTGATTTGATTTCCCCTTCCAGGGGAGCCACAAGTGAGAGAAGTCCGTAGAGAAATACCCATTAAGGGCTTTCGACCAGTTCCAACTTAATATCATCTTGTAAGTTTCAGCGATGTCCACCACTTGGATGTCTATGGTGGTCGATATCTGGGGATCCTAGATGAGCTAAATCTAGACATTTTTTAGCTCACTAACCATTTTCATGGCAGTTTTGTCCAATTGGACTACTGCACCTTTGGATGGAGTGGGAGTGAGTCCAAGCTTCTGGCATATGGATAAGGGCATGACATTGCTGGAAGCACCGAAATCTACCATGCAATTATAAAGGTTCTTCCCTTGAATATTCAAGCCTAGTAGGAAGGGAGGATCCTCTGTGTTTCCCTGAAAGACTGTCGAGTTGGCATCGTCGAATGTGACAGTCTTTGGTGGATGACTGATGACTTTCAAGTTTCCCAAGAGCTGCAGAAGGGATTTCTTCTGCTCGGGACAATTTAGTAAAGCCTCCATCAAGGTCATGGAGGTGGTGGCGTTCTCTAATGCCTTAGTGATGTCAAACTGTCCCCTGGGGTAAAGTTGGCTTCCCCCAGCCGGATCCCTGACGTGGTTAGGGCTAGGTCCTTTCGGCAAGAAGGATTGATCATTTGTGTTGTCCTGGGGGTGGTATTCTTAGGAGGCGTTGACACATAAGATGGCCCTTTGCCAGCCTGAATTTGAGTGTTGTATGGAGTCCTAGGGTTGGTGAAGGCATTAGCCTCAAAGGTTGGGATGGATTCATCAAAGAAGCCCTACAATTTGGGTTCTTCTTTATCCTCTTCATCTTTCCAGAAGAAGATGTTCTCACACGTGAAGGCAATGTGAGGGGGCTCTAATGAGGAGGATTTTGGGGGAGTAGGATCGACAGGTTATTGTCTGTCCGACTGTAAGATCATGATGATCTTCTCCAGTGTTGCATAGTTCACCTCAGAATGAGAGCCAATATCATGTAATCTACACCGTGTGGTCAGGGGGTGGAATTTTGCAAGCTATGCAGAATGACTAGGTCCAGCACCACCCTGAGTGGTATTTTGGTTTGGAGGAGGACCTCCAACATTTGCATTGTTGTTCCATTGTTGTTGGTTGGGTCAAGGCCTGTTGTTGTAGTTTCGAACTCCAGAATTAGTGTTTCATTATCTAGAGAAAACTCTCCCTCTCTAGAAATTGGAGTTGTGGGGCGTGGAAGGCCCCACCTTTAGCTGTCCCATGTCCGTTATTATGGAGGACACCAATCGCCAGAGGGATTCAACCTCGGTGGATAGCTGGGTAGTTGTGTCATAGTGTGATGGTTGTTGTGGTAGGTTTTCAGGAAAAGCGGTAGTAGCTCCTGGAGTTGAGGACGACAATCCTCCGGCCGTGAACGACTAGAAGAAAGGTACTCCAGAGGGTTGTGTCAAGGGTTGTTGCATTTGCTGTGGCTCGTTCTAGGGAACGTATTCCAGACCTAGTATTGTCTGATCTTGAGAAGGGTAAACGTACCAGGCCTGTTGGTCTATCGGCGGTGGGCCCATGGCCATCGTTGGGGCACCCGTTGCTAGATTGGGGTTGTATTCCCTGACATAAGGAGTCCTACCGGGAATCATATTGAATGGCAGGCTCTGTCCAATCATGCTGGGAGCTTTGCTCAAACTGCGGGATAACTCCAGGGCTAAGTTGTAAACTTTTGCTAGAGTATCCCGGTCATTGGCGACGGTGGTTATCCAAAGGAGAGTAGCAATAATGGGGTCCATGGCGTTCAGGTATGTCTAGATGGTTACATAAATGGATGGGATGAAAGGACCTATGCACCACTTCAAGGCACATTGGAATCGATGGTTGAATGTAATGAGAGGCTCATTCGGTTCCTTCCTGATGGAGATAAACTGGCTGTGGGACCATGCTAGGTCCACATGAACACAGAAGATCGCTAGGAAGGCATATTCCATATCCTACCAACTGTTGATGAAGTTGGCGGGCAAGTTTAGGCACCAGTTTAACTCATTCTGTCCCAAGGACAGAGGAAACATTCAGGTTACAACGTCTTGATGTTGTATCTGGTGTCTGTTCATGGCATCCTTATAGGCTTGGAGATGTTCTTCTGTTGTTCGGGGGCCTAAATGCTCATATTTGGGTCAGATCTTCTCCGGATGTAGATGGAGATTGTTGGTAGCGCCGGGGAACAGCCCCATTGGGGACCCGATATTACCAAAATAAGTAGCCATTGGGACCATTTGGTTTTGGCTGGGTTAAACGTTAGTCCTCGGGGTTATCTGAGGGATTTGGGTATTCTAGTGTGTAGCGAATCCCCAGATAAAATTGGTTGGCTGCTCGGTTTGTTGGGTCCTTCTCTTTCGGATAGGAGGTCAGAGTTCTACAAACTCTCCGGGATTCAGGGCTGTTTGCAGGATTCTTTCAAAATGTAAGGGTGAGATGACCCTATTCTGTGAAAATTCCAGTTCCTAAAACTACTGCTTGGGGAGCCCTCGGGTGGTGTAAAATCAAAATCTTCCAAGGGAGATGAAATCATGCCCTCCTAGCACCAATTTCTATTGACGAGACTTTGTGACCGGCTCCGCCAACAGAGGTAAGTTGTCACTGGTTATCGGGGTATCGACCAACTCCGCTTGAAGAGGTTTTTCGAAGAATGAATTCTCCTAGCCTCCAAGCACCTGGTAGTCAGGTCTCGACAGTGCGGGGGAGCTAAGTTGGGCAGGTGACTGTTGTATGAGGGGATAGCTAGTTTTTACTCATCTTCTTGGGGATTTCAAAAGGGATGGGGTTTCCTACAAGCATTTAGATTTAATAAAGAAATTGCAAAAGATCGATCAAGGTTAGATATATGTTTCTACCTATAGTTATGGAATAAATATTCAAACATCAAACTAAGCTCCAATGTAAGAAAGCTACACTAAATACTAAATATATGAAGAACCAGCGATTCACATGCATTCAGTAGCAAGGGGAGATAAGATCATTAATCTAAACTAAAACATAGGAGCAAAGGACATAAGAAAACATACTACACAAAAGATGTTTGCTAACTCCAAAGATCAGAACACATAAAAGATACCCATAAGATCTTCTTCCTTCTTCATTAACTCAAACCATTCCAGCATCATTGGCGAATACATTCATGGCTCCAAGGGAGCATTCTAAACTACTAAGAACAACTGAGCATTGAGCTCCTCAAAACAACAAAAAATGAAATGCTATGTTTCTATTACTTGCTGGATTCCAAAATCATCAATTTCGCTGACCCTTGTTATGGCGTCAGTCTTCTTATTTATACACAAAGTTTAACCTAAAACTAACCTAATCTAAGTGTACACTCAACAGATAGAATACATTATCCTGTGGCCAGTACTACCTGCACCACTTACAATCACCTCAAGATATGCAGAGGTTTGACAAGATAGAAGAGGAAGATAAGAGGAGAAATCTAGAAGAATCGACATAGAGAATAGTGATGAGGTACTTATAGAAGAAATACAATCATCTCGATAACCAAGGCTACATGCCTCATAAATGCGAATTGCAGCTCCCTGTCTTTGATGTGCACCAGGTACTTAATGCGGGAGTGACACCTTGGGAGAATCACCTGTCAGAGACATCTCCTCCATTTGACATGCCTTATATGGATCACCTACCTGCTAACCCTTATTAATTGCTTGATGGTGATCAGACTTTAGGATTCTGGGTTAGAAGTTTTGTATTCATTAAGAATGATCTACGTCCAGGTTCCTCAGAGCTGAGGGAGCTTACGCTCAAAGAATAATGAATCTAAAAAAATGTACCATGTTGGTGAGAATCTCCGGAGACCAGAGAACCTTATTGTTCCTTGTTCTATTTGAAGGCCTCCAGAATCTAGCCAATTCCTTCCTCATCTATGTCCTTGATGTAGTCCCAGCGGTCGTTGACAACCCTGAATTGTTCATCAACATCGTCGACCCCTTCCTTGAATTTTGCAGCCACTTTCACTGTGTCATGAGCCAGAAGCATCATTTTGGTTATTCGTGACATTTTCCCTCCTTCAAAATCTTCAGCGGACTGATACCAAGACTCCATCAACTCATCAAATTTACTTAGTACAAAATCTTTCGGAGCACAAGTCCTGGTGGTGAAGGGGTCGACTTGCGAAACCTTTGTCACAAATGTTGTATATGAATTCAAAGAATTTTAGACTTTCAGGATTCTATTCTTTAGGGCTCCTACCAGTTACTTGCTCACCTCAATTTTGAGGCCAAGTCGAGAGTTCTCAGCCCGAAGGAACCCAAATGGTTCTTCTCCCAAAATACCTATTTCGGTAATGACTTCCTCCCTGAAGTTCATTATCTCTTCTAGTTCGGACCTCCACTCCTCATACTTTTCCATTTCTTTCTCCTATAGGGAGACGACGCTGTTCACTTGGCCCAAAATATTATTGGCCTGATATAGGTCCGGGAGTGTCGCTGCCAGGAACTGCCTCATGGCTGTGACCTGCTCAGTGACCCACCCATTCACTGCTTGTGCTTTCTTCTTCATGGCCCTTAGAGCATCCATATCACCCTGTGGGAGCGGTGTTCCAGAGGTGGAGGCTCCTGGATGGATCTCGGCTAATGGCTATGTTAATTCTGCGAGAAGCCTGAGGAGATTTGCATTCTTTTCTTTTTCCTCCTTCAGCTTCTGCACCTGTTTGTCATATCAGGCCTCAACTGCCCAGGTAGCTTCTTTCAATAGGTTCAATTTGCCCTATTTATCTCTCCTCCCCAGAGGAACTTCTATAACTATGTATTTTTCATCTCTTACAGCTGCCCCTTCTGCATTTGGGGGAGGTGTCGCCACTACTGCGACTGTACTTCCTCCTAGACCGGTTCAAAGAATATGGATGGTCCGGGCCTTCTTAGCCTTCTTAGCCTCTTAGTTTTGGGCCATCATTTTGGCCAGAGAGAGGGGCACTTGTTGCCACCGGGGCCTTTCTTTTTTGGGACTCTACGAGCCATTATGGAGGCTAGGGCAGTTTTGCTGCTAAGGATTGGGCATTGGGGTCTTCTTCGGGGCCCTGTGGTGTTTCCCCGGTATTCATAGTCACTTCAGACTCTTTTTCTTGTTCCTAGGGATTTCCCATATTTTCCACCTCGGTGGCATTCACATCTGTATCTCTGGGATTTTCCCCTTCTCCAGTGTTCGTGGTCTCAGTATCCACATTTCTGGGGTTATCCCCCTCATCTTGTTGCTATTGTTCTTCCTCGGTGCCATCCGCTGGGACATTCTCCTCCAAGGGCACATCTTTTGGAGGGGTCGAAGGTGTCTAGCCTAGATTTGACTATTTGGACGCAGAGATCACCTCGCCAAATGTCACACCCCGGGGCCTTTGAGCACCCGTAGTAACTAGAGGCATTTGGATCATGACAACTAGGGGTATGGTTACTCCCATAGGTCTGGTTTCCCCAAGCATTATCAGATGCTCATCTTATGTTTTCCTTAGTTCTGTCTCGGTCCCTAGGACCGGTGTTTCTTCCACATCTTGTGGATTTTCTTGTGCCTCTTCTTATTCTTGCTCCTGGAACTCTTTTTCTAGGGCTACCTCTTCTTGTGCATCGATCTCCTCCACTGCTCTCACCACATCGGCCTGCAAGCTCACCAAGTCTTCCATCTGCAAGAGGTCATCAAAATTATCGCGGGGAGGGGAGGCCGCCGGAGGATCCTCCGGTTGAGGAGAAGAAGGGATGAGTTCCAACTGAGAAAGGTTTGGCATCCCAGGTCCTGCATCTGTGCTTGGCAGGGGATGATCCACCCTTTGCTTCTTTCTTCTTATTTGTAGTGGGGCCCCGACATCCAAGATAGCTGCAGTTTCATCCTCAACCTCTGTCCGTCAACTCATGAGTGTTGCTAGTGAAGGGGACCCTGCTGGGAGGGCAGATCCCATCGGAGTAACCGGATGACCAAGGGAAAGCTGGGTGCTCAATGTTTCGCTCAGCTGGCGGGACACCTCAAGCTGAGTGTGAATTTGTTACAAAATGGGGAGTGGAGTCAGGGGTGTAACCTGGGTTGGGGTGCCCTCCTTTTCTTTTTCTTTATTTTTTCTCGCCCGAGCCGCTTTGGAGGCCAAAGTGGACCCCCACAAAATTGGACCCCGGCGGGTGCTTTTCTTGCACACTTGTGCAAAGTAATCATGGCTGCGCTGTATGACACCATGGGTGACATCCTCAATTATCTGAATCTCCGGGGTGTCCCAATCCACTGGGGGGAGATCCATCTTGTCGATCCCATGTGCCTTATACGACGGGTCCTCCAAAGGACCACTATCTAAAAAATCTTTTGGAAAGGTCCAAAGGTCGAGGCTCTTCATCATCCCTTTAGTCATTCTCGAGTATTTTTAGTCCCGGAGGTCAAAATAATCTTGGCAATCCGCTCAAAAATCCTCCATGTGAGGCTTGTGGGGTGCGTACGATCGGGGCAGTACTGCGTTGATCTTTTCGAGTGGGTCAAAATTATTTCTCTCTAGGTGGAACTCGGCCAGTCCCAAACTTTTTAACTCATTGTCAGCCTCTTTGGCCGCTGCAAGGCTGCAATAATAGTTCTCGCAAGTGATTGAGAACAAGATGGAGGTAACCTTCTTCACTCCATAAAATGCATGAAGTTTCAGGATTTGCCTGCAAAACTCCAAAAGAATAATCCTATCCCCACAATGCTTAGGGAGTAGGTAGGGATTGCCGAAAAACCCGGTCACCCGAATGTAAGAATGTTGCTGAAATTGAATAAAGTAATTGTCGTAAGAAATCACCATGGTCATTGCTTCCTTGGACAGCCGGTACCCAAAATCCTGAGTAAGCGTCAAAATGTTGTGGTAAATGAAGGTGTCATTTACCTGACAAAAATTGGGGAAGTTGGCTTCCCATTGAATTTGGGGATAATGGTCCCACGGAGCACTCTGGCTGGGCCCGTTCCCAAGGACTCCCACTGTTTGCAAACCTCAGAGTGCAGGTCTCTGTTGTGCAAGTTCCCATAATACATACAAAGTCATGTGGAACTTTGATGTCCGACTGACGTTGTTCAGTTGAAAGTCCACATGGTTGGCGATAATACTCGCCCAGTCAAAGGTCTGTCCATGGGTGGTGATGCAGTATAGAAAATAATACATCCATGCCAAAAATTCCCTGGCATGGGGTTCCCTGAAGATCCAACATAGAAAGATGATTCCCGCTTGTACACATTCTTTGAAATCTCCGCAGGGGATCTCCAATTTTATTTTATTATAGTCCTTCCTCAGGGACTTCAACCAATGAGAATTGACATGCTGTTGGGCAAGCTATGGAACTTTCTCAAACTCCTTCAATGATGCGGCCCAGGAGATGACAATAGCATTAGTGAACTGGGAGATCCCCAGTCCCGAAGCAAAGGTGGCAGCATCAAGAGTTACTATGGTTGTTGGGTAATTCAATGGGAGGGAAGCAACAAGCAAAATAACCTGGGAGGGTGTGTTGTAGTGCTTCACCAAGGAGAGAATCAACTTTGGTGCCTGCACCGAGCAGGGAAAACAGGTGGCTTTGATAATGTCGGAAGCGACCACATTCTTTGCCATGTTATCCCCGACAGATCGTTGTTGATACATTACCCAGACAAGGCCCTGTAGTTCTGCCGATGATCCAACCTTTGTGTCGGTAACATTCTAAAGTTTGGAATCCACTTTGGATCCCACAAGGACACCATCCTTTGGATATTTGGATGTTAACGGAGCTTCTCCAACATTTTCTCTGCCCTTGTCTTGGTGGCCGCCCGGGTGGAGGTGGTTGGGAGTTCTGGACTTCCAGGAGGAGTTGTTACTTCAGACATTGTTTGTTAGGTGACTTGCAACCTGCAAGACCGGAAAACTATTAATACATGTGATAAAACATAAAGTAATTTCATGGACTCTGGAGATTTTGCCATTATTTCGCACCTGTTCAAAAGATGTTATCCTGCATCAAACCCCAGAAATATAACAATTAACAACTTACTTGGAATTTGATCGACACCTGTGGGTTCTGGGGATTATGGCTTGTGTGAAAAATGGGATGAAGGCTCGGGGACTCCATAGTACCCGTAACCCAGAGAAACTAACCATTATTGAAGTGACCAAGCAGTGAGCCATACTGGGCTGACGTGGGTTATCACATGGTCACGCAATAAATGGTGTAATGACATTTAATGGTGACAAAAGTCTTGACACAGATGGAATGAATACCACTTGAGATGATTTTAAATGCCAATACATGGGGGAATTTAACCCCGCCATCAATGTTGAAACGATAGAGGAGAGAGAAAATCACCATGGCTTGAACAGGTGAGGTGTCGAGTTCAATCCAGGCAAAAACCTGGTGGGCGAGCTCAAAGCTTGGGTTCAACAACGCGGAGAGCGCGACGAGCTTGCCACAGGACGGGTTTGACATGATAGAATGTACAGACCAAGCACACAAATTTACAGAAAACCACTCTACAGACGCACTCTATATACAACATATACAAAGACCTCCAAAGAACAGGAGGCCGAGGAACAAATTTACATACCAGACAACTAACTAACCTACATACTACTAAAAATTTACAAAGAAATTACAACCATTTACAAAATTTACAACGATTTACACTATTTACATGGATTTATATGGGAACTTACATTATTCACAAAATATACAAAATATACAACGCACGAAAGGTGTACAACCTTCCTGCGAAGCCATCCCACCAATAGGAGGCGATGACGAAGACCAAAAATAGAAAGCAACCAAAACAAAAGGAAAACCAGAAAAGAAAGAACGAAGCAAATAAAAGGAAACACAGAGAGAACCAGAAGGGTCTACCTTAAATGCTGGGAAAATGCAGGAGGAAGGGCATGGGAGGTGCTCTACAAATAGGAAGCTTCACGGACCATGAACACTGAAAACCTTGCAGGATAACCAAAAGCACATGCAAGCTCAAACTTCACTGCTAAACACTCAAAGCAAACGCACTAAGCTCACTGGTAATTTTTACAAATCGCACTTAATTGCTCTTAATCGCTCAGGGTAATTTGTTTGTCGTAAATGTAAAAATGACAAGTGAAACCCTATTTATACCCTTAGGTAAAAACACACCACTTCCTTTCGCAAGTCCTGAGAAAAGGCAAACCTCCGAACTCCGGGCCTGGGGATCCCATGCAATCACACTCTCTAACAAAAGAGGAAAGCAGTGGCAAAGAATCTCAGAGTCTGAAATTTGGCTGGCACAAAGAAACAAAACACTCCGGGACCGGGTCCCGGAGGGAGAGAAACCAAAAAGAAAAGAAAACAGCAGCCCTGCGGAGGCAAAGGCCGAAGGGAAACAAGAGAAAAAGAAACAAGGACAAAAGCAAAAAAGGGGGACCCAACATTTTGCCCACAAAATGTAGGGACGGGTATGCAGGGCATAACACAGTCCATACCATACAGATAATTATTTCACAGTAAAATGAAACTAATAAAATAAAGTCATTTGAATGTAACCCTTGATGACATATAAATAACGATTTAATAACAAAATGAAACCCTCAATTCCATACATATAATTATTTTACAGTACAATTGCCATACAAATAATTATTCAATAATAAATTGAAATCAATAAAATACAATCATTTGATTGTAATCCTTGATGACATATAGATAATCATTTAACAACATAATGAAATCCTAGATGCCATACACTTAATGATTTCACAATACCTACAATGAAACAATCAATGCCATACAAATAATTATTTCCAGTGAAATGAAAAAAGTAAAATAAAATCATTTTAATATAACCCTTAATTTGCTAGAGATAATTATTTCACAACGTAATGAAACCCTTGAGGGCGTACATATAATTATTTCATAGCAGAATGAAACATTCGATGGGACATAGACAATTATTTAACCGAAAATGAAACCCTCGATAACATACATATACTTATTTGAAGGTATCATGAAACCCTTGATGACATCCAAATAATTGTTTCACATTATAATAAAATCCTCGATGCCATACATATAATTATGTCATAGTATGATGAAATCATGATAACTTTTATAATGCATGATGTCTAATGGTGAAACCCAATATGAAATCATATGATCGATGCAAACTTGACAAAATAGGTGGACACAAATAGATGAAATCGTCTCATGACTTGAAAAATGGAACAAGAAAGCACGAGTTCAATGATTTCACATTATTAAGTGAGACAAATCATTGAAACTAAACCCTTAACGATATGGGCAAAAATGATGAAAAAACAAAGCAAACCGCAGGTACAAAGGAGCATAAATCCATCATTGAACATCTAATATGACAAGGAGGAAGGATGCATGGGAGTTACCTGGGCAGAGGCGTTGAACATAGCAGATTCCTTGTAGAGCAAACTTCATGGGAAGAAAATGATGGGGAAAATAATCCCCAAATCCACTGAAAACTTATGTTTTAAGAGTTCAATAATGTTGGGCAATGCGTCCAAGACAAGCTATGCATGTGGCCAACAATGGAGATAAAAGGGTGGTGAGGGAATTAAGTGGCCACATATTCTTAATGCAAAAGTGGAAAATGTGAGCGGGCCCATACACCTAAACACTTAGAATTAGGTGTTATTTAATTTTGTAATTGGATATTTTTAAAATTTTTATTTGTTGTCTTGCGAACTGCTACGGTGCAATGAGGGTCATGTATCAGGCGACACTTTCAAATGACCACTTTTTGACTCTTTCGCACATAACAAATCCCGTAGTGTACATCATTAATACCCATAAGACGAAACACTAGCTTAAGTAATTAAGTCGCATATGGAGATAACAAAAAAAAATCATCACAATCTGATATATCGTTTAGGATCTGTAGGTGCGCGAAGTTAGCTATAGCTACTTGTAGTGCCCTTCCCTTAGTAAAGATCAAATTTCTGCTTTGAGTCTATCGTGATGTAGATCTAGAGTTTTCCTTATCCTTCTTGATAATACATAGCTCTAGCTCATAAAAATGACAAAAAAAAACTTCTTTGAAATTCATGATCAAACTAATTTTTTTTTTCTATATAAGTTCAAATTCTATACAAGATAGGATGTATACACGTGTATTTGAAGCACAATTAAATAACTATACTGAAAATACAAAGAATCCCATATACTATAAACTCTATTGAGAACTTAAAAACAAATTCTCTCACTATAAAACAAATTAATTTCACATAATTTTCATCTAACTTATTCAAAATTTCAAAATCTAAAATACCATACCCATTTTAATCTCGCTGACGTTATTGGGTAGAGTCTTAGGATCACCGGCTTAAAATAAATCTATGACTAATTGAAGAATTAATTGGGATAAAACCATATAATTACTCTGGTAGAAATGTTATCTTCATGGCTGATATAGAAGAGTGTACTGTGAAAAACCTCCCTTAAACCTCGTTCCCCAAGTCTTCTTCGCGTCCAATGGCTTTGGCTCCTACGTTCTTGTGCTCTGCCAAGGAGGTTTGCAGCGTCCCTTCATTCCAATTCCCTCAATGCAGATTTCTCCAGTCTTGTCCACCCTCTTCATTTATGGGAGGAGCAGGTCATTTCCATCTTCATCTCCATCTTCAATTCCAGGCTCTTACAAGTGTAGAAGGGAAATGGAACAGAGCAAGCAGGAAATTCCACACGTGCAGATGTAGAGGCACAGAGCAAGCCAAGGAGGAGAGAGCCAGAAGGAGACGAGACCAATCAGAGAAAGGCATTAATCCAGTGGGGTTTTTGGAGAGGCTTGGTATTCAGCATAAAGCGTTTTCACAGTTCCTCAGGGAAAGGTTAGGTGCTTCTCTTCGTATGGATCTAATTCTGTGTTTTCAACATATATTTCTAGTTGTTACTTACTATGTATGTGCTGCGCAGTCTTTCTCTAAAATTACATGATAAATTGCAGTGTTTTGGAAATGTGATTTCTTTGGAGTTACCTACCGAAACCGCCTAAAGCGCTTTCTGCAGCATAGTCATAAACTTCTCCCGAGTTGTGAGAGTGCTTTCAAGTTTGACGCTACTTTCTTGAGAAATTCAATTTCTATCTGAACTGATTCTAGATCTTCTTGAAGCAGACTGGAAATGTAGGATTTTAACACAGTCGTATCCAGATACATTCTTAAATGTGTACCTAAGGAAACCTCAAATCTCTTATTATTAAGTCTACAGCTACCCTTCAATTTGATGAGTTCTTTGTCCTCTAACTACCCCCTTCAGACGGAAAAGGTGACATGTCGCTGTCCTCATCATCGCTGCCCTCATGTTGTTCATGTTCACCATGGGAAGCCACCTCAATGTAATGTATCTTGCCTTTCCCAAGGCACCTGTGGTCTGGAGTCCAAGGGTCTCTACATGTGAAGCAATTTCTTCCTTCTCAACTCATTTCTTGTTTCAAAATCCAATCTAGGGGGCATACTCATATTCTGATTTTTGTTTTTTTGAAATGAAGAGGATCTCTTAAATGTTTTTTTAGGCGGCTGCAATATAGAAGAAGGTGAATCCAAGTCATGTGCTAATTTAATAGCGTCATCGAAAGTGTTTGGCTTGAGAACTCTAACCAAACCTCTGAATCTATCCAGTAGGCCCTCAATGAACAACATCATTTTCCTCTTCTCAGACATATCAAGAACCATGATGGAAATCCTCTGGAACTCATCAATATAGTGGTCCAAGGATCCACTCTGTCTCAGCTGAGCTAACTCCCTGTAATAAACTTCTATGGCCTTCCTATCAAAACGGTTAATCAAATTCATGCTGAAAGTCTCATAAGAAGTAATCAGCCTATGATTCTGGGTGACAAGACCATGATGCCACCAGTTATATGCTGCTCCCTCTAAGTGCATTGTGGCAAACTTAATAACCTCCATTTCTGAAATGGGTTTGAGGGTTAGGAAGGTGTCTAGCTTGTGAATCCAAGCTCTCGTGGATGTCTTACCGCTGCCATCAAATGTAGGGAGGGTTAATTTATTCATTGCATGTCTTAAATCCCTATTCTGACCCCTGGGTCTCCTATCCTGCTGACCCCTGCCAAATTCTCTTTTCTGAGCCATATACTAGGGAAAGGTTAAATCAACTTTGACATTATCTGGTAACATATCCCATTCATCATGCATGGTCATCACATTCTCTGGAAGAATACCCGTTGCCTCAGGCAGTGCTACCTCTTCCCCTGCATTATTCTCCGCGAAGTTAGGCATAAGGGGCCTATCTAAAGTACGAGTGGGGGCTCTAGCTGCCCTAGGTGATCCTGCTACACTGCCTCCACCACTATGATGACTCCGGGGTCTCCTAAATGTTACTGTCAATTGTTGGATAACCCCTATAAGTGGCTGTAATACATCAACAATATGATCCTGTCCATCTCGTATGGCCCTCAATGTTTCCCTGACCTCTCTCTCTGTATCCTTAGCCATATTTGTACTCGCAGTAACCTGTTCAAATATAATTTCCTCGTCTGTTTCGGTATGACTGTTCTCTATGTCAACCTGTACTGAAGATTCTGGTTGTTCCCGTTCAACTCTGTTATGTTTAAAGTTGTAAGATCTGTGCCTGCTATGCATACCTACTCAACATTGTCACTGCTGTACCAACCTGTTAATCTGAAAATCTAACCCCCTAGGATGGCAAAATCAAAGGCTCTGATACCACTGTAATGATCCCTTACCAACTCTACTGCAAGCTTTTAACATAAATCATAAATTCATTTCCCAGACATTTGATTAAAGATTTGGTCTGAAGATAACTTTCAGATTTACCAATCACTTTCTCAGAACATTTCATCAAACAGTTAGAGAACAACGTTTGGTTAATGATTTATAGCTAACTGCAAAGAATTTCTTGGTACCAATTTCTTATAATGCTTTAGAAGATAGATTCAATAGACAACTAATTGTAAAGAAGGCACATTCAATATCCCAAATGTTCAATGTAAATACATTCATAGGGAGCTCTGATATACGGTTTTAGATTGCAGATTCTCCTTAACTTCTTTTCCCTGATTTACAAAGATGGGAAGTAATACACATACCCGAATATCATGAAGATGTGAACCATATAAACTGGGAATGGTGGCACGCGAGTTATGAGTTTGACTGTCCAGGATGTCATCCGTTTGCAAAGTATCATGGTACCACTCACAATTTGATCCCACACATAAGCTGAGAGATGCAGTGACTCAATCCAAACACTAGGCGTCACAAACCAGCCAGTCTGGGTATGCGTTAAAGTAACGCGGCTGCTAGGAACTCCCCACTAGATGCTGTCCCTTGACCGCGTTCTGCCAACGCGAGCCGCTAAGACCTCCACGCTAGATGATGGCCCTTGGCCGTGGTTCTGTTGGCACAGGTTGCTAAGGACTCCACGTTCAACTTCAACCCGTGGTGACGTCTAAGATAGTTATGAACTTGGGCTATGGCTGTATTGCCAAACTTGGGTCGTGTGAATCTGATTACTTCTGTTCTTCACCTCCACGTAGCTAGTGCTATTGACACATTCCCTTTTAGCATGTCACCAACACTAAATCTCTTTCACGCTATAATCAATGCATGGGTTGATTCAACAACAAATAACGAGTTTCATGGCTGGTAGTGACTTTTACGGATATTACTTATTTGATTTCTTTGCTGAGTGAGCAGGCTGCCTGACTGCTTAGTATGTAGAAACGTAATTCTGGAATGTGACTATCCTCTTGCTTGCTACAATTTGAAACTAAGAATGCTTATCCAATAACACTGATTTCTGTTACTTACACATTAATCTCCAATGTGAAATTTGGATGACTCCACCATTATCGAGATGCTGGGGCTACATCCAACTTCTCGGATTTTTCTCAAGGGTTTCCGTCCTCAAGAAATAACCAGTCACGTGATTGTAACCAGATTTGTTTATCTTTTTTTTTTTATAAAATTCCATTGTGTTTTTCCGAAGGAGAGCTTTATGCTTTTATAACCTCGATATGAGGGAAAGCACATAAAACTAAGCAATGTGGGATAAAGTGCATTCACTTAAGTCACTTAAGTTTCTTTTTAGAATAAAATGACTTTAAGTCATAAAGTAACTTTATAATCTCACTTTATAAAATAAAGTGACTTAACTATGGAAAAAGGTGTAATGTCCCCTTTTGGGCACATTATCTCGTGCCTTATAGTTAGCTTTTTCATCATGGTCCGGTGGGCTAACCGAGGTTTGGTAGAGGATCAGAGGGGTGTTTGGCCTAGGTGTTTTCAGTTTCAGGCCAATCGGATCAGTTTACACAGGGTTTCCAGGGTGCTTACTATTTATAGTAAGTAGGAAGAACTCAGTGTTCCTGACATTTCAGTAATGGACTCGGAGCGTCTCGCCGAGAGCTTTCCGGCAAGCTATCACACGTCTCCATCTGAGTTCGTTTGGTCCTCTGTTTTAATGCCAGAAGATTCCTCACTTTATTTTATTATGTCACTTTATAACCAACGGTTATATTTTTTTAAAAGTGACTTTAAGTTAGAATATGAAAAGACAGAGAGGGGAAACTGAAGAGTCACAACCATTGCTTTAAAAGAAGGATTGAAGGCTCATTTGAGAGATGCTTAGTTTTTGATATGATATTTATCTCTTGGAGATATCAGGAAGCTTTCAGCTTTCGATTACGGCCGTGAGGACGAAAACCCTTTTGGCTTAGAGGAGGATTGGACGTAGCCCCAGTTCGTCTCCGGTGCGGATTCACTGCAGAGTTCGCCATTGCATTTCCAAGTTCTTATCATTTGATATTACTGCTGAATATTGTAGTTCAGATTTTGGATTGTGGAAATCCCATTATTATTGTATTGTTGTTGTATTACGCAATAATATTTGCTGAGGGTTTTATTGGGATATTTGCTGGTGTATTGTTATCGAATCAATGATTTATTGCATGCATTTAAATGTTTAAATCTGTATGAGAAATATTGGTGAAAATTTGGGAAAGACCCGGTTTGGGTCATTATAGTGGTATCAGAGCTAGTTCTCCTGCCAGCCTGTGAGGTCTCTTGAGTAACATTTATACCAGATGGGCTTTGCAGATAAATATTAAATTTGTGAAGTCTTCATTCAAAAAATTGCCATATTATTTAAGTGTATTGTTCAAATTAAGACTGGGTAATTTTGGAATTAAATATTATATTGCATTATTACCGTGTAATAAATTTACCTCTGCTGAAGCGTGGTGAGCCCTCAATCTAACATTGGCCGCTATTTTCAAAGTTTTAGCAAATAAGATAAATATTATTGGGTTTGTGAAGATTGTATGCTGTGGCGATTTGAGAAAATAAACAAGCCGTGGATGTATTCTGCGGAAACTATTGTGTTGAACAAATAATTCATTGTGGGACCCGCCTCTTGCCTTGCAAACATCATTATCGGGCTACATAATGTTATGGGAGTATTCGGTGGATTAAATATTTGATTAAGAGAATATATATTGGAGTGTCGTTGTTGGAAGTTTATATGGATATTGAAATATGCGATTATTATTCAGACTATTTACTTGGGAGTTTTTAATTCTTTTTGGGCATTACATTCACTATCTTCGCTATCGACAGAAATTGTCTACCAAAGAACTGGAGATTCCTGTCTTACTGGAACAGACTCACGCATTCTGTAGATGTTACATTGGACCAGGGAATGGTTATTTCATAGAGTTTTGTTTTACAGTTTTATTAGTGGAAGGATACAATGTGAAGAACCTTTGCCGTTAATCTTCACCAGTGCAAGACTATAATCTTCAGAATGACTGTCTAGGATGAAGTTAAGTTTGCAAAGGGGTCGTTCTTCTTGCCTGAGCTAGCGTTTTCTGAATTGTGAGGACTAGGAGTTTCAATGCAATGACACTATGTATGTGAGTCGTCTTCCAAATTCTGAGAATCTGGGAATGATTGACTTTCTCCATCAACAGAAGAAAAGTGATATACTGCATGAATATTATCTATTAGCGGTGGTTTTTCGAAGGAGACGACATATATTAAACCCATCACTGAAGTCGAGCACAGTAGAGAAAAACAACATACATATTGTCCTATCGGGTTGGAGAAATAACAACATTTTTTTTGTGGGAAATGATATTGTTGCAGGCATCGTATTCTGAAAACAACAGTGTACTGGGGAATAGCAATGTTCGGGGTGATGAAAGGTAATTACTGGAAGATCACCAACCAGTAAACGAAGGAGCCGGATGTTTTGTGTTCCACAATTTGGGCAATTTTATCCTCCTGTTTTCGTAAAGAAGCAAACATATATCTAGCTGCATTTTGTGCCTGGCTGTGCGTGAGCTTTTGGATACTCACATCTGTTTGTAGTGGACGACGACACCTTTAGTTTTAAAGACAACCTTGCTAGGGGCTGAGACCGGGTGTATGATTCATTGACAGGATATTATACTGTGTGATTCCTCTCTCCTAGAGGCCTATAGATGGGAACGAGTCTCTGCTGGTAAACTGTTAACAGTTCTGGGGCAGTCACTTGGAAGTTGGGACTCAAGTAGGCTTCCACACATCCTTGGAGGCTGATAACAATACTGGATCAGATTGAACAATTACTTATGTTGTATGGTGAACTGAACTAGGCAAATGTTTTTGAAAACAACCTGAAGACATCACCCTTGGGTCAAACTGAGTTGTTCACATTGCATAGGCAACAAAATATCTACCTAAGACATTGCAAGTAAACTGTTTGACAAAATTCCTAACAGCTAAAAGATTTAGAAATTATCAGAACAAGCAAGGAATATTTCAGTAAAACTGAAAAATCAGAGGAAATCAGATTCGATTGCAAACTGTTTGACAAAGTTTCAGTAGTACAGTGGTATCAGGAAGGACTTGTGAAACTTGTGGAAGGTGCTAGCAATTCATACTCTGAGAGTGGAGCCTGGTCCTTGGCAGCTACAAGTTATTCTGAAGATTTTGAGCAGTGTAAGTTTGGACCTTCACCCGCAAAGACAAGTAGGTTCTAGCTAGGAAGATGCGTGGTTTGGAAAAAGTCCTGAAGGATCTTGCTAAGGTACAACAACAGTTAGCCCAGTTTTCACAGCCTAATGAAAGGACAGAAATAATCAGCATGTATGAGGAGTATAACACACTTCCTCCACAGGTTCAGAGAGATTTAACCTTCTCTAGTTTCATGGACTTTCATCCAAAGCTTCAACACAAGACTTTAATGGCAAAGAAACAGTATCAAGATTTGGCTCGGAATCTACTTGCACAAGATAGGTGCAAAAATTTATATGAAGAGTTTCCAGCTATCATTAATCAACCTATAAGTGAACAAAAAGCTAAGTCAGTTATTGAAGAAAACCTGTATGAGGTTGCCGTTGAAGCCGGGAATTGCAAAACAAATGTCGAATCAATGCATGAAGGAGAGGCTAAAGAAGAGGTAGCTAATATGCAGGTTACAGAATATGAGGAATCATGTGATTTCTATAGCAGCGCATCATGTATGCATAATGATGAAATGGATGAACAATTTGAGAGTGCATTTCAAAATGATAACGATGAGAAGCATCCCTTGCAGCGTCAGCTGAAGGTCAATAACGATGCTATTACTGCAGCTCTTGTTCACCATGATAGCACCCACCAGATCATTGAGGATCTTTACCAGAAAGCTCAAAGAGAGACAAGACAAGGCGGTATAAGGATTGGGTCTTATGTTGCAGATTTACAGTGGATCAAAACAACATTTGAGTTGTCAAAATCAGAATATCTATGTTTACTTTCAGATCGTGACTACCTGTTACAGGTTGCTGAAAATTATGCTGAGCAGTTGAGGGAAAAAGATGACGAGATTAATAAGCTCAACAAAGAGCTTAATATTGCTCAGGAAACATTGAAACACACACGTCTTGCTCTTCAGGAAGCAAGAAATCAGATTGTTGTCACTAGTCAGTACAGGGAACAGGACGACAGGGAAAGGTCTGAATTCTTTCAGGAGGTGATTCAGGAACTCGATAGCATACAACAGACCTATGACTTGGATAGTTGTCCCAAAAGATCTTTGGATCATCTAGAGTTTCTTTATGAGTTGGATAACTTTCAGGCGATCGACAATTTCTTGTTTGAGATGGATGCTGATTTGATATTTGATAATCCTTTCTTCGAGCTAGATGAGGAAGGTATTTCCTATCCCCATGACGAGGATGAGGTCAATTACAGAATTTGGGACCCAGGGTCAGCTGTTAGAGGTGAATCCTGGTCACCAGGTTGGAGTAGCGGGATGAGCTCAGTTGCTGTGTAGTGTGATTTTTACACCAGCAGCCCAGGATGGGCAGTTATGTCTTGTGGCATGATGGGTGATGTGCCTTTCCGTGCACTACCTCTCATTGATGGCGAGATGTCTCGTTTTGGCGAGCATCCCTTGGATCATTCCTCTTTCCACACAGCTGCGGCTCCTCTACACTATCATACTGATTCATCTAGCACTTATGGTATTAAGAGACAGTTATGGAATCCTTATGCTGATTCAGGAATTCCAGTAGAGTTGGTTAGTGCATCGCATTTTGGCCACATTATATGGGATGCATTTGGTTTTCCATTCAGCCTACCTACGGAGAACTTTCTTTCCCGATTATTGCAGAGGTGTGGGGTGAGTGATTGGTTTGGTATGCTTCCTTGCTTGCAGATGGAAGCCTCGTCCAACAGTCTGCATATCTTGCCTCTTAAGTACAGTTTCCAGTTCGGGCGACAGATCAGAGGGGCAGTGTTATGGCAGTTGGACATTTCTGGTGATTCACTCAGTAGGGGCATTGGGCCTCAGGATTTTTCAGCCAGCTGGGGACCCTTTTGCTTATGGGATCCAGGAGGGACGTACTTGCAGTTGGTATTTGTTCAGGGAGTCGATTGGTGTAAGGTTTGGTTTCTCCCTACATCTGACCGTAGAGGTGCCAGTGATCTCAGTTGGCATGAGGTTCTCAGTTGGGTTGAGGACTTTCTCACAAATGATGGAGACACAGGGCAATTTGGTATGACTGATCCTGCAGTGATTTGGGATCCTGATATTAGGCTGATTGTTGTATTGTTGCTGTGTGAATGGCTTCATAGGTCAGGGCATAATATCTGTTTCAGTTTCACACGACAAGTTGGTGGAGCAGTTTCCCTAAGGTTGGTTTGGGATCCAAGTATTATGATCGCAGCATGCAGATACTGATTGCTTGAGGGCAAGCAATCTCCGGGAAGGGATGATTTGTAATGTCCCCTTTTGGGCACATTATCTCGTGCCTTATAGTTAGCCTTTTCATCATGGTTCGGTGGGCTAACCGAGGTTTGGCAGAGGATCAGAGGGGTGTTTGGCCTAGGTGTTTTCAGTTTTAGGCCAATCGGATCAGTTTCCACAGGGTTTCCAGGGTGCTTACTTTTTATAGTAAGTAGGAAGAACTCAGTGTTCCTGGCATTTTAGTAGTGGACTCGGAGCGTCTCGCCGAGAGCTTTCCGACAAGCTATCACACGTCTCCATCCGAGTTCGTTTGGTCCTCCGTTTTAATACCAGAAGATTCCTCACTTTATTTTATTATGTCACTCTATAACCAACGGTTATATTTATTTAAAAAGTGACTTTAAGTGAGAATATGAAAAGACAGAGAGGGGAAACTGAAGAGTCGCAGCCATTGCTTTAAAAGAAGGATTGAAGGCTCATTTGAGAGATGCTTAGTTTTTGATATGATATTTATCTCTTGGAGATATCAGGAAGCTTTCAGCTTTCGAATACGGCCGTGAGGACGGAAACCCTTTTGGCTTAGAGGAGGATTGGACGTAGCCCTAGTTCGTCTCCGGTGCGGATTCACTGCAGAGTTCGCCATTGCATTTCCAAGTTCTTCTTATCATTTGATATTACTGCTGAATATTGTAGTTCAGATTTTGGATTGCAGAAATCCCATTATTATTGTATTGCTGTTGTATTACGCAATAATATTTGCTGAGGGTTTTATTGGGATATTTGCTGGTTTATTGTTATCGAATCAATGATTTATTGCATGCATTTAAATGTTTAAATCTGTATGAGAAATATTGGTGAAAAATTGGGAAAGACCCGGTTCGAGTCATTACAAAAGGTTCCCAAATATTTAAAATTCACCCAACTGAAGCCTGTGATTGGCTGGCATCCTCCAGAAGTAGCCATTAGTCTATCCGGATGGGGAGATAGACTAATCAGGCGCCATAATGGCCTATCGCGGAGAAGGGGACATTTTAAATTTTTACAATGCTCACTGCAGGTAAGGCTCATTGCCGATTGGGCTAACTGCCCTAGATGCAAAACAACTATCACAACTAGTACAAAAAGTGATCTTACAAACAAAACTTGAACTGATGAAATTGCATCTACCCATACATGGATTTAGTTACGATGAATAGCATTGTCACTGTCAGCAGCAGATCCGAACCGAGATCTTCTTCCAGTCTTCAACACACTTTTGCAAAACCTTTCTTACACCACTTTTACTTTGTCATCAGTATTATCCTTCACACTTCTTTTTCGGTTCACACACTTTGCCACATAATCATACTCACATCATACCACCTTTAGCATTCGCACCTCTATCCATCTCTTTTCGGATCCAAAAGATGTTCTATATACATATCCGATGAACTTACAAACATATGTCGACCTAGCAAAACATGTCGGCTTGAGTACAAAAGACAATATCTTAAGGTATACAATGAAGATCTACACACAAGCATCAAACCTAAAGAAAGGTCACACATATGAGAAATTCATACCATGCTACCATAGGACCCAAGGATAGGTCTTACATAAGATAACCACGTTACATAGCTTAAGCATCAAAAGATAAATATATTTTGGGGCCGATGGGAAAGCCACAACCAAGACCATGTCTTGATTACCACAAAATTCAGCATCAACCGAAGAATAGTACTGAGAGGCAACGATCCAAAAAATGAATACAACTGCTATACCAAAATTTCCAACACACTGCAAGAATGACCGAATAACAAAGGATACCTGGAAAGAACTCTAAACATGGAAGCCATCCAAACTTCATCCATAGGATAACCAAAAGGATATACTACCATTACTGAACCAAGGATAACCATCCACAATGTCTGTTACTACATAATACTGCATAAAATAGATCAATTATGTTCATCACTCGGATCTCAACCAACCAGTATACTATTTTTGATATCAATGACAACAATGCCAACAACAATATCTCAACAGTTTCCCCGTTTGGCATTGATGGCGAAACAACAAAACCAAAAAAACACCAAAACTATTCAAAGCATCCAAAAACCAAAAACTCCCCCTGAGTTAAGTAGTTCCATTTTCAATTTAGTTTCTCCCCCTTTTTGCCAACAATGGCAAAGGGCTAAAATAACACGTTAGATCAAATTAAAATAGCAGATTTTACAAGAAATTTTTTCTTGTACCTTTCTTTTATAATTGGAAGACTTCGCTTCCAATCCGATACAATAGAAGCCATCCAAGTACACAAACTGTCGTGTAGAACTAGTGAATCAAATGATGACCAGTCAGGAGATCGATACTGATGTTCATATTCCTTTGCATCAGAAAGAATTCCGGAAAGATGTTCTAACCAAACCTCAACAAAATCCTTCACCAACCAGAAAATCTTCACTAAATCTTCTCTCTATCTTTCAACATGCTGTAACTTTGCTTGCAACTCACCAACTCTAATTCTCTACCTAGCACCTTTATCCTTGAAAAAATCATAATTCTTACCGATGTTATTCAATTCAAGTTCAATATTTTAATTTTACTCCTGAAATTGTCAATAGCAACATATACTGGTACATATAAGATATCTCCTTCAAGCATTCTTTTGATTCATGAATAGATTTTGATAACCTCTGTTCAACATTAGCACATTTTCTTTGAATTACATCTCTGAACTTTCGACCTTTAGAACATTCATGCAACTATCTTTCCTCATCAATTCTCACTAGATCAACCCTTAACACATTAGAAACGATAGAAACAACAATGCCTTTTCTAAGCAAATGATCCATCAATGCATTTTCAATTTCAATCTTGCTATCCGAAGAGCAAAACACCACATTTCACCTATCCTTTCCAATTCTCCTTCTTCCAAGTTTGTCTGAATAAGATTCGAATCAACAAAGCCTCATTCAGATGAAGATACACCATCCTTTTCTTCCTTCTCTTCCTCCTCTTGTTCTTTTTCTGATAAAGTGATAATTTGCTTTCCTTTTGCACTTGTTTTCCTTTTCTTAGGTTCTAGAGGGGAACCAACGAGCACAATTTCCAATTCTTTCTTACCGGAGGGGGGGCCCTCCTCATTATAGCCAACAGGCACAACACCAGACACAGCTACACTAGAGCACAAATTCTTCTGTAAAGATATGAAATAAGCTTTGCATGCATCCAAATTATCCTCCAAACTCTCCAAGTACCTGTAAATCTGTTTTTCGACAAGGATGTCGGGCAACCATTCCATGTTTTCTCTACCCAGTAGCGATCTTAGAAAGTAAAATACTAGACACATAACCAGAGATCCAAATCGGAAGGCATAACCTTTAGTTAATGACTTCTTGATATTTTCAAATAAATTCTCTAATAGCAAATTACACAAATCAAACTGCATGTTTTGCCTAACCATCTTGTGCGCCAAATACACAACAATAGCTGATGTAGCACCTTCATGATTGCGGAAATAGATTTTATAAGTAATGTCATACACAACATACCTCATAACCAAATTGACAAGGGTATTAATCAGTGGAGCACGAGGGTCTTTGTTGATGCCAGTAAGCTCTTGTACTTCATTATACTTCACCCTCTTTCTTGGAATATTTCCAGTATTGCACAGACCAGCAATCGTTGCAATTACCTCCTTTGTAATCGTATAGGGTTTATCCAATATTGGGTTTCCATCCTTGAACCGACTCAGCAAGAATACAATTGACTCCTCTGCAAACCAGGGAAATTCTCCCCAAATGTCCAACCCAGAGTACGAAACTGCTGCAATTCATCTTTCTTCAACCTTGCTTCCATATGCCTTATCTTTCCATGATCAAATTCCTCCAATTCAATTCTTTTCAACATCTGTGAAATATCGTCACTGGATTCACGAATAACCAAATTGGATTCCATCTTAGTATTTCGATTTTTGCCTTCTCAACACTATAGCTCTGCAATTTTCTGTTTTCTTCTTCGCTGAATGTGAAATGATTTGAGAAACTCTGCCATTTATATCCCTAATTGCTCATGATTATTTCCTGCCAAAAAGTACACAGATGACGCCAACAAATGTACTTCGAATTTCTACTTGTCATATCAAACTTAATTGTTTCGAAAACACATCATACTTTGCAAAGAGGGGGAATCGATAGATTAAGCTTTGTAATATTCCCCCTAAGTCAAGGCGGTTGGATTAGTTACCGAAAGAGCTAGCACCGAAATCCTGTGCCACAAGTGGACTTCCTTCACTTGATTCTTTCTTCCTCCATACCATTGCTGTTTTATGAGAATCTCCTGAAACTGCAACTTCCTTCTCATTTCCATACTTTCCTTGAGAGGTAACAGGTCTGCATGTGTTAGCATAATGACTGGGCTGACCACACTTGAAACACTGTACATTCCTCTTAACCGATTACATCCTAGATTTGCACTGATTAGCCTTGTGATCATAGTTATGACATACATAACAATTGCCATGAAAGATATTGATCATCCCATTCATCTTAACCGGATTAGATACTTGACTTCTGCATTGATTTGCCTTATGACCAAACTTGTGACACTTAAAGCATTGAATATTCTGATCTTTTTTGCTCTTACAATCTACAACCTTATGTCTAAAATTCTTGCATAGAAAACAATGACCATTAAATGATAAATACCTTCGAGCATTAGGTTGTCTGACTGGAGGCAACTTCGTCGATGCACCATTGTTCCGAACCTTACTTGTGACTTCAAATTTAGCTTCAACTTTAGTTGCTTTGTCTTCACCCTTGATGTTCTGATTTGAGTTTTCATTGGTGAACCCAAGACCTTTTTCCTTGTGGCTTTTTTGCATAGACAAAAGTTGTTCCAGAATAGTGTTGCTCTCACATACCTTCGCTTCAGATTTCAGCTTCTTTTGTTCTTGATCTAGCTTTGCATTCTCTTCCACTTTATGTTTTATGATATCTTTGAGACTTTCCTCAACCTTTTTGCAGTCCTCCAAGTGTAACTTCAGATTTGCAACATTCTACTTTGACTCTTGCTCCTGGCCGACTTCTTTGTGTCTTGCCTTGAATTTCCGAATCTGCTCCCTCAGCTTAGAAATATAAATGTTAGCTTCCTTGAGATTTTCCTTCAGTTCTTCATTCTCAGATTTTGTGCATTCAATGTCATTCAACATTATCTTCACTCCATCCGAATAATATTCTCTAGCCATCTGTTCAACCAACTAAGATCTCCCTCAAACGGTTAGGCTCTATCTGCAAGGGACCAGGCTCTGATACCAATTGTTGAACAACCTCGGATATTTGAGACAAGGGGTGAATCAGTTATGCCAAGATATTTTTAAAACTTTAACTGTGCCTGTAACAATGTTAATTCAATAAAGCTTCGACCATGTTGGTGGGTTGACGACATCATCTCGCCACACCTGTGTTAATTCTGGTTCTCATTCTCTCCCCATTAGTCCTCCCCCCAACAGTTTGGAGTTCTCTTTGCCGCCTCGCCATCACTCAATGCATGACTGGGAGAGCAAGTTGGTGGTCAACCTGTCTAATGCCACCCTTGACCCCTTTGCATTTAATTATCTAAAGCGGGGTCGTAATTTTGCTATGGCCCCTCGTGCCATCCCTCATGTTCAATTTCTGGTTGAAATTGAGAATGCTATACGTTCTCTTCCCACGAGAGTTGTAGAAGAAATTAGGCAAGATTGTGTCGTGGCTCTTAGACATGCCAAACCGCCCAAGCGCAACATCCCCAAAGTTGAGATGCTTGCCTTCAACAATTTTATGAACTATAATGATGTAGTGATTTCCAAAGCTGACAAAGGAAATGCCACCGTCATTATGGATAGGCAAGACTACGTCTCCAAGATGCGTGACTTGGTCTCTGACTCTAGGAGCTACAAAATTCTTTCCCGCAACCCTTCCCCCAAATTTTTTAAAAAAGTCAAAGAAATTGTGTCCAACTCCTCTTTTGATGATGCAACTAAGAAAAGACTTTTGCCATCTAAAGCAATAACCCCTCGCATATATGGGGTCCCAAAAATTCACAAAGGAGGCATTCCTTTGAGACCGATTGTGGACACCATAGGGTCACCCACCTATTTTCTTGCATCTCACCTTGCCAAATTAATCTCGCCCTTGGTGGGTAATTTTGACTCCTTTGTCAAGGATTCTAACCACTTTGTCAACTTCATCAAGGATGCCAAGTTAGAGACTAATGACATCTTGGTAAGTTTTGATGTGGTCTCTCTCTTTACCAAGGTTCCCATTCCTGACTCTATCGAAATCGTGAAACGCAAGGTTAGTCTTGAGATCGCCAATATGGTAGAGTTATGCTTAAGATCCACTTTCTTTTCCTTCCAAGATGTCATATATGAACAGGTTGAAGGAGTGGCCATGGGATCCCCCCTTTCCCCTGTCATAGCCAACCTTTATATGGAGCATTTTGAGGAGACCACCCTCCGCTCTTTCCCCCTCAAGCCAAGATGGTGGAAGCGATATGTCGATGACACCAACGTATGCTGGCCTCATGGGCTTGAAAAACTCAAAGAGTTTCATAAGCACATCAATAGTGTGGCCCCTAGCATATCCTTCACTAAGGAGCTTGAGTCTGAGAGCCAATTACCCTTCCTTGATGCTCTTCTCATTAAGAAACCCAATGGTGACATTGGTCGTTGTGTGTTCCGCAAGGCTACCCATACTGATTTATACCTCCACTCCTCTTCCCACCATCACCCCACCCAAAAAGTTGGTATCCTTAAGACCCTAGCCCTGAGAGCCCACAAAATTTGCGATGGTGAAAACTTAAGCCAAGAGCTAACCCATCTTCGCCAAGTCTTCAAGCTAAATGGGTATTCTCATAAGCAAATTTCCAAGGCTCTCAACCAAGCCAAGTCCTTCTACCTTTCCATCTCCGCTTCTAAACCCTCCCCAATCCAAACTCCTTTGAATGCCTCCCTTCCTTTTGTGGATGGCATCTCGCAAAAAATTGCAAAAATCCTTACTAAGAAGGGTCTTTGCATTGGCTTCAAACCCATCTCTAAGTTAAAAAATCGTGTTCCCCGTCTTAAAGACTCCAAAGACTCTTTCTTAGACTCTGGCGTCTACAAGGTAGTTTGTTCATGTGGTACACCCTATATAGGCGAAACAGGCCGCTCTTTCAACACCAGAATCAAAGAGCGTTGTGCTGACATCAGGCACGACAGGGTCCAAAAATCTGCCTTAGTGGAACACTTGTCCTCCACCAAACATCATATCTGTTTGGAGAACACCCAGATCTTATCCAAGGAGGACAACTATTTCAAGAGGAAGCTAAAGGAAGCCATAGAAATTAACTACCACCCCGTTAACCTAAATCGGGATGATGGTTGGGCCTTAAGCCTATCTTGGAAACCTCTTTTAGCCACGTTGGATAACCGTCACCATCCTTGAGCTTCCCCAAATTCCTTGCTCCTTTCCTCCTTTCCAACCTTGTGGCCCTCCCCGCTCCTTCCCGTTGTGGTAGGCTCTTGTCCTCCCTTCCCCCTTTGTGTCGGTGTGGTTGCTTCCTCCCCCTCCTCCTCCCCATCCCTTCTTCTTCACACACCCACACACATACACGCTATACATATATGTATATATATTCATATATATGTATATATATGTATGTATTTGTGTATATATATGTAGGTGTGTGTATATATACATACACACACATACACATATATACATATATTTATACATATGTATGTATTTGTGTATATATATGTAGGTATGTGTGTATATATACCAAAGTTCCATGACTCGGACCCGCCCATGACTTGGCAAGGTCGACTCGGCGACGACTCGGCAAAATGAAAAACAAAGATTTTTTAGGATTTAAAACTTGTTTCAGGCACCCATTATTGTGTAAAGCTTAAAAACACTATAACATCATCAAATAGAAGCTAATATGATCACATACATAAACATACATC
>MU225748.1:2840041-2851879 GCA_018584345.1 Thuja plicata | reverse complement strand
CTATTCAGTGGGAAGATGATGCCACTCATTTTGGTGTCTAAACCCGATTTTGCTTGACGAATCTGGAATTGCAATTTAGAGAAACAAACATCGGATTTGCAAAAACGGGAAGTGTCACTCCCAAAAACCGGAAGTGTCACTCCCAATTCCGCGAAACAAACGGGGCGTTAAGAAAGAAGCAACAACTTGTCAAACAACAATCATATCAAGGTTGTGCATTGCTACTTGAGCCCAAGAATCTGCACTGTCGCGCAGGTAATGAGCATGGTATTGAAACATTGCCTTCTAATACCTATGTTGATAGTTTTCCTTTTACTTTCTGTGATGTTGTGATTGGATCAGTCAAGATACCCATGTGACCTATGTTGATATCAGTTTGATGTATGAGTTTGCTTGAAGGCATTGTTGCGTCACATGGAGTTTCAAACAAGGCATGGGGTAAAAGGTTCCTTGCTTTTTGGTTTTAGTAGATTTTGGGGTTCAAAGGCCTCGTCATTAGGCAGTTGTGATCTGGAAATTTGAGTCTAGATGTTGGACCATCAGGGTCTTGTTTACCATCATTGCTCATTCGTTTAGTCTTTGAGCATTAACTTCAAGGAACTTTATGCTTTACAGTAGTTTTTGTTGTGTGAAGGATAGTGAAGAAGTCAGAGGATTGTCTGGGGTGGAATGCAACGTCTTAGGGAGACTTCAAAACAAATTGCAGACACCAAATAATATAGAAAACTTATTTTGGTGGAAATGCTAGTTTTGTGCAGGTGGCAGAAAAATAATGCCTTGGCAATTTCATAAATACTACTGTGAAAACACAATCGCTGATATGTTAGAAGTGAAAAATTCACTATAGTACAAGTAATTTGTGGAACATAAAGGATTTTGTTGTTTTAAATCCTCTTTTTGGGGACTGATGTTCCATTCTGGGTGTGTGGGAGGTTATAGGAGAGCTCTAGACTTCCTGTAAAAGGTTTGTTAATGTTTTCTAGAGTGTGGCAAAGTTTAGAATACTCATTTGTAAGCCTACTAGATTTCATTTTTCATGACTATGTTGTGGAAGAGCAGGGGTTTTGGAGTTGCTAGGACCAGTTGTAGGTGTTAGCAGATGGTGATAATCATTGTTGAGCTTTGTAAATGTCCTAGAGGCAGTGTACACTTGTAAAAGATTGATATTAGTGGTCTGAGGAGCTTTGCTTAGTCTTATTGGAATTTTCCCCTTGTTTTAAGGTTTCTTCAGCTGTATAAGCTTGAGTTTCAGTTATGTTTGAGTCTCATTGCATCCTATTGGCTTTTTTATGCTTTTATTATTGTCACAAGTCTTATTGAACAACAGACATTGCAGGTTTAAGCTTTATTAGTGGTAGAAACATTGATTTAAGGTTATTGTAGGGTTACTTATGTCTTAAATGATATCTATATTTGATGAACAGTGCATGAGGGATATCTTTCTATATGGATGAGTATTTTGCATTATTTGATTTCTTTTGGATTGTTCTCAAACATGTTTTTGTACAGATAAGTCCCACAAATATCTGAAGTCTCTTGTGAGATCATTCTCCTGTTCTTGGTTTGTTTCAAGTGATTCTTCAATTCGTCAACCAATTTGTGTTGCCATCTTTTTGGAATCATCACCAATATCTTGAGCAGTGTTTCCTCTAAACTAGCTTGCATCATCCAAGTTAACAAAGGCAATGGCATTAGATTATTTGCATCTAATTTCTACAATATTAGATCTTAGTATTTCAAATGATCTCCAAAGTAACTATAACGCAGTGAGCACACTGAACATGGGAATAAGCAGACCTTTCATATATGCAGTGTTTGATATTTGATACAATTGTTTAGAACAGGGAGGACTCAAAGAACAACCCTCCCCACCTGTCTCAAGACTAATTGTTACACAATTACACAACCACCAACAACCAAGTCACAAGCAATTATATCACTGCCTAATGTTGACTAGGATTAACATAATAAGTCAGCTTACAAACAAACATTTATTATTGCCTTGGTCTACAGAAAGTTTATTTGTGTACAGTTTGGCAATGATTTTAATAAAACTAAAACACTGTTTTTCTGTTTCATTAAATAGTTCTAGTTCAAATAGTGTAGGTTTTGTGAATATTTCAGTTTTCTAGTTGTCATGAACAAATATCAGATTGTTTATTTAGAAATTTTGATTATTGCTAGAATTCTCATTTGTCTTAATTTTCATCTTTTGGTTCATAACAGTGGTATCAGAGTTTTTGGGTCATAACAATGGTATTAAAGATACTTTACTGGCTTCATGGACAAAGACTTACAAATAGCTGTTTTTTTGAAGTATTTTTTTTTTAATTTTACAACTATGCCGAGACACTGTTCAACAAATTCAAAGAGTCTGTTTTTTCTCCTATCTTGCCCTTCACAATCCCCAAATAGTAACCTGATAATCAATCAGGGCTTTTCTGTCATGGTATTTATGTATGTAAAATGGATCATCAATGCACATGCAAGCATTCCAAATTCCATTGAACTTTACATGGAGGGCATTGTACAATGTAAACTATCACCTATAGTTTTTAGTTTGTCCAATATGATTTCAAAGACGAACAATTGTAATTCATCAATATCTCCTTCCTTAACAGCATAGTTGTTTTGATGTTCTTTGTGCTTAGTTGGCCTTATAATTAGCTTTAATCATATTTAAGCCATCCTATTTGGTAAGATGCTAGTTTGGATTCAAAATTTATTCTTTTATTTGGTATCCCGCTTTTATTAGTTAAACCAATTAAATTGAGAATACGATTTGCAGGTGCACGTTCTTGCGCTCTTATTGGTGACTTTAATGATTGGTCTCAGACAGAGAACCGTGCAAAGGAAGGATACTTTGGCCGAGATGATTATGGGTATTGGCGGATATCTCTAGAAGATAAACTCCGAGATGGAGAGGAGGAAGAAAAATACTATTTTCAAGAGTATAATTATGTGGACGACTTTGATCATGGTGACAAAGATGTTGATATTGATGCATTATTCCAGAAAATGAACGATGATTATTGGGAACCAGGAGAAGATGAGTACTTAAATAACGATGTTGCTGAGAGATTGTACAAGGAAATATTTGATCCAAATAGTTCCCCAACAGAAGAAGAACTAGACAATATTCCTGATGCAGAGACAAGATACAAAGCTTGGAAAGAAAGCCAAAAAGATGCACCTCAGAGCAACTTGCCTCCTGTTGATGTAATTGATGATGGGACAATGTATGATAGTATGCATATTGTAGATGATCCTGTTTGGCGTAAACGAGTGAGAGCGAAGAAACCTCCTCTTGCATATTGGGAGGAGTTACGAAAGGGAAAGAAAGCATGGATGAAAAAATATATTCCATGTATCCCTCATGGCTGTCGAGTTAAGGTTTTTTTGAATACTCCAGAAGGTCCTTTGGAACGTGTTCCAGCTTGGGCTACATATGTTTTACCTGGTAAGAATAGCGACTATATCTGTGTTGAATTCTTTTTCTTTTTAAATGTAAATGTTATAATGATTATCAATTCCATTAAATTTTTTAAGTTGAGGATCAGATTAAAGTCTTATCTAAGAATTACATCCTTGTTTGATCTTCATGCCCTTTACCATATGCCTAGCTGTTGTAATGCTGGAGGTTTTGTTTTTGATCTTATACAATAACCTGTCTGCCTAGCTACTGAGATTTACACGTTCAAATTTTGGTTTGGGAATCATGTTTGAATTTTTTTGTTTTAAAGGTGCCAGGCTACAGCAGTGTGTTTTTATTGATTCTGTTACCATTCAACACGTGTACATGCCTTCTATAGAAAAACAGAAAACAGTATGCTCCACAACTCTTAAGAATGAAAATTTGTTTTAAATACCAAATTGAGTTGAATATGTACTCCTAAACAATTATTATCATATTTTTAGTGTACATTATCTTCCTCATTTTGTAACTATCTGCACAACTTGTTACTAAATATTTATTTTGCAAAAAAAAATCTTTCTGTTTAGGCATAAGAATTAGTATTATTATATTACCTTTTAGGTTTATTTCATTTTGTCCCACACTTGGGTGGGGATAGAAGTATGATGAAGCAACCATGGCTTGTGCAAATTTTGGTACCCTAACAACCATTTGTTCAACATGGTGAGAAGCCCAAATTGAGAGAGTTTGGTCAGAACCTTGGTTAATGTAGGGAAAGGGTTCAAGATTCCTAGTCCTTATGATTCAAATGAGTTGTTGCTCCAGAATTTAGTGGCAAGAGCAGAGACAATTGTGGGAGAGGAAAATAAATATTGGAATTTTGATGCAAGTTAGGATACACCATATTATTAGATGAGAGGATAGATGGAAAGAATAACACATTAATCAACTCTTTTGTGGCTCCAAATGAGTTAGATGGTGTTCTTGAGGTACTATGAATGCCCCATACAAAGTCAAGAATGTTGAGAAGACAAGTCTAATGTTAGAGGTTGTATTAGAGAATGGGATATAAAATATGGTCCAAGTTGTGATAGATAATGCAACAATGTATCTGTTTGTAGGAGGATTACTTGAGGAGGGGCACCCAATATATTTTTGGAGTTGCATTGCCCATTTCTTTGATCGTTTGGTGGAATACATAGGCAAACTTGAGTAGGTGAAATCCATGGTGGAAGACACTAGGAACATCACCAAATATCTCTAAAATCACCCTTGGGTGCTTAGCTTGATGAGAAAGCAAACCAAGGGGAAGGAGCTTATGCAACTGGGCCACACATTTTCCAACTAACTTAATCACCTTGCGCATGGTTTGCTAACACCTTGGAGCAGATGTTTGTAGGTAAAATCTGTGAATTCTTCCTATTTGAAGAGGATGAAAATAGAGAGAGGGCATAAAAATAAATTTTGATGTTTCTACAAAGAGAACTAATGAGATCAAGGTAACTTCACTCTTCTATTTAAAGTTTAAGTTGTCTCTTTAAGTTCTCTTGTTCTAAGACTGTGCACATCTGACCAAGGCATGTATTCATTATTTCATTTTAATTTAAGGAACTACATTTCAATTTCCATTTATTTTAGTTGTTAATGTTGAAGCTCAAATTTGGTTTCAATTTGGTTTACATGCCAGTTTTCACTTGTATACTGGAGGATACTATATTATTTAAAACAATGTACATCAGCACATGCAAGGAGTGGTCAGGGGTAAAATTTCATGTTTCAGACGCTTGTTAGTTAAAAATATGGGGCCAGTTATCTCTTTTATGTGCCCACAAATTGCATTGGTTATCAGTATTACAATGCAAAATTTTATAATACTAGATTTAATTTGAGTATGTTTTCATGGTCATCACTTTTTAAGGAATATTACCTGTGTCAATATTTTCTCTGATTAAATATATTCTTTAAAATAATATAAAACTCATCTTTTTATAGAAATGTAATGGACCATCTGCTGTAAGATGTGCTGGAAAAAAATAGTCTATTAATTTTTGATACTGCTAAGTTGCTAATATCTATGGTCTGCTAAATAATTTCACTCTACAGTACTGCTTAAAATACTAAAAATGATCAATAGATTAATAAGTAGGAGATATTTTCCACAGCAAGTCAAATTGTGATATTGCTATATCATGATTGAATCCTGGTAGCAGTATCACGATCTACGTATTGTCAATTTGTAGGGTTGGGTATGGCTAGCCCTTGTAATGTCCCCATTTTTGCGTCTTCCTTAGTGTCTGTGTTTTGAGGGATTAGCCTATCTCTTCGGTCTCCGTAGGCTAATATCATGATTTGGAGACCATTCTGGCTTCATCAGTGGGCACATTGGGTGTCATTCTTCGGAGTTTTCCTTCTCAATGCATCATTAGCTTTAAGGTTTGCCTTCCAAGAATGCTTCAGGTTTCGTTTGGGCACACTTCCTATTTATAGTAAGTCACTTGTACGTTGGGGAGCAACCTTACTATTTATAGTAAGGCATTAGGATAGTTTAGCACATCTTGGTGAACTTCTGGAAGTTATCAGAATGATCAGATGTTAATTGGTGGTGTTTCAGGGGTTCAGAGCCAACTTCCTATGTTTTAGGAGGTACTGCTGTTTTTAGGCGTCACCAGTGGGCCACAAGTGGTGTATGTTGACATTCTTTAGTGGCCGGGAGTAGTCATGATTAAATATTTAATTATTAAAGTTAATATAACATTAATTTTAATGTTTTATTTACATAAATTAAAGTTACCTTATTATAAAGTGACTTTTTAAATAAATTATAAAGTTACTTTGTAAAATAGAATATAGTGACTTTTAAAATACATTATAAAGTCATTTCATAAAATAATAATAAAGTGACTTTATAAAGTCACATGAATTTCCAATAAGTGGCTGCCCAATATGAGATGGTGAAAATTAAAATAAGGAGATCATTAATAAAGTTTAAAATTGCCAAAAAGGAATAATTGGATGTGTACGGGGGAATATAAAGCATTTGGTTTGCTTTTTCATCATTATTCAATCGATTGATAATTTGAAGAGAAGAACAAAGAAGGGTTGTAGATTGCTTAAGATTGGCCTTTTGGGATTGAAAATTCTCAAGAAGAACAGTATTTGCAGGTGTGGGAGATCACCCAAGGATACTCTGCTAAAGACTCCATTCAGGGGTTTTGTTGGTGCATCAATCAATACTTTTTGGTGTTGATTTGACTTAGATTTGTTAAGCATTTTTCCGTAGGTTTTTAAGGTGTATTTATCAGCAGATTTGAGGAGTTTATTGTTAGTTCTTACTAGCTGTACTGGTGCTAAAGTGATCTGTACTACTGCTACAGTGATTTGTCAACTATAGTGATGTGCTACAGTGCTAGGTCAATTTTCAGTTTGGCTTTTTAGGGTTTGGATTAAGTTTATTTGCAGGTCTATAGCTGCTAGGGTTTGGAGCATAAAATAAGGGGAATTTGTTGACAGCTTATTTTGAAAGAAGCATTTTGAAGGATTCTTTCATGCAGATCGATCAGGGTTTGAAACTCATATTTATTGTTTTGTGGGTTTGAAATTGAGGCATAGGGAGGTAGATTAGAGCAATTTGGTCCGAATATTCTTGTGGTCTGTTGTTAATAAACTTCTAGACCAATAATCAGATTAGTATGTAATTGCTAATAGCAGAGAAGACATCGTTGGAAGTGTTTTCTGGACTGTCAAAAGAATAATTCTGAACTTATCAATTTCTTAACTCTGCAATATTTATTTCAAACTGCTGATGCTATTACTTAGATTTATGCAAGGAGCTGCTGTGCATCTGTCATATTTGCTGACCAAGGAAGTTCTGAACTGATATTTGTATCTCAGTTTAATGAATGCAATGCTGCTGTTATATTAAGGTCGGAGTTTAACTCCAAATATAACTTGTCTTAGTTTGATATTTATTATTATCTAAAAAAATGTTCTTTAACGATAATATTGTTGTCTTTAATGGTTATATTGAATATACATGCAAGCAAACTATTTGTCTAAATGTCTGTGAACTGAATTAAGGAAGTGAGTATAAAAAATATCCAGATCAGGGTGGGATATTTCATTGGTATCAGAGCACAAGTTTTTTTCTACAAGCCCGTTGGGTAGTGGTCATTGGTTGTATAATATTGTTGGAAAGATGTCTATAGTTGAGAAGTCTATATTTGAGTTAATGCAAGAACTCTCTAATCTAATGAAGGAGCTAGACATTAAGGTGTATCTTAAGGTAGTGACAAGACCCAAGCATGAGAAGCTCATAGCAAATCATTCGGATGTGGAAGGTGCTTTGACATATGACTTTGTGACAGAGCCACGAGATGTCACTTCAGTTATACATGCAACTATGGTGGATAGGGTTGTGCATGAAGGAATAACATAGCAACAGCCTTGATCACACCTCTAGAGCTTTCTAATGAAGTTTTAGACACTAGTGCAAAAGTTGGCATAGATAAGATCATTAATTCACCTTCAGATGATGGGCTTAATGAAGGAAGAAAGGATGAAATTTTCAAAACAGCTAACAATGATGATTCTTTATCACATTAGAGTGATGGAGTCGATCTTATTCTTGAGAACAAATCTAACTTATTGTTGCATGGAGTTGACTTTGAGTAGAGCTTTAGTGTCTTTGATGAATGGGATCCTCAATTTACTGTTGGAAATGTTAATGGAAAGGCACAGTTGTTTTTCGATTGCCTTGGAGACTCTGAAGATGGGAATGATAGGTCTGTTTTTGGCATTCATAATAGCAGCAGTTCTCTTGGTTTGCATAAACATGGCTGGAAGAATCAATTTGAGGTGCTCATTGGTAACCCATTGTTTGAGATGGATGATGAAGGGCATATGAGTTGGACAATGGAACTACTCTTGGTTGTAGCATTGCACTTGATGGAAATTGTAAGGTATCGAATCCTGGACTTGAGTTGGAGTGTGATTTCCAGCTTGATGTTGATCTTGGCTCACATTATGAGAGAGATGGTCACATCCTTGGAGTCCACCAGATATGAATGATTCTATTGCTGTCCCACTTTTGTACATGAAGAAAAATCTTTTGGTATTAATGGAGACTTCATTTGCATCCATGTGATCACATTTATGATGGATGATACACTAGACTTTTAGTTGGAAATATCTCATGAATTAACACTAGTTGATGGGCAACCTCACATGGAAGGAGAGGTACTTGAGGGTGTTGATGACTCTACTCTAACGAGTAAAACAAATTCTAATTTTCTGGGTTACAACAGCAGTCACCTATCTTCTTGCAATCATGAGATGGCAATCCTAAAGCTTGACGATATAAGTGTTATTGAGTCTCCCAATGATGACTCTCAAGATTCAAGAGTTAGATGCAATATTTTTTCTGTAGATTCAATCTACAAGAGCTCTGATTTAATCTATCATAGGATGGAAGATGTATTGAAGACCCAAATTTTATGTGATGGATGGGAGAAAAGAGCTAAGGAGGCTAAGTTATTGGCTGCCCATACAAGACAACACCTTCAAGGAATCAAAGAACAAGTCAACCATATTGGTCAAACAAAACAACCAAGGGAAGTTCATCTTAAAACCTTATCTTTTCAAAGGGGAGAATGTGTAGCGGTTGAGCACGAATCTTTTGTGGTGAAGAAGCAAGAACATTTGCACCATGAGGATTATGCATTACCTCATTTGGAGAGTCCATGGAAGGCTCAAGTCATGGTTCTAGATGAAATAGTTGAGCACACATTTGGTGGATCAGCTAACAGGGATATGCATGCATGTGAGGATGGAAATTTTTATGGCTCAGTTATGGTGGGGCATTTAGCCACCCATGAGGAGCTCAAGGAGTCTATTTATGTTGGGATACAACCCCGTCATAATGAAGATACCTTGGTGGGGTATGAGGCTGCCCCAATTTCAGAACTTGTGATTCATATCATAGAGGCACTTCATGGTGATTGGTATGCACGCAGAGGTGTGGAGTTGCAGCTGGTCTATGATCCAAGGTATGTAGATGAAGACATTTGAGATTCAGATTGTGGTGGGAGTTTCGCTACCCTTGGGAATATCAATGAGTCTATTTTTATTTTGACACTATACCACCACGAGGATGATTCATTGCTGGGACATAATGCTGTCCTGTTTTCGGGACTTGACACATGTGAAGGGAATGTCATGGAGACATTTGATGTTGTGCTTGGAGGTGTTGAATTTCGAATGGTCTATGATCCACGGTATGGAGATGAGGATGAGGAAAGTAGTGTTCCAGCCTTAGCCCATTAGTTTCTAAGTTACACATTGTTGATAGGTGGGCTGTCCTACATTGCTGGTCATGGAGTTTTCAGACTGTACTTTGAAGGCAGCAGTTGTTTGGATAGATTGGAGAGGTTGGGACCGCTACTTTAGTGTTGGAGGATGGCATGATGATGAGATTCTATCATTATATAACATCGGAGGTCCTTTTAGCACCATCATAGGAACATTTTTTAGTTTGCATAGTGCCGTTCTGATTTATATCAGCAGCGTAGTATGGATTCACATATTTTCCTATGATGAGCATTTCTCACATCCCTATAAGATCATTTAGAGTTAGATAGATAGTTGGTCATGGTAACACTAATGAGAGGTATCTACCTCTTCATTTTTAGTGGATGTGTTGGAGTGATGATTTGGGACCTAGGTGAAGTTTTCAGCTATGAAATAATGACTCGAGATTGGAGAGGTAATTTAGATTTCAAAGATAATTTTGTTGGCATATTCTATAATAGCCATAGTTGGAAAACTTGGACTCGCTGTGGACTCGATAGCTCAAAAATAGGACTCAGACTCAGACTCAGACTCAGCAAAAAACTTGGGAAAGGATTTGGCAAAGAAGAAAACCTTAGTTTTACAAAAAATAAAAATAAATTAATACATTTAGAGAATATAAGAGCCATAATTAAAACATTACAAAGAACCTCCATTGTTTACTACTGTATCTGATAAATTGCATACATGAAATAATAATAAAGATGGCAGTTCGTACTAGATACGGGATTAAAATACATCTTTATTTGCTCATGATTAAAGGCTAATGGAAAGAGTGTAAACAATGACTCATACTATGCAAACTCAAAGTTTTAGTGTACTTCATAAATCAACTGGAGGTTTGGGGCATAGAAACGAGACTCAGACTTGACGTGGACTTGACAAGGTTGACCCAACTTGGGACTTGGCAAAAAAAAGGCAAGACTCGACCAAAAATCGACAAGAGTTCCTGGAGAGTCCTGGGCCCCTAGGACTTGGCTAGGGTCACTCGACCCGGGACTTGCTAGGACTTTGAGAGTCCTAAAATTCTATGGTTTGGGGGCCATGCCCCCAACTGGGTCAGAGCTAGCGACCCTTGCAGTGGGTTTGGGGGTAGCGCCCCTAGTGGGGTCAAGTGGGGTTGCGGGGCAGTGCCCAGGGTGCACTCAGTGTCGTGATACAGGACGGTGTCGAGGGGCAGAGCTCTCACCACCAAGACCAAATTAAGACCTTCAAAACCACATTGAACTCCATTGCGCACATCATTTTTCGTGACTACATTTACATATGATCTTCTTGATGACAAAAAATGTAAAAACCCCAACTCGTTCTAACTTTATCACTGTATTTTCTGATTTAATAGTGCCTTGACATTTCGTCAGACACTTAGCAAACAATGTCTGAACTTGCTGATTTGAGTTCCTGTTTAATTTGTTATGGTTTGGTATGCTGCAATTGATGTTTTTTGATATATTTGCAATGTTCGATACAACAATATAATGCAGCAAAATAGAAGATATTGCAAAAATTATTTCAATTCAAAAACTGGACATTACATAGGGAATATGTAGCGAAAATTCCAGATTTTTACAACAGCTTAGATACTCAGTATTTTCACAAAATCTCGACAACCCAGTTCATAAAATATCCCCTATTATCTAAATTAACAATACCCAGAAAATTTAGGAGTTACAATTCATGAACTTACATGTATGATATGTCTTGAAACCCTTGAATAAACTTCACAAATCTGCTCATAAATGCTTGAAATCTGATTAATAATGGCTGCCAATTCCTTCTATCATTGCAAACTGTTCTGATAAATAATGAAGCATTCAAACCATTAATTTTGCAACAATAAATTCAATCTTGGCCTCTAGAAGAAGCCAAAGCTTTTGCACAATTCGTTGGGTGTTTCACCAATTCACTATGCTAAAATAACTTGGAAGAATTCACAATTCTTCAAGCTCGAAATCTGAAACCCTTGTTTCAATTTCTTCTCCACACAAACAAAAGCAAATGCACAAGTCATGAATAATGAGGTTGATTTGCTTTTTGATGTTCTTTTATAACTCCAATCTCCTTAATAGCATTTAAAT
>MU225748.1:2808741-2835652 GCA_018584345.1 Thuja plicata | reverse complement strand
TTGGCCTCCAAAATATAATCCATTAATTGCACTTTAAGTCACTTATATGAAGGGTCATGGCCTCGTTGAAACTTGAATATAAAGTGACATTTTAACCTTATAAATAATTATTAATAAAGTAATCACTATATTAATAATTAAAATAACATAACTCCATTTTGTCCACTGTGCACCCAACTGCCTTACTAAAAATAGTTAGGGTCCCTCTCTAACATCCACCGAATTACTATAAATAGTAAGTCCTTGAAACTAAGCTTACTGATGAATGAGTTAATCACCGTGCATACCATGAGTCTGGGTGCCCCTGTCAAAAATAGCTTTGACCATAATTTGACTTACTTTAAATAGTAAGTCCCAAACTAGAAGCTCTGTCAATGTTATCACAAGTTCATACTGCTAGCAAACTGTCCAGGTGCCCTGCTAAAGATAGAAACTCTGACTTACCCAAAATAGACACTTACTATAATTAGTAAGTGTGTCGATCTGACTCAAACGAAGAGCAATTCCGACATCACAGACCTCCAGAGTGGAAACTGACCACTGGCTCTACCACACGACCCCCTCTATCATCTTGATTAGCCTATGAGGGTCCAAATATAGGCAAATCCCTCAAACTCCAATGCGCATAAAAATGGGGACATTACAAAAAACAGGCGAAAAAACCAAAAGAATTGTGTTTTTAAGCTGCCTGGGTGTCTTAAGCAGTGCGCAAGAGACTTTGGTGAGGACTCGTAAGTCTTGACATTAGACTTGCATGAGTCCGAGGCCAAAGACTCGTGAGTCTCAGACCAGGACTCACCTGGACTCGGCTCACGAGTCCGTGGTAAGTTGACTCAGCTTGCCAAGGACTCGCGAGTCCTACAGAGTCTGTGGCGATTCCCACGAGTTTTCCAACTATGATACCAACTCTTTGTTAGGGATTGGTCTATTTCACTTATGGGACAACATGAGGGGAGATGTCGAGGTTTTTGCTCTATAGTTGAGCGGGTTATTTTTCTTGTCATCCAAGATCGTGTTAGGTACAAGGATTGCAATGAGGGACCTCACTAAGATGTCTTCACAGGAGATGTTTATTGATATAGATTACTTTGGGGGGTTCCAGGAGGGGAGAGTGCATATTTAGCACGATGGTTTTTCAGTTATGATCAGAGTGGTGCAACATCAACATGATGAATCCTTTCCGAGGTTGACATGGAATCCTGGGATCATTCTTGATTCCAGTTTGGATTAGTTAGTTGATTGGAGGTTGTATTGGCTTTGCTTGAGCACAAGCAATCTTTGGGAAGGGTGGATTGTAATGTCACCATTTTTGCTCCTTCCTTAGTGTCAGTTTTTTTCAGGGATTAGCCTATCTCTTGGGTCTCCTTAGGCTAATATCATGATTTGGAGATCATTATGGCTTCATAAGTGTGCACATTGGGTGTCATTCTTTGGAGTTTTCCTTCTCGATGCGTCATCAAATTTGAGATTTGCCTTCTAGGAATGCTTCAGATTTCGTTTGGGCACACTTACTATTTATAGTAAGTCACTTGTACGTCAGGGACTGACCTTGCTATTTATAGCAAGGCATTGGGATGGTTTAGCTTATCTTGGTGATCTTTCGGAAGTTAGTAGAATGATCAGATTTTAAATAGGTGGCGTTTCAGGGGCTTAGAGCTGACTTCCATTTTTTGAGGAGGTACTGCTATTTTTAGGCATCACAAGTGGGCTACAGTGCAATGTCTGTTGACAGTCTTTAATGGCCAGGAGTAATCATGAAATAATATATAAATATTAAAGTTAATATAATGTTAACTTTAATGTTTGATTTAAATAAAGTGACTTTATAAAATAAATCAACTTTTTAAATAAATTATAAAGTTACTTTATAGAATAGAATATAGTGACTTTTAAAATAAATTATAAAGTCACAACATAAAATAATAATAAAGTGACTTCATAAAGTCACATGAATCTCCAATAAGTGGTCGCCCAATATGAGATGGTGAAAATTAAAATAAGGAGATCATTTATAAATTTTTAAAATGCAAAAAAGGAATAATTGAATGTGTATGGGGTTTTGAATGGAGAATAAAAAAGCATTTGGTTTTCTTTTTCATCATTATTCAATCGCTTGATAATTTAAAGTGAAGAACATAGAAGGGTTTGTAGGTTGCTGAAGATTGGCTTTTTGGCTTATAAGTTTCTTAATTATGCAATATTTATTTCAAACTGCTGATGCGATTACTCAGATTTATGCAAGGAACTGCTGTGCATCAATCATATCTGCTGACCAAGGAAGTTCTGGACTGATATTTGTATCTCAGTTTAATGCATACAATACTGCTGTTATATTAAGGTTAGAGTTTAATTCCAATCAGAGCTTGTCTTAGTTTGATATTATCTGAAAAAATGTTAGTTAATTATAATATTGCTATCTTTAATGTTTATATATCTAAATGTCTGAGAACTGAATTATGGAAGTGAGTATAAAAAATTTGCAGATCAAGGTGGGATTTTTCAACCCCCATGGAAAAACAAGAGAATGTTTAACCATATATTATATTCAATATTCACATTGTTTCAAAAAATATTTTGAAAGTATGCCAGAAAACTAAACAAAACAATTATTTGTTTTGTTTTTTATTATGGTAAAAGCAGGTTTTGAAGGGGCCCTGAAACCCTTTACAAGCATATTTTGGCGGGAATCTGAAACCCGGCTAGGACGAAATGCTGCTAATGAGTATACATTTTAAACCAGCAACCCAAAGACAACAAACAACCAACAACTAACAAAGATGAAACACTAAAATCCAAGCTGCCCAGAGAATATGCCTAAGCCTCACACCATTAATTTTACAGGAGTATTCAAACTCCCCAAACAAAAATCCGGGGTTTTGACATGGAACCCAAAACCAACAAGACCAACACCAAAGAGCAACATTGCTCCAAAGCCTACCTTAAGCCATAACCAAAAACACCCAGCATCTAGGATGGGCCCTTGAAAACTATCAGCATCCACCTGCATACACCAACCAGCCACAAGCAACAAACAAAGCCGGAAAGATAAAAAAAGAGGAAAACCGCGGACTCCCTCTTCCTCATCTTTGGTAACAGATCTGGTACCCGTTAGTAGCAAAGGAACACCTCCCGCACTGAACTGGCACCTCATCACAGCCCACTCCGCCTGTAAAACTGAAGGGCCAACCCCCAGCCATTTCCAGCTTGCTCTCATGTGGCTACATGAAGGAGGAGGCCACACTCCACCACCAACAACCTCCTCCCAGCAGCCGCAGACCACCTCAATAGGCTGAGCCTCCACTTTAATAGAGTCTTCCACCTCAATAGGAAGCAAGGGAGAAGAAAACTGAAGTAAAGAAAGACTCCACCTCCAAGAAGCCACACGATAAACACCCACCTCAATAGGGGTATAGCACAGAGGAAAAAGGCTAAAAAGGGGGCCATCCCTACAAGATAAAGCTTCCAAAAACAGGGGATGAACAAAACCTGCCAACATCGACACAATGAAACAAGAAGAGATACGACTTGCCCATATAGGGTCCAACCATTCTGCAACCACAAAACGGGCGGACCACCATCCAAGTTTTTCACATCTTCTGCACCAGGGCATCTCTTCCACACCTAGACTGCCCCCTCTTCCACAAACAGGGCAACACAAATAGAGAAGATGAGGCTCAGAGCAATGGGAAGGCATCTTGCGTGCACAACATGCTCTCCACACAACCAAATACACAGAATGAGATCCATCCAACGCAAGTAACTCTAGTCTCATCTCTCCCACAAAAAAGACAGGGATCTCCAAACCCCACAGCCAACGACATGGGAAAATTCCTCTTCCCCACCGTTGGCAATGCTCCCTTCTTCCCCATCTGCATCATCTCCTTCTGCTCCATCTGCCTCCCCATCCTCTGCAACACCCGTGGCAGGAGAAATTCTACCCCCCGCGCCTGCGTCTGTGCCTGCAAAAGCCCTAACTCCCGCTCCTGCTTTCATCGTTAAAAAAGTCATAATTTTTGGTGATTATTTGTTTTGTTTGTGTTCATTCTTCAATGCTTTTTCGAACTTCAATCTAAATGATTTTTTTCTTAAAAGTTTACACTATTTTAGTTTGCCAAGTTATGCCAAGTTTTTATTGAGATCTTCATTATTAAAAGCCATGGTAAAAATCTGGCTAGATTTGGCTATGTAGATGGATAAATATCATTTGAATAAAAAGAGTATATAAGGCTCCAACTACCCAGTAAGGTATACACATACCATCCACAAAGCAATGGTGTCATTCTTTGAATCAACAGCCATGACCACAAATATCATTGGGAAAAACAAAATAAAAGTAGCACATAAGTACCATGACACATTTTATTGTAGCTTCAGTTTTTTTGTTGTTCCATTAAGCTTTATAGGATCAAATTATTCACATATTGACAAGCGCTCGACTTAGGCATTCGGGCATGGCATTTATTGTTCATTTTATTATTCTTGTATAGACGACATGATCCAATTGCACATACCATTGCTTTTGGAAACAACCACATTTTTTGATTTCTACACTTGATACAAATTTAGCGCGGTATTTTTTTCAGCATCTTCCATGTTTGCATCAAACAACTTGTGTTAACACTATCAATTTCATTATACTGATATTGCACCTCCCCTCTCCTTCTCGAATAAATTTTGTTGAGAAAATAATAAATAAAAATAAATTGTCATATCCTTATATTCTTCTGCAGCTTATCATTTGCATCCTACCTATGTTGACCTACTCTAGTGCACACCTTGTACATTTGGATACTCTCTAATAATGTTTTCCAGTAAGGGCTTGGGACAGTTGACCTCCTTTAGAATACTTCATATCAATACTAAATTTCTTATCATTTCAACCTCTCAGCATCCTCTTCTTTAGCTAATAGCCTAAGTGTAATCCCTGAGTAGTATACACTTTGACTAAGTTATTGACTAAATTCATGAGGTTTTGTTCATATATAACTTTTTCCCTGTTACTGTCAACAAGTTCCTTAGCACAACATGTATTTTTAATTACTGATAGAGTTTCTTTTAGTTCATAGAGTGTTATGTTTCGCTTTTGTTCAATCTGGAGCATGACAGAAACCAAAGAACAATTATTTTTTAGAAATCACCTTCTAATGACACACTTAGATCCCTGTTTGTATGTAGTGAAATCTGGTTCTAGTAACAGAAAACTCAATAAAAGAGGATAAAAATGCTGCCTCGTGATATTATGGGTTATTCCATGGTAATCATATTCTGGTTGGTGTGAGTTGAAAACAATTTATTGCATGATGTGATATTGTGAATTTCTCTCCTACATGATATCTTAGTGATAGAAGAACCTCTCAAATTTTGCTTTTGGTTTTCACAGATCCAGGTGGAAAACAAGCTAGTGCAATTCACTGGGACCCAGCTCCGGAAAATGTTTATGATTGGAAAAATAAGCGGCCGAAATCACCATCAACTCTACGCATATATGAGTGCCATGTTGGAATAAGTGGTTCAGAACCCAAAATTTGTTCTTTCATTGAATTCTCACAAAAGGCATTATTATTAAATCCCCATTTCATGCACTTCAATTCTGCTTTCATGTATACTCATTTGGATTGTTTTTCATGTTTCTTTTCTACTGTTTAGAATTAAATGCTACCATGGCTTTTTTAAAACAATGCTGCTTCTAATTGTAGACGCTTCCTCACATTAAAAATTGTGGATACAATGCTATACAATTGATGGGAGTGCAAGAACATTTTGACTACGCAAGCGTTGGTTACAAGGTACATATAGGATTGTAGAGTTCAATTTCATTTTATTTGTTAGAACTTTTCAAGCATAGCATTATTAATTTTGAAGGGGTAATGATAAACATTTGAAGGAGATTCTTGCAACTTATCTTTGTGCATTGATTAGCAATTTCATGTATACTTACCCTGCATATTAGCCACAAGTTGTTCTTTGTACGTAGTTTTACCTGTGGTGTTATACATCACTTTGACAGCAATGATTATTGCAATTTGTTTTGTGCCATTTTCTTTCTTTGAGTCACATGTCTTGAAAGTTGGAACAAAGAGAAAAAGGGATTTTTTTTGGTTTACAATCCCTGTTAATTTATATCTTATGCATTCATTAATACAGAATGCATGAAAATATCTCTTAGTAGATGGCAGAAGAATACCATGATAATTACAGTGCCAAAAGCTACGAGCTGTCTTAGTAGAGGGCAAAGGATTCCTATCAGGTAGTTAAATTGCACAAGGGCATGGGCTGTCTTCAATGCAGACATAAAAAGTTATCAGTGAATACATTTCAATGTGATTAACATTTGGAGGGTCTATCTTTCCTATTTGAGTCTTGCTTCCTAGAATTCAGTGATTTAGTCTCAAGTTATACAATAGCTGGCTGCATGTAAGGTTATTAATAATATTGACTCTACCCTGAAAATTTTAATTGTGCCTTTACAAAGAGTCAGGGAATGAATGTATACTTGTGGTTGGCAGCCACCCAGCTAAGGTACTTTCAGTCTTTGCAATGGCCCTTTAATGATTACAATGTTCTGGTGTTTCTTGTTTTCTTGATCCGCTAATCTTGTTGATATTTTGTACATAATACTACAAAAGATATTAAAATCAGATCATAAAATGTTTCAGCACATGCATGAACCTTATTACATGGCCGTGAGGACATATAGGAACTATTTTCCTGGAAGTCCTTCCTCTTATGGAAATTATATGATCATTTGCAGATTTGATGGACACTATTTGCTTTGCAATTATGCATTTATTAACCTCTAGAGTGGGTGAAAGCTAGGTCCTTAATTGAGAGTAGCTAGAATTGGTAGAGGGTGGGAACTCTGTAGCTAAGAATTTTACAGTAGTCCTTTGCAATCACCAAAGAGTATTATCATTTATGTTATGCATAGGGTGTATATTATAGATTTGGCTGAAACCATAGAATTGGTAGAGGGTGGGAACTCTGAAGCTAAGAATTTTACTGTAGTCCTTTGCAATCAGCAAAGAGTATTAACATTTATGTTATGCATAGGATGTATATTATAGATTTGGCTAAAACCATAAACATGCAAGGCAAATTTCCAAAGAAGCAACAATGACTGATAATGAACAATATCTTTTTATATTTTTGAAACAAGATGACAATGGCGAACACCAACTGGGAGGACTGGTCTCTTAGGTGCCTTGTGTGTTGAATGTGTTGACAAGAAGTTTTAAAGAAAAATCTTTTTTGGATTCTATAGTTATTCCACAATTTTGTCTTAAATTTTTGTGTTGGTTACTTGGTATCTTTTGTCAGCTTTCTTATTCAAGGGACTTAGGGAAACCTTAATTTTTGATCTATCATGTAAGAGCTATCATGTTGTTGCCCATAGTCACATTTACTCTAATTATCATGGCTTATTATTGCAGGTTACAAATATGTTTGCAGTTAGCAGTCGACTTGGCAGTCCTGAGGACTTTAAACAACTAGTTGATGCTGCACACGGTTATTCCCATGTCATTCTATCTCTTTGATATCTACTTACTACTTTGTAATCAAGAGAACAGTGAATAACAACACAGATCACATTATTTTGATCTCTCTCTCTCTCTCTAAGTCACAAAGTAGTTCTATTCAGTAAAGTATAGGTTACATTAATTTCAAACAAGCATGATGCTTTGGATGAGTAAAAGAACTATCACAAAAGTGACCAGAAAACATTATCATAAAAAACAGTTTACAGCATTGAAACCATATTTTGTAGAGTCGAACTTGGGGAGTACTCAGCAAAACTTGACAAAATTAAAAACACTTCAATTTTAAAACATAATTTATATGCGAAACACAGCTACAAAATGTATCAAATGACTTTTGTGAGGGTGTGAGGGCAATGCGCTCAGCAGGGTCGAGGGGTGGAGCCGTCGTCATCCAGCCCAAATGAAGACTTTCAAAACCACACAAATGTTCATGGCAAACACCATTTTCATAATTTTCTTAACGGCAAAAAAAAACTTATAAAGCCAAAAAAACAGTTTTTGGAGTGTTTAGTCCATTGTTTTTGACATGTTGCTAGTGCAGTTAGTCAATTCATCTTATTTGCTGTGTATTTGGTGAGTCTGAGTGAGTACTCACCAAAAAATCAGCAAAATAACTTGACAAGTAAATTTTGTGAGTACTCACGGAGCAAAAAACTATTAAGTACTTAGCAACTCACTGAGTTTGCAATCTATGCTTGAACTTGAAATTATGATTTGAGCAAGAGAAATATGCTGAATTGTTATTAACATAAAATTTAAATATATCATTTAACATGGATACAACTATACATGACGAAAGGAAGGATCCTCAGCTTCTCCTAATGTTTTGATTGATATTGCAATGGCTCTTCCTGTTCTGAGGTTGAGCTGAGAGATGTCTTTCATTATTCCAAATTCATCCCATGATTTCCTTGCTTTCGGCTTTAGACTGTGCATTCTGTTGTTCCACAGGACTGCCAGCTTAATTGAAGTTGTTTTCTTTTGAGATGTGAGTCCTTTTAGTCGTGTGAAACTGCTGGTTGTCTTCTGCACTATCTCGTTACGGCTTCTCTGTACTGAGGATGCATTCTATAGCCTCTGTGCTATTAAGCACTCTTTGATAGAAATGTTGGAGAATGGCTAGGTCTTTCTTGTGCTAATTAAGGCATATGATGATAGCTCTATGACATTCTTTGGTCTTGGAGGTTATTGAGCAGCAACAAGGCTATAACCTTGTTGAGAGCTTTGAAGTTCTGCAAACTTTAGGAAACCTTTGAAGGTATCAATGATATTTTGCAAGGAAAAATGTATGGTTGTTTGATTGGATTTGGAGTGGCTGGCATTATGGGTTTCAGCTTCCTTGGTTCATTATTGCACTTTATGGCAGATAGTGATGTTGAGTTTGAGTCAGGCTTTAAATCTCATCACATTATATAAAATTTCCACCTAGTTTAATTGGGAATGATGGAGAGTGTTTATTGGTCCCAAGCATAAACAAGCCGTGATGCTGATGCGAATCTTGGTGGAGAGATGAGTGAGGTGATGCACCTGTTTTGAAATCAATCAGCAGTTGTAGCTTGGAGATTTTTGTTTGGGATGCAACTCAAATTGGTAGATATAGATGAAAAAGCATAAACATGATAGCTCTTACGCCTTTTGGTGGTGTGCTTAGTTGTGTTGGATGCAATCATCTTGGTAGGATTAACAACTTGAAAGAGTGAAAAATTGCCACCTTTATGTTCCTTTTCAAGAACTATGGTCAAAGGACAACCAACATATGATGGGTGAACCTCATTTACTTCTTTATACATCTTAACCCTTTTCTCTTCCTTATGTATGTTTCTAATAATTGATGGTTAGCTTTGAGACTCTAGCAACTGAAGTTAATAATGGATTCTTTCATAGACTTTTCTAATAACCTTATCTTGATGCTGATACTCATGTTCAACCTAAGCTTGAGTTTCCAATTGGTGTACTCTCTTTAATCGTTTACCAAGTGCATTGTGATGTATTTGAAAGTTGATAAGAAACTGATTAGTGGTAGAATCATGAAGGAATGACATAGGATGATAAGGACCATAACCCCATCAAATATGAAAATCTTGTAGGTCATGATTATTGAATTCAATAGGGATCCATAGAGCCATTATTGTTGGATTCAAAAGGTTGTTGGGAGGCCAATTCATGCCATTTGGTTGATGGCATGGGGAATAGGATTTTAATGCTCTCATTAAAACTTTTAGTGCTTGTGTCTTGCAAACCCTTATGTTCTTTGGTCCTGAAACCAAGATGATGGTTTGTTACTGTTATACACTAAATTTTGCACCCTGCTAAGCACTTGAGCCTAACAATCTAGTATAACATGGGAATCACTTCTAGGTTGTGGGACCTCTGCTAACTGAAGTGAAGCCTCCGGATTCTAGGCCGGTTCCTCATGGATAATCACCTTATCTGCTTTTTAACATGAAAGTAAACTTTGGAAGGAAAAGCGATGGAAGGAGAATTGAAGGGAAATGACTAAAAAAGAAAATTATCCTACTAGGTAATACACCGAAGGTAACATGAATCATAACACAGTGACTAAACTAGCATGAAATTCCTGAATCTAGCAGAGCACAACTTTCTGAATAGGTTTGCATAAGTATTTCATAGAGAGATCTGGAATGAAAAGAGGCTATTCAAGGAAAGAGAAGATTTCACTTACAATAGCATATCCAAGGAGATAGACACAGACTATGACCTGCAAACAAACATCCACTCCAGCAAATAGGCACAGGAACGAGACAAAATGACAAGGGATGAACAAAATCCACAAGATCATCTAAATCAATCACCCACAGTAGTGCACAAAGATGCAGAAAGAAAGAAGGCTCAAGAACTCCAAGATTTCTCTAACATTAACCACTATATTATGCTTCAGTAAGAGAAATACAGACAAGAAAAGCTTGAGGACAGAGAAAATGTCACAGAGAACTGTTTTGTGTTTTTTTGAAATTTTGTGTTTTTTTTTTGTATTTTGGAGATATATAATTTTTTGATTTTTCAACACTTCAAGAAATAATCAAAATGCAAGGAATTACAAATGGAAATTATGAAACCAATTCCTGAAAGTAACTCCAATTTATTTGCAAAATTTTCAAAGAAACTATTTACAATTGCATACTAATATCAAACTGAAATATTATTGGAAAACCTGGAAATTTCAATATTGTTGTTCGAACTTGTAATTCTGGGAGTAATTCTCTGAATTCTATATCAAATCTGGGCACTCAGAACAATAGTTGGTAATTTCCAACGCCAAACCCCCTTGTATGCTGCTCGTAACACTTGGTAAATGTTTCTTGCAATGTCGTGTGGTCTTCTGTTAGCAGCGGCAGCCTCTAGAACTCCTAACGCAACCTCAATAGTAGAATTTTGAGGCCCCAAATACTAGACAAATTATCAGCCATACGCTGGGAAACAAATGCATTTCAATCTCCATTAATTGCAATTATGACATCTGATTAATGCCATCATCGATTGCACAAACTCACTAGGTGTTGCACCAGCTCTAAGTGCCAAGACACAACAAAATTCACAATTTAGTGTGCTCAGATTACTAAAACCCCAAACACCATTTTCAGCCAATATCAATGCGAGGAAAATGTGTTCAAATATCATACCCTTCGATTTCAATTGAAAGCTCTTATAATCCCCATTCCCATCGAGTGAAAGCTTCAACTTCACACTCCACATGATTTAAATAAACTTGGCGTTGCAAAACATAGGCATTTCAAATATTTGAAATAATAATGATATCCTCCCCTTTGAATTGGCATCATAATATAAAGTCATTAATGAGCATTAAAATGACTTGGTTATATAATAAAGTTTTAAATCATATTATTAATTAAGTTAGACTTAATTAATAAACATTAAACCATTAATCATTCCAACCACCAAATAACCAAGTCAATTACAAATCTTCTGACAGAGCCAATGCTAGAACATCCTGTCACAAATAGTATCTGACCAAGAATGGACTTACTATAAAAAGTAGGTTCCCATAATTGAAAGCTCTGCACGTGTCCCCACAACTCCATACTGATACCAACTTCTCAGGTGCCCTGCTAAATGTAGAAACCCTGACTTTCCCAAAATAGACACTTACTATAAATAGTAAGTGTGTCAACTTAACTCAAACAAAGAGCAATCGCAAACATCATTGACCTCCGGAGTAGGAACTAACCTCTGATTCCGCCAATTGAGGCCCTCTATCCCTCTGATTAGCCTACGACGGTCTCTGATAGGCTAATCCTCATTGCAACCCAAGGTGAGCTAAAATGGGGACATTACAGTCTGCCCTCCCTGAAATTGCTTGTCCCCAAGCAATCTCGCATCCAACAACTCACCGAATTCCACCCCTAAGGGAGTCACACCTCCATCGGGATCCCATGGATAAATGTGTGTAATGTCCCTATCATCACCAACTAACTCTTGTAGAGACAACATCATCCGTATAACCGACATAATCTGTGAAACTGAACTCAATGCTTGAATTGGTGATGTTGAAGCAAGAACATCACATGGAAGCAACTCTACAGATACACTAGACTTTATCCCTTTCTCTGTGCAAACTAAGCTATCATATCAATCATCAAGCTCATGCATTGTCGGACTGTGTACCCGAAAGATATCCTGTACATGAGGATCAAATGTAAAGTTGTACACACTCCTCACTATGTACAACTCTGAGAACTCCTCTGAAAGGCCTGTTTGTAATCCAGGTACACTGATGGGATCCCAAACATCATCATCACTCATTGCTAGAGGGAGACCAACATCAAACTCAAATAACGGATTGTCATATGACAGAGTAACATCAATATCAAACAAGGGATTGTTCACAAAGTGAACCACACCCGTATGTTGATTTGAACTATGTAACCATGAGTTGCAAGAGACATGACGTGTGATCTGCTCCACCTAAATCGTATCATGCCTCTGAATGTCCCTACTCTCCTCTCTACCAAAAGACATAGTACACAAACTCCCCTCTGTGATACCTCTCAACACATGTCTCCTGCCTTGATGCTCAAACCTCATCTCCATCGAGTGCAGGCTAAGATAAAACTCCTCAATAGCTTGTAACCACTGCATCCCCAACACAACGTCCATCTCCCCCGAGTTGATCACATAAAAATCCAATTGCATCTCAGTCACCAAGAAATAATGGGAGATGACGTATGCGTCTGGTACAAGTAAGGGTGTAGCCATCTGCCACCTTGACTCGAAACTCAGCAAACGCCTCCGCCTGAAGACCACACCGGCTAACAAATCCCTCATGTATGAAATTATGCGTGGCTCCAGTATCTAACATGGCAATGCAATGTTGTTCATCCACCAATCCTCTCATCCTGAAAGCGGAGGGAAGTGGTATAGTAGTGGATAAAACTATGGGTGATAGCCTAGCATCAGGACCAAACTCCGTAGTGACTCTCTGAGCCTCATCAACATCTGAATCATCTGGCTGATGTCAAGTTTTAGTCTCAACGTCATCATGATAAACCCACAGAACGATTTGCCTTACCCCTAGGCCTCAAAGGGCAAGTGTGATCTCTGTCATAAATCTCTTTGCACCAATAGCAAAGTTGTCTCCTCAAATCCTCACGAGTTGCGTCATCGTGTTTCACAACTGATTTCCTTTTTTCATCAGCGACTGGTGGGTGAATCTCATCTGTGGGTAAGGTGGTGGGTTTAGGTTGTGCTTGCCTCTTAGGAGCTGAAAGTTCCATGCTCTTGGCCTTTTTGATGGCCCCATGTAGGAAAGGAAGATCAAATGCCTTAAGCTAACCTCTCAGTGGCTCCTATAATTCCTCTCTGAATAACATGACCAAACGTGTCTCTGTCACATTAGGAACCATGATAGAGAGTCTTTGGAACTTAGCAATAACGGACTCCAAACTGTGTGTCTGCCTGAGCTGTGCAAGGTCCCGGAAATAAGTTTCTGGATCTTTCTGATCAAAATGCTCTATCAACCTGTCAGCAAACTCCTTGTATCAAGTAATCAAATTATGATGAAGGGTGACCATCCCATGATGCCACCACTCGTGGGCTGCCCCGTCTAAATGCAAGGCTACAAATTTTATTGCATTTGCCTCCGTCATAGGCCTAAGTGTCAGATATGTGTCCACCTTACTGATCTAAGCTCGAGTAGTAACTTTCCCACTACCATCAAACATGGGAAGAATCAACTTGCTGGTTGCATGTTTAAGGTCATTTTTCTTAGCCTTTTGCCTACCATCTGGCCTCACTCTAGAGTGCTCCCTCTTATGACTCATAAATCTATCAAAGTTGAGGTGTTGTTTAACATCAGGAGGTAAAGCATCCCATTCTAGATGTAAAGAGAAAACATCGTCTGTAAAAGAAACATCCTCATCCTCCCCACTCCCCTCATCAGAATCAGGTCTCAGAAAGGTAGGACGTGATGGCCTGTCAAAAGTACTTGTATGCTCGGCCCATGACCTGTGAGAACTAGCTGAATTACTATGTGAAACTCTGTCCCTGTTGTGCCCCCTGGCCACTGTCAACTGCTGAAGAGTATCAGAAAGCTGCTGCAACACTGTGGCTAGCTGCTAACTGTTGTTGACCTGCAGCTATTTTCCGAACAATTCCCTAGCCTCTCTTCCATTATCATGCACTCTATGTCTAGGTGGGCTTCCACCCCTTTTGTCACCCATCTCCATTGATTGTGGTATCTGTATCTCACAACCAGGTAGCTTTGTTCTCTTGCGTGAGTAAAACCTGTTGGGATCAAATCTTAACGGTTGCATGAACAAGCCCAATCCTGCAGGATGATAGGAAACCGCTCTGATACCACTGATAGAGCCCTATTGGCTCTACTTAGACCAGTGTTGTAGAACTGTTTTGTGCGTTTTGAAATGTTGTGTTTTTTTTTTGTATTTTGGAGATATATAATTTTTTAATTTTTCAACACTTAAAGAAATAAAAAAATAATCAAAATGAAACCAATTCCTAAAAGCAACTCCAATTTATTTGCAAACTTTTCAAAGAAACTATTTACAATTGCAAACTAATAGCAAACTGAAATATTATTGGAAAACCTGGAAATTTCAATTCTCTTGTTTGAACTTGTAATTCTGGGAGTAATTCTCTGAATTCTATATCAAATCTGGGTGCCAAACTTCCTTGTATGCTACTCATAACCCTTGGTAAATGTTTCTTGCAATGCCGTGTGGTCCTCTATTAGCATCGGCAGCCTCTATAACCTTAACACAACCTCAATAGTAGAATTTCGAGGCACCAAATACTAGACACAAACTATCAGCCATACACTGGGAAACAAATGCATTTCAATCTCCATTAATTGCAATTATGGCATCTGATTACTGCCATCATCGATTATACAAACTCACTGGGTGTTGAATAGCTCTAAGTGCCAAGACACAACAAAATTCACAATTCAGTGTGCTCAGATTACTGAAACCCCAAACGCCATTTTCAGCCAATATCAATGAGAGAGGAAAATGTGTTCAAATATCATACCCTTCAATTTCCATTGAAAGCTCTTATAATACCCAATTCCCATCGAGTGAAAGCTTCAGCTTCACACTCCGCATGATTTAAATAAACTTGGCGTTGCAAATTATAGGCATTTCAAATATTTGAAATAATAATGATATCCTCCCCTTTGAATTGGTTTCATAACATAAACTCATTAGTGAACATTTAAATGACTTGGTTATATAATAAAGTTTTAAATCATATTATTAATTAAGCTAGACTTAATTAATAAACATTGAGCCATTAATCATTCGGAATTCCAACCACCAAATAACCAAGTCAATTACAAATTCTCCCACAGACTCAACGCTAGAACATCCTTCCACAAATAGCATTTGACCAAGAATGTACATGCTATATATAGTAGGTTCCTATAACTGAAAGCTCTGCAGGTGTCCCCACAACTCCATACTAATACCAACTGCTCAGGTGCCCTGCTAAATGTAGAAACCCTTACTTCCCCGAAGTAGACACTTACTATAAATAGTGTGTCAATGTGACTCAAACAAAGAGCAATCCCAAACATCACTAACCTCCGAAGTGGGAACTAACCTCTAAATCCGCCAATTGTGGCCCTCTATCCCTCTGATTAGGCTACGAGGGTCTCTGATAGGCTAATCCTCACTGCAACCCAAGGTGAGCTAAAATGGGGACATTACACTTTGTTTTCTTTTTTTCCTTCCACTTGATATTTTTTTATTTCTTTTGTCATATTTTCTAACTTCATTTTTTTAATAAAAAGTATCCTTCTCCATACTTTACCCAACTTTATCGTTTTCATCTTTAATTTTTTAACCTTATTGGCCAGTAATAATTTTTTCTATTTATTTTTTAATTTTTTTGTAACTTGTACTTACCTCCCCATCTTGTTAAATAGCAGGACATACCACTTCGAATTTGCTGCCCCCAACCTTGCATAAAAATTCATTGAAAATTTATGTCAGTGTCCTTAGTGGGTTGTTGTTATATGTTGATGTGGTCTTATAGTGAGGAGTGAAAGAGGGGTGTTTCTGTCATGTACTACATTTGGTTTTGAGATGGGCTGCTATAAATCTAGGACGCCGATTCGGGTTGGGATTCAAGTTCGGGTTTGAAGAACCGGTTCGCTAGTACAGAAATTTTTTTAAAAGGGGTTTGGGTTCGTTTTATGTTCGTTAGTACAAACACACACACATATATATATGAAGCCTAGAAGCATGAGTTAAGATTAGAATGTCACATAGTATCATAAAAACATTTAAACACCATAAACTTGTAATCATAGCATCATGAATCATGATCATACCATCATAGCATCATATTGACATATACTCAAGTTCAACGTTAAAGATTCAAATCATTAAAATGTCAAGTGATACATCATAACATCAAGTTCAAGTATCATTGTTTCAAGTTCAACTAATGGATTAAAAATTTATTAATATTCTTCTTCATCATCATCTTCTTCCCCTTCTTCTTTATCTTCTTCTTCTACATTGGCATCAAATGACTCACAAACAGAGGTAAGGTCAGGGATCAGCTGCAGCAATAACATTATTGGTGTCAAAATCTTCAAATTCATCAAGTGCAAGCTAAGAAGGGGAAGCCAACATAAGCCTTTAGAATCCACTTTTTAGGGTCGAGGGGCAATGCCTCGCGAAGCCAAAAATGACTTTTATTATTGTACAAAGGACCCGAGAGTTATTTTTTCTATTCACGGACATATTCTGACCCTAAAATTGGATGTCCAAAAATAATTAAATTTGCAAAAAAACACCAACTTGGTCGCTGACTTTGACTGTCCGCAGGACCAAGTTTGCTAGTGGTTTGATGTTTTCCATCCTGGTCTGCCTGGGTCCGAAGTGGGTGTGGTCTAGTTCGAACCACCCCCCTGTGGGCCGGACACTGTCTGGACCCACAAGCAAACCGGACCAGAACCACAGACTAGTTTGTACCATGGCTAGTTCGAGGGCCCTTAGGGGCAAACTGGACATCCTAGCTATAAATCAATACACATCATTAGTAGGAGGGTCAACTTGTCACCATGCTATTCAAACACAATGATCTTCCTAAGGTTTCCAGCAATAATGAAATTTTTTACATTGACTTCTGGGCTATTGAAGTAGTATTTGAAGAGAATAATGGGATTTGTTGTCACAATACAATTTTGAGAATACACCATCATCCCATAATGTTGTTGGAAGGAACGAGGATAACATTGTATTTAAGCCAGATGTGTGGCTTGTGGTGGCATCTAGTGGATGCCAATGACTCCACTTTTCTTTCCTTTTGACTTTATTAAATTGTTTGAACATTTTGTATGGGTTAAGTCCCTTTGGTGTCATGGTGTGTTGGGCATTACAAAATGTGTGGTGAAGAATTATTTTGAACCTTTATATTGTTGAATGATGAGTGTGGAGATACAATGTTAGGGATTATGATAACAAAGTCTTGTTTAAAAATGAGAAGCCATTATTCCTTCAAAGATAATTTTGTTTTATCATTTTAAAAGGATGTCAACAAAAATAAGTGTTTGGCTATGAGATACGTTTGAAGTGTCACTAGTTTGGTGGGTTCAAAATTGTAATGATATTTTGGATGGTCCTCTTGATCTCTATGTGCTTACATATGGTATATGAGTGGTGTGTTGAGACTAGTCCTTGGATAAGGCTTGACATGGGTTGATGGCTTAGTTGTCCTCTTATGAAGAATTTTTGGCTGCTTTGCTAATGGAAAACCTTGTTGATGGTTTTAGATTTCTAAAATCTTGTTGTTTAGGCATGACTTAGTTGTTAAATACTGGGTGATTTGTATGGGATCTAAGAAGATGTAATATCCCCTTTTGGGGATGATATGGTTTATGATTGGATTAGACTATTATTGGCCCTCGTAGGCTAAGATTGATGGTTAGAGGGTCCCAATTGGCAGTGCAACAGGCTTATTCCCATTCCAGAGGTCAGATGTGTTCATAATCACTCTTCATTTGGTTTGGTGTGGCACACTTATTATTTATGGTAAGTGACTATTTTAGGAAAAATCAGGATTACTATTTATAGTAGGGCACTTGAACGGGCTATGTTTGCAGTGTCAAGCCGTGGCACCATTGGGTTGATTAGATATTCAGGGACTAATTATAGTAAGTCACCTTGTCAGTAGAGTTCAATATTTCTATATTTAGTAAGGCGCTTGGACATGCGATTTCAATATGGATCCCTAATTTTAGTTGGCATGGAGAAATAAGGTTTAATGCGCAAGTTATATCATTTAATTACTATTAAAGGTGACTTTAATAATAATTATTCATAAAAGGCATAATATAAAGTTTTTATGTGCACTTTATGTCCAATGGGGCCATAACCCTCAATTAAGTGATTTAAGTACAATTAATAAATTATATTTGAGAGCCCATTTATTGATGCTCTATATAAAGTCAAAAAACAAATATAAAGTTGTTTTAAAACGATAATAAAATCATTCAATGAAGTTGTAAAGAAAAGATTTTATATTATTTTAAATGATTAAAAGGCACATGAAGGGGATCAACCTATTGGTGAAAAAGTATAAAAGGCACAACAAAAGCAAAAAAAAAGATTCATTCACTCATTTTGACAATTGAAGACTTTGAAGTTTGTGCTTGTGCTCTTCTCATGGAGAAGTAGAAACCAAGGTTTGCTGGTATTGGCATTGGAGAACGAAGATTCTTCATTGTTTTAGCATTCTGAGGCTGTGAAAAACCAGCTGAAGTTTGCCTGTGAGATTGGCTTCATCCAGAAGTCAACATTGTGTTTCATTGGAGGATATATCAAGGGTTTGAAGAATATTTAATTGCCGATCAAAAGTTCGAGGATTAATTTTTGGAGAATACTTGCACTACGTACAATCTTCTATGCAAGTCATTTTCTCTCTAGTTGAATCGACTTGTGTTTGAAGCTTAAAATTGTTCTTTTTGGGGCGGCTAAGGGTCTGATATAAGTTTGCTGCATTTGTTTGTTGAAGAATTCATCTACTCCTGATATTCATCCTTTCAGAGGGTTTCAAGGCATGTTTTACTTGTGAGTTCATTAATTGTAACTCCTAGATTTTCCAGGTATTGTTGTTTTATATAATAGGGGTTATTTAAAGAACTGGGTTGTCATTATATTGTGAAAATTTTGAGTATTTAAGCTGGTATAAAATCTGGAATTTTCAGCTGTGTATTTTCAATGCAATTTCAGTTTTTAGTTGGAAAAATTATTATTGCAATTTCTTTTATTTGCTGCATTATATTGTCTTATCAAACATTGCAAATATACCACATTCATTCATCAAAACAAACACAAAACAAGAAAAAAATTTGTATTTACAAGAATCTACCTGGAGAGGGTTCTTATAGAGAAAAGCTCATCGTTAGATGAAGTCACTTGAGTAGGTTCCAAAATTGAAGTTACCTCCATAATTAAGCAATGTGAGATTGCTAGTTTTCACTAGGTAGAAATTTTGAAAGCACCAAGGTCTAACAGGAGTGCTTTCAAAATCCTTGTAGTGGTTTCATAACTACCTTAGTATTTTTGTAACCATTGCGGAAAGAAAGAAACCTAAGTTGCTAGTACATGGGTATGAGCAAGCTTTTTTCCCTTGGCTACGTGGGTTTGGGTACGTTCGTACATGTGTATATATACATACATATTATATACAAAATAATTTAAAGAAATATACATAATTGTAAAACCAAATACATTTTGATGGTAGATACTTCATCATTGATCAATGCCAAATGCCAATTGATAGTTCAAAATTTCAATATTATGTCATATCATATATTATCATAGTTTGCAAACTCTGCGAGTTGCTGAGTCTTCTTTTTCTGGTCGGTGAGTTTTCCGAAGTTTAACTCGTGATTTTATGGACACAAAAAAACATGGGTAAAAATATTGATGCAGGTTAAATGCTAGTTAAATTGCGTTTTTCACATGTTGTGTTTGCTATAAAACCAAGCTTTTTCTCTTTTGAGATGTCAATTTTTTATTTAAAGCATTTTGTAATTGATTTTTTTTTTTTAAAGTTTCTTTAAGATATTTTAATTTTAAGTACTTTCTAAGGTGCCGAGTTTTTGTCAAGTATTTGCCGAGTTGAAAATTTTGGGCTTGCCGAGTATCCTCAAAGTCCAAGTCTACAAACTATGTATAATATATATCATATTATGTTGTTTTAGGGTTTTTGTGTAAAAAAGGTTAAAAAATCATTTCTTAATTCATTTTGCAATTTTTTAAGAGCCTGGGTGTGGATTAGCCCTAGGTACACTATGGGTATGCAGGTGTGCACACACAGTATACCTGGTGTGCTTGGCGTACCCTGGGCGCACCCAGGCAAACTTGGTGCGAGTGTGTGGGGCTGGGGGTGCAAACCCGGTAATTAAGAAAGACACTATTGGCTTTTGAAAAGGTTTATTTTCATCTTGACCTAAGAAACAAGTGTGTAAATCATTCCAATTGAACCTGCCTCATTAAATTCAATGCAAGAGGACTTCTAACGTATGTTTGGAGTCCTCCAACATTCAATTAGAGGACATTGATAGCCCATGAGGTAGGGGAGGATGAGAATCAAAGTTATTATAGCAATAATGAGGTGAAGAACAACCTGAAAGCGGGGGAATAAACTTAGGAAATCTGATTCTTTGTAGTTGAACTTGTTTATTTGAGTAATACACTCCACTAGAAGAAATAGGCCACTAAAATCTACATTTTCCTCCCTTGAGGTTTCCTAGGATATATATTGTGTTTTTGTCGCATCATTTTAGTCCATTTCTGCTTACAAAATTATTTTCATTCATCCATTCACACTATTATTTGGTAAAACCAAGTTGCACAATAGTTTTAGTTGTTTTACTCATGATTTCTACTTGAAGCAGAGGAAATTATTTATCATTGGGTCATTAAGAAATGAGATAAAGTTAGTTTAAAAATTATATATCTACAAATGAGCAAAATAGGTTAATTTGATTTGGAAGCAAATGCAGATACAATAAAATGATGCTAGGGTTGAAAGAACCGTAGGTTTTTGAAAATGATTAAATGGAAGAGCATCAGAAAATAATAATCATGCAAATGTAAACTTTGTGTAGGTAAATAGCCAAGTTCAGTTTTACAGTTGAGCTTGGTCATGTGGTCAAAGCCCATGACCACAAAATTTGAATAATGTTTAAGGTACGTGGAAAACAATCTTTTGAACTTCAGCAAGGGGGCTCTCATACATCTGACTGATTTTTCACTTGGTGTGACCTATAAGGCTTGAATTGCCATTATCATTTCTTTATATGCAAATATCCTTGGAACAGTAAGCCCCAAAGTGGTTCAAGCACAAAGAGTAGATTTTTTTCTCCTTATCCTCAATGTTATGCTAATTTCTGTTGTGAAGGAAGTTGACCACCTTTCTATTTGTTGTTATACAGGAGATACTCATTCAAATAGGCATACTTTTTTTGAAAATTTATTAGAATATGCATTTTTTATTTTTGAAAACTTGTCCTTTTTTATTTCTCATTCAGTGACATGTTTTAAAAGTGTAGCATGGCCTAACACTTGTGCAGTTTCTGCTTGTGCCTTTTTAAAAATTTGTGTTAAAAATAGGTCCATTCCATACTTGATATGAAACTGCAGCAGAGACATGATTATAGCTTGTTGCCATTTTCAGGATTAGGATTGCTAGTTTTCCTGGATATTGTACATTCGTATGCTGCTCAGGATGAGATGGTTGGTTTGGCATCGTTTGATGGTGCAAATGATTGCTATTTCCATCGCGGTAATTCATTGATGGCCCAGTCCTTCTACCCATGTTTTTAATTGGGTGATATGCAGATGTGATCGTTCCATTTCATTTGTTAAAAGAACAAATAAATATGAAGGCACCTGCATTTCTTTCATATAGTAATCTTTTTTAAAATATTATTTGAAACAGAAAATCACAAATCTTGGTTCATTTCCCTTACTTAGTGCCTGGCACTAGAACTTAATTTGAGTCCCCATCATTGTCCAGGGAAGAGGGGGCACCATAAGTATTGGGGTACGCGGATCTTCAAATATGGAGATTATGAAGTCATAAGATACCTTCTCTCTAATTTAAAGTGGTGAGCTTTTTTTAATTTCTGTTCTACACTGTTGGTGGTGAATTTTCTCCCCTATGAATACTAAATGTGTGCACCCACAGCAGATGGTCCTGTATGGAGTAGCATTTCTCCAATGATCAGTAAATGTCATGTGCTGCATGTTAAGATTCTATATGACTGTTTAGTAATGTGTTATCCTTGTGCTTTCAGTCAATGCTTTAAGGATATCTAGCACAATACATTTGGGTTTCGATGTCAATGTTTGGGTCTCAAGTTCTGCGAACAATTTTCTCTTGAAATCTATACAATTGTTTAAATAATTACTAAATAAAAAATATTTTGTCATTTGATCATCATGCAGTACATTTGGTTCATTTAATGGACTTTTGAAACAGGTGGGTTGATGAATATCGAGTTGATGGCTTCCAATTCCATTCAATTTCGTCAATGCTTTACACTCACAATGGCTTTTTTAACTTCACAGGTGATTTAGAAGAGTGAGTGACTGGACCCATTTAAAAAACAGTATGATAAAAAATGTTTCTCTTATGCACCTGACATTATTTCCAGCTCCCTAAAATATCTACAGTTAGATGGACATTTCTTTACAATTTAATGATAAAGAAAATTTAAGATGTCAGTAGAGATTTGTAGTCACTAAAGCTCACAAGTTGGACTCACTTTCGAAATATCTCACACCTGGGCAAAATAACTTCACATATAATGTTTTGTCCTCACACAAAATTCAGATTGGGAAACAGTTTTTCGCTCCTTTGGGTTATTACTTATTACTTGATTTACAAGGTTTACAATAATTTAGTCCATGCAAAATTCAGTTAATAAGATATTCTTTGTTTTCTATTTGAAACCATATATCTTCTATGAAATGAAAAGGAAAACAAATCCTAAGGGTGTCAATTTTGAGGGCCCTATTTCCAAAACATGAGGAGAATTGTTATCTTCTTAAAATCCTCAAATCTAGACAGTGTATGCTCAGCAAAATCTATCTTAATAGATTATCACTTTTATTCACAATGATATCATGTGATCTAGACAAATTGCATGATGTATCGTAGTGGGATGATCAACCCACATTAATAATGTTATCTATCTCCGACTTAAACAACCATGGATAAACTGTCATGTTATTTGTAATGCCTGGCTTGTCTAATGCAGATATTGCAACCAGTATGTGGACAGCGATGCTCTTCTTTACCTGATTTTGGCAAATGAGATGTTGCATCAACTTAATCCATCCATAATAACAATTGCTGAAGATGTGAGTAAGTTTCTTCTCCTTAATTTTTAAACCATGATAAATGAATTTTTAGTCATAAAGAAGAGAGCAGAATTGCGAACCTTTGGTTGATATATATATAGCCCTCTAGTAAATTCTTGTAAGAGAAGTTTCATCAAAATACAATGTGAATAGCAATTTTTGGTTAATTTTTAACACCCGCTTCTTCTGCACCATCAGTAGTAAATTATAGTATAAAAACCTTGAAACATGTACATTCTTGTCAAACACCTGAACTACCTGAGGAGTTGTATATGTACCAAGCCTAATGTAGATGACAGCCTTAACCGTTAAGTTATCTACTTGAGAACATTTTTTATTGCTTTTATTCGTCGTCACATTTGAGTTGTTTTTAGCTGTCCATTACATCTTCATCTTCTTTTAAAGTTTGTAGCTCTTTAGTGTGGAATTTCACTTAATTTTTAACACCCACTTCTTCTGCACCATCAGTAGTAAATCATTGTATAAAAACCTTGAAACGTCTATATTCTTGCCAAACACCTTAATTGCCTGAGGAGTTGTATATGTACCAAGCCTAATGTAGATAACAGTCTTAGCTGTTAAGTTATATACTACAGAATAGTTTCTATTACTTTTATTTGTCCTCACATTTGAGTTCATGTTTTTAGCTGGCCATTACATCTTCATCTTCTTTTAAAGTTTGTAGCTCTCTAGTGTGGAATCTTTTACATGGTTAGATGTATTTATCATGCTTGTTTAAACCTTGTAGAAATCTGAAAATGGTATATTTTATGCATATAAAATGTGCTTTCTGTTCACCACTAAATATATTCCTCTCTGACACAAATACATCTCTTTTACTCTGTTGTACCTATGTGGCATCCTCTAGAGGAATCTGGAATCCTGCAAAATAAATTATTATATCATCGTATCTCAATTTTTATATGGTGAATCATGAGATTTTAGGCCTAGCTGGTCAACATTGAAGTTTGAATGACTTGTTTCTCTGCCATTGCAGGCACGCTAACTCATTTATCTTGTTTCAGGCAACATATTATCCTGGATTATGTGAGCCAGTTGCCCAGGGAGGATTAGGTTTTGATTTTTTTGTCAATACTTCCATACCAGAAATGTGGCTATGGCTCCTTCAGAATGTTCCAGATCATGCATGGAATATGTATACGGTTAGCCATCCATCTTTATTCATCTTCCTAGCTTGTGGATATCTTTTTGGATTAGGAAAATTAATTATTGTTTGCTCTTCTTTTCTAAATTTTCAGGAACATTATTTAGATATGTCATCTCACATTATTAAAAGTGTGGTTTACAAGCCATTTTCTTGAGTCATGCGTTTTAGAGCTGTGATTTGGTATGGTTCATAGCTTTCACACCTACTACTGAATAGCAATCTAAGAAAATTTCTGGCTCAATTTTGGTAATGTTGTTGCTGGGTCTTCCAGTTGTAAATTTGTAATGTGATAACTGCTATGTTCTTGGCCTTGTTGTTCTGACCAATTTTCATTGTGTATGTTAATGCCAATCCTTTAGTTTGTAAGTCTAAATAGTTGTGGTCAAATGTTCTTTTTTGTATATCTATGTACCCTGGGGATGCATTTCCTATGTTTATAGGCCTGTTTCCTATGGGGATGTTTTGAGGATAGGTTAGGAAAATCTCCTGCTACAGTCTGCCCTCACCATCCTCCCAATCTTAAAAAAATCTCAGGAAATTTTCTGAAATATCTACCTTTTTGTCAGGTACAACAGGATACGATAAGGGACAGCCCAGATGTTTCTTACAACCCAATCAACATAAAATACAATTTAAAGAAAAACACAAAATTGAAAAGTTTAAAAAGGATGAGGTGCCCACAAGGACCCTCCCCCACCTTTACACCAACACTAAACCTAAAAAAAGGCACACTAACAACTAAAGCAAAAAAAATCTATTGCCATTCTTCCCAAATTTATGTGATATTTATAAACCTAGATGAATATTCAGATAATTACATCAGTTTGAAGGGAGTTGTTGTTGCATGGTGACTTTGCCTTAAACCTAATTGTATATTGATATCTCACAAGATCCAAATTTCAGTAAGTCCAGGCCATGTATCCACTTTATTATTAATGATTGGTTCCATGACTTGATATGTTCCTTGATTATAGAGAAAATCTGACTTTATTTCCCTCTTTATAGAAATGATTGGTCGCAAAATTTGAGAGACTATCCGTTATTGACTAAGCTTCGTTTAGAATGGTATTAATCCTCCAATTACTCAATTGGTGACTTTTAAGAGTGAGAATGGTGACTTGAGAATTGCCTTAACAACACCTTGTTGAAATTACACAATTTTGTCTAAATCACATGATTTTAGCCTTAAATCAACACCTTGTTGAAGTTACACAATTTTGTCTAAATTACATGATTTTACAAACTATAACCCCAAAAGCAATGCCTTTGATTTTTCCGCACTCCTTCCAAGCTTTATTTTGTTAGAAGCTACTTTGATTAGGTGACTTGAATGATCCCTCATTGCACATCTTGCTAGACAAAGTCTTGGATTTCCCTTAATTAACCTTCAAAATTTAGTCTCCACATCCCCGTGGGAGGTCATATCCACGTGAATATAGAGTGATTTATAGATCGGACAAGATGATTAGCAATCCAATGAACGGGAGGTAGAGATGCTTTTTCATCTTAGCATATCTTTGTTCTAGGAAGTAAATGATCTCTTCCTACTAGATTAGAGGAAACATGACCTGTTTCCACTTCCAAGATAGTGATCTTGTTGATGTGAGTTTTGTTCAACTACAACAAGCAGAACTGAATACTTAATATTCCAAATGGAATACCAAATCTTCAACTCTCTCTTGAACAAAGACACCTTATATTCTAAAGATTGCAATGAAAAGATCACTAAGGCAACTCCAAGGTTCCTTCAAATGATGGATACTTACTCAGTAGTAATGATGTGATATGTTGGTATCACGAGGGGACTTATGCTAGTCCACTAAGATGCATCAAGTTACCTCGCGAATGATATGGCTTCACAATGTGCAATGAAAATATGACTTCCGATCTTGTAATGAACTTAAACTTATGATTCCTAAATTACTCCCTACTTCTATCCTAGGATGCAAGAACTTATGAGTATCTTTGCGAGTCTACTAGGTGTAGTCTTGTCATCAACTCCACCCACCTTGTAAAGTGCCTTGACAAATTTGATGTTTTATCCCTGTTTTTCTGCCTTAAGAATTTTGTCAAACACTTCCCTTGCAACCTCAGTTTGCTGACGTTTGTTTGTTTGCTTTGATTTTTGAATGCCAATGATGTTTGAATGAAAACAAATGATCGCAAGCAGCTAATTGAAAGACTAAATGATATGCAACTTCTTTTTATTCTTTTCCAAATGCAAATACATGTATTTCTGATATAAAATGCACACCTACAGCCAAGAGGTATTTTTACAAACACTTGGCATGCAACCTATGAAAAACTATGCAATGAGATATTTT
>MU225748.1:2762861-2791206 GCA_018584345.1 Thuja plicata | reverse complement strand
GGTGTGTTGAACTAGCAGTATTATGCATCCCTCAGAGGAAAATGATGTTGTTATTAATACAGTTTTCATATTTGGAAAAGCAAAGATGCAAACAGTGAACATTCAGACAAGTGAGCATGAAGACATCGAAATGCACAGTCATGTAATAATCCTGTTTATTGTAATAATAAGTCTTATGAAGAAAATCTTACTCAAGGCTTATCTGGTGGCGGTTTCTTCCCGAATGCAGCTCAGAAAAAATGTGAATGAGGTTCGTGAGGTTTTATTGAAGAACATCAACAAGGTGTGTAAAGGAAGTGTGCAAACTCAACTAAGTTGACCTCTGTTAGAAAGATTAAAGGATGACTTTTCAAAGGTTCTAGACATGTCTAGAAGTAATTCTTATAGAGGATCATCAAATTATGTAAATAGTTCTGTTGCCGAATATATTGATTTCATTAATAGCGGTGGCTGATTCGAGATCAACAGAAGTTTGATATATGTTGCAGACAAAAAAAAAAAAAAAAACCAAATCAAATTACAAACAACATTTTTGATAGAAGAAATAGCATGCTTAAAAGGAGAAGTAACTTACCTATAAGTTGCAGATAAAGCCGCAGAGAACCCAAATTCAACTAAAAAACACATGCAAAGTTACATACAGCTCGCGCTTCTTAAGGAAAAGCTTCCAGTTCAAGTGCAGCCGCGATGCTCAAAGAGCCCGAGCTCTTTTGCTAACAGTAAGTGACTTCAAAGAGAAGTAATAGTCGACTCCAGTGCCAAACACCAACCCTCCAGCCCATGTACAAACAGTAAGCACTCTTTTCAACTCCCAGCAGAGGCCGAGATCGACTGGTTTAAAGATACATGCAAGCGCCATAGTTTATGGCAGGAGAAGCTCCAGTTTAGGTGCCCGTGGCGGTTCTAAGAGCCTGAGCTCTTCATTAACCATGAGTAACTATGGGAGGCTTCCAATCAAAGCCCATGATAAGTTTAAACCAGTGCTAAAATGCCGCCATACATATGCAATGATGAACACCAGTAAGCAGAGGAGAGCTCGAGCTCTTCAACCAGAAGACTACAAGTTACATATAGTGCCATTATTATGGCATGAAAACCCAAAGCAAAATGCCATTCTTATGGTATGAAATACCTGTTTCCAGATTAGCCCGAGTGCCAACTGTTGAAAGCCGAGCTACAGAGAGTCGACTCCAGCTAAAGAGAACCCGTGGCATATAGAAGAGCCCAGCTCTCTACAAATTCAACAAAAGCGAGCCCGAGTTCTATAAACAGGCAGAGAAAATGCCATGTTTTATGGCAATGCTGACTCTCGGATAACTATGGCAAGATCCAACAAGCAGCCAATACACAGAGAAGTGCAAGTTCATTAGGCAACGCAGAGGAAGAAAGTGGAGTTCTTGCAGATGGCCGCCATTGTTAGGGTTTGATTCTCAAATCCAAAATGATTACAAAGACTCAAAGATCAAGAATAAGCCAAGTTTGATAAAACTCTAGAGTCCACACTATAGGAAATAAATGCCAATTAATATGACAGTGTACTCCAGTCAGCATCGAGAATGGAAAAGTGCCAATTCACTTTTACCTTCAAAAAACTCTTTTTGAGTTTCAAAATTGTATCAAAATGATGGTATTTTGTCTGTTTTAAAAATTTTGTAATTTAAATTTAGGTCTTTTAGACTTAGGTTTAGATTTTTAAAATTTATTAATTATTGGCACATATTGTAAAAGGAATTTTTATCCTTATTAAAAGGCCAATAATTAGGGATATTGTAGGAGTTGATTTGGAGATGAAATTAGAGGGCTATTTTATAGCTAAAGTTGAGTGTTTTTAGGAGTGATTGGATTTCCGGATTAGGGTTTGGAGGGCTATTTAGCAGAGTCAGATTGTCAGTTTTAAGGGGTTCAGATTTGGTGGAAAAGAGGTTTTAGTGAACTATTTTGTTCTTATACCACTTTTTCATGCATTTTGTATCCATTGAGTTGCAGATCTTGGAGAAAAGGCTCAAAGTGAATTCATTGTTCCTTGATGCCTTGGAGATACTTTTGTAACCTACTTTTCAGGTTTTGAAGGATAATAGAGCAGGCTTCTGATTACATTATTTTTCTGAGTATCAAATCCATTCTTATTCTTCTTTTTTGCATTAAGTGTTTCATTTTTTTGAATGATCTGGTAAATATGAGGATTTGATTCCATATGCTACAAATATGAGGCCTGATTTATCCAACTTATACCTAGATTATGAAGTCTTAGGGCCCACATTTCATAACAAAGCTTTGACCATTTGGATTTAGACCTAATTAGATCATATAAAATATAAAGCAAGATGAAAGAGTGACAATAGAAGTAAAGAAGGCCACTTATTGCTTTGTATCAGTCAAACCCATACATTAAGAATAATCTGATAAAATGGACCAGACATTCGAAACTTTCTTATTATCTGATGGTAACGGAGCTACAGATTAAGTACTTCACATACCTGGAAAAATAAGTACAAATATGAGTTGCATACAAAACAAGATCACCCTGTCACTGTTGAAGCAGTTTTGCAATCTATTATGGCAGCGTTCTGCAGATTCTGGGACTGCAATATCACTATTTCCATGTCTAAGGAATTCTTCCCACCAATTGACCAAGCAAGGTATGAATACTTGTCTTGACTGAGTCAATTAACTTCAGCCTTCATCCAATGCCTAGCAAGGGCACATTTCATGGTACTCGAAAACCAAATGCTTTCATTGTTACAAATCTTCAAATTCTGGAAATGTCTAAATGCACTTACTTGGACGTCTTCCTTGAGGTGATATTAATAGCCCAACCTGCAATGAGTTTCTTCCAGGCTGTTCAAACCGGGGCATTCAATTAACAGAAAATCCCTAGCTTAGTTATCTGCTATAAAACTTCAGTTCATACCATAATCCTTAACAACATTCGCCATTAAGCTCATTGGTAATCTCAGAAGGTAAGATCACCTCACAATGAAGATCGGGTTCTTGTCCAATCTTCTCATTCCAAGGGTTTTTGTCCTTGAAAAAACAGTCACTGTTTTCCAGCAACAATGGAGAAATAGCATTAAGATATATTCTCATAGCATAACTCAAATGAAAGGATGGCCTTGCTTATATAGCTTTTTAATGGATGCTTGTACTTTTTGCAATGTGGGATAAAACATTCTTTACTTTAATTCCTCCTTATGAAGTAGCTTCTTGAACAAGTTGGAATAACTAAAGTGAATTTATATTATAATTTTACTATAGTCTCTTCATAATTCAATTAATGACATGCACTTAATAATTAATTATTATTAAAGTATAACTTTAATAATAATTATAGTATTATAACTCCATTAATCATCGCAAATCAATTATGACTTCACTAGGAGGTAGCCCACTACATTCACTGCTAACCAAGGTGCTTTACTAAAAATAGTAAGGGTCCATCTCTATTACTCACTGACTTACTATAAATAGTAAGTCCCCCAAAACAAAACCAAAAACCTCTAAATATCAATGCCTCATAACAAATGAAGGATCTGGTGAGGTAAACACTTACAATGGCCACCTGAAAAGCTCCATGATGCCCCAAACTGGACCCTCTGAACAACTCCATTAGTATATGAGGGTCAGGAAATAGGCTAATCCCTCGAACTCTGATGGTCGCGAAAATAGGGACATTACAGTCTGCCCTCCCTCTTAAGATTGCTTGTGTAAGAGCCCTCTCTGGTTCTAACTTTGACAAGCACTGGATTGCTTCAATTTTGGTTGTTTGTTTTGATGAATAAATGTGGTATATTTGCAATGTTTGATATGACAATATAATGCAGCAAATGAAAGATATTGCAATAATAATTTTCCAACTCAAATCTGAAATTGCATTGATAATACACAGCTGAAAATTCCAGGTTTTTATATCAGCTTGAGTACTCAAAATTTTGACAATATATTAACAACCCAGTTCATTAAATAACCCCTATTATCTAAAACAACAATACCCAGAAAATCTAGGAGTTACAATTAATGAACTCACAGGTAATACATGCCTGGAGACCCTTTGAAAGGATGAAAAACAACAGCAGATGAATTATTCAATAAACAAATGCTTGTAATCTGATTTATAATTGTACCAATAATATCTTTACAATCTGCAGTTGATAAACCTTCAAACGCATGCTCAAACCCTCGTCGAAAATCTTCAAAACTTCACCAATTAAGCTCAAACATGACTTCTGTATAAAGCCATTCCCCGATTGCACAATTAGTTGGATATTTCACCAATTCAAAGTGCTGAAGCCTGTGTAGAATTTAGAATTCCACCACACTGAAATTCTTCAAACCCTTGTTTCTTCACTTTACCCAAATCAACAAAAAACCTAGAATGCCGGTTCAGGTTCGAATTCGGATTCGAGTTCGAAGAACCGGTTCGCCGGTATGGCAAAATTTTGAAAAAGGGGTTTTTGGGTTCGGGTTCGTTAGTACAAAAATATGTAATTTTATATATATATACATATTTTGATATTTATGCATCCTAGAAGCATGAGTTAAGATTAGAATGTCACATAGTATCATAAAAAGTAAACATTTAAACAATAAAAACACTTGTAAATTTGTAATCATAGCATTATGAATCATGAATCCATGATCATACCATCATATACTTCAAGTTCAAGTTCAACATCAAAGATTCAAAACATTAAAATTAAATCAGAACATCAGTTCAAGTATCATTGTTTGAAGTTCAACTAATGGATTAATAATTTATTGATATTCTTCTTCTTCATCATCATCATCTTCTATATGGAGCCTAATAAGACTCGAAGGTTAATTTTTCCCCTTTTATTGGTGCAGTTTCCACCCCAAATTATTAAATGGGGGTTGGGGGGCAAAGCCCCCAAGACAGGGTCAAGGGGCAGCGCCCCTTGCGAGGTCTAGGGGCTGCATTTTTCACCAGGCCCAAGTTCGGCGATGTCAAAAATTTGGGGTGGAAACCTATTTGCACACCACAAATGAGAATTAGAAGTAGAAAAAAGCCTTTAGACTCATTTTTTTAGGGTTGTGGACGCCAAATTTTTATAAATTGCATCATAAAAAAATATTTTTATTCAAATCGTGCGCGAAATTCGTCCAAAATTCGCATGAAATTCGATTTTTTAAGTGAAATTCGCCCGGGTTTGAAACCTGGCAACCCGGGTTCGAATTTGGTCCAATAAAATCGAACCCAGCCCAGAAATCCCGGACCCACAGGCAAACCAAACCCGGACCCCGAACTGGTTCGAATTTTTCCGGGTCCGAGGGGGTCCAGGGGCGAACCCGGTATCCTAGCAAAAAACAAATGCACAATAGAATGATTTGCTTTTTGGCACAAGCATTGCTTTTATAATAATAAAAGATATCATCTTCAAGACACCAAAAGCAAATCGCTTCTTTCACACACTTTTCACTAACGAGCCTTCATCAATGCACTTTTCAATTAGAAGTCTTCATTTAATAACTTTGAATTAATAATAAATAACTCCAAAGTTAAAAGCTTCATGAAGACACTTTTCACTTAAAAGGCTTCTTCAACACACCTTTCACTTAAAAGCATTGCTTTTAAGAATTAGGATTATATTCCATGTGAAGTAATGGTTAAATAATAATTTGGCCACTAAAATAATAACTCCCAAAATACTTATCATTTAAATATGTCGTCTGAAACAGGAGGCACACCTAATATTTCCCCACGTGAATAAATGCACTTTCCAAAAATAGAAAGGGTCCTTCTCGATCAACCTTAGACTTACTATAGATAGTAAGTATATGAAACTGAGCCCAAACAAAGTCCAATCTAAGCCAAACAAAGACAAAATTGGAACCTGCTAAATTGGGGACATTACAGTCCTCCCTCCCCAAGATTGCTTGTCCTCAAGCAGTCACCGAAACAAAGCACATATCGATCCACCCGGATCCGAGGATAAGTATGTATAATATCCCAAGCATCACCTGCAAACCCCTGTGATGACAACTCCATCCACGGAGCTGTCCTGATCACATTGTCACCATGCCAACCATATGACCCACACAATCCGCAGTGATAATCCTGCCTCCCCCTGGATCCTAGTAGAGATGAAACTCACAACCATCCAAAACAAGAATGAATGGATATCCAAAACCATCTATCAAACTAGAACTCCCTGTACACCCTGCCAATCTGCTCTGTGTACTCTCGTAATCCAGATATCCATCCACTGTAAAACCATCCTGGATGTACTGACCCTGCAAGTCACCTCCTGCTAACTTGCAGTAACCAACCCCATCAACTACAGATGGAGAAAACCCATCCTTCCCAAAAAGGATGATATAACCTTGAAGCCAACCCACACCGACGCGTAAACACGTCCTCAACCAGTGGGTCAAAAGTGAAGTGATGAGCGCTCCTCACTGTGTAATCATGGTGAAATGCTCCAATCCCTGTCAGATGCTCATCAAAACCGAACTGAGAATCAAGAGAGGGCTCCAGTCTTTGACTACTAACAACTGGTTGGGAAGGCTCCCGAGTAACCCGCTTAGCGAACCCAACCACAAAATCCCGATGAGGAAGCATGATAGTCAAGGTATCTACAATCATCCCCACTAACAACTGAATACTGCGAGAACCCCAAATGAGTGTACCCTCAAAAGTCCTGAAGGGTCCCTCTCGGAAAACTGGACTCTCAAGAAAGTACTCCTTAAATGACTCCGTGCAATAGAAATTATAATAAGTAGCATCAACCTGCTCCCCTGCAATCCATAATTGATCCCTTGGAAACTGTAGCACTACCAATTGCCTATTATGATCAGCTGTATGAAAAAGAGGAATAGATTTGCTTCTGACAGAAGGAAACAAATCATCATGAGAAGCAGCCTCCAAACCAGATGATACCTTGTCCGTGTCCTAGGAAACAAAGGGAGCGGTGTCATCAACTGGCGCACAGCTCTCGGACAAATCCATACTGGCTACCACAAGACTCCCAAAAACCTGCTTTGTATCATCTGCCAACGTGCTAACAACTGGAGAACCGTATACCATAAAACTCTCTCTACTGTCCTCCCCTGATGCACTAACCTCCTCTGCATCTACTGCATTCGTCTCAAGGATGGATGTAACCGCGTCCCCCACACATCCATCACAGTCAACTGTGGAAGCTGACTCACCACCAACCACCACTATCTGCAACTGAACGGGATCTATAGCTGGTAAAGACTAAGTCCGCTCCAACTCCACAGTCACCTCTCCTAACTGCAACTGCGACTCCTGAAGAGGCAACTGAGTGCCCTCTAAAGCCCCAGAAGTCCATGTGAGCTCCTGAGTAAGCTCGCTCACCTCCTCTCTGTCCATCAAAGCCTCATATGCCGTACTCCCCCACTCAATTAGGTGATCTCGGTCGGCTACCAATTGTAGATAATCCTGTCTCAAAATCCTTACAGCCTCCCGCAAGGAATGAATCTCTGTTAGGGAAAGGTAACCACCACCGTGCTCATGTGCCATAGGAGCACCCCAACCATAAACAGCCAATAGCTGATGAGCGGCATCAAAATGTTCAAGAGTAGAAGTAATATCTCTCTCACCAACTCTCAACTGGCTAGTCACATGATGACTCTGCACAACGGGTCTCCTATGAACAAGCTCAACTGCACTGTTCACACTATAGAAGGAAGTTGTATCCAACAAACTCCCCTCAAGATCATTGTATCTCGGTGTATTATCATCTGAGCACATATCTACAAACTGAGTACTGACATCAGACTCATCCTCATCTACCCCCGAGGAAGTTGTTGCTGAATCTGACTCATTCACAATCCTTAGCTACCTCATCCTCTGCATCCACATGACAACTCAGATTCTGAGACCCATCCTCACTCACTAACAACTCGGAGTCCTCCCCCAGGGTCTAATAAATCAAGCATGACTCGCTGCAGGAAGAGTCATCCTCATGAGTCACCGAAGAAGTAACCTCATCTAAAGGAATAGTAGCTTTGGCTGAAATAAACTCCTGCCACTCATAAGCTTCCCCATCTTCATCTGCGAGTCCCTGCCAAAAAGGATCCTGGAACCACCACCAGATGACAATGTTGAGTCCACACCCAATGTCTGCTATAAAAAACTAGATACGCTGCAGCACCCATCGTCCTCACTCTCAACATCAGAGGTATCCGCGATGCTAGTATTAACATCATCTATCTGAGACCCCTCTGCTATCTCTGGCTGCATACACGACTCAATGTCATCGCGCGAATCATCTACACTGTGGTATGAATCTATGTCACCTGACTCATCTGTAACACTCCCATTATGAGTGTCATCATTGGATAGCTCCATGCTCACATCCTCAATACAAGAAAAGATTGTTGTCTCCTTCACTGACTCCACACTGCGAGTGCTGTCATAAACATCAAAGCTCATATACTCGCCACAGACCTCAAAGATAACACCATCATCCAAGGTGTTAGAATCCATAGTGATATTTACAATATCTTCTACTCTCCCACTATCCACGGCATCAGCGACAGGCTCACATAAAGAACTGTTGTCTGGAAACTCAGATCCTGTATCGCTGGTACTACTACCAATTGATGTAAAACTGCCATCAATGGCATTGGACATGTCACCAGCCTGATCCGTAGCACTAACTTTGGTAGGCTCAAGATACTGAAACTCAGTACCACTATCTACGAACAAGACATGCACATCCACATGTCCTTGCAAAAACCCTCCACCCTCAGGTGTGCAAATAGGACTAGTGGCTGATCCACTAAGTACAGGAACATCTCCACCATAATCCGCAGCTGCTGAAAACTCAACATGGAGATTTCTGGATGTCTCACCTGTAAACAACTCACGTCTCTCTTCATATCTTCCCTATGAAGAGGACCTATTGAACAAAGAAACCAAGTAGTTTGTTTCTTTATTGACAGTTGCAGGATCTAAAAGTGGCGCATTTAATCTTTCCATTGTTTGCCTTCATTTCTCCATATCCTTAACTAAGGTATTTGTTTGCTTTCTTAACTTAGATAAACTGTTTAACTGATTCCCATGTTTTCCAGATTTCTTGTATCTGTCCATGACTGCAATTAAAGCAAGAGTGCTGATCACTCAAGTCAAACAAGTAAGCCCAATAAATTCCACCCCACAGGATGGCAGGAAACTGCTTTGATACCACTGTAAGAACCCTCTTTGGTTCTAACTTTGACAAGCATTGAATTGTTTCAATTTTGGTTGTTTGTTTTGATGAATGAATGGTATATTTCGAATGTTTGATATGACAATATAATGTAGAAAATAAAAGATATTGCAATAATAATTTTCCAACTCAAATCTGAAATTGCATTGAAAATGCACAGCTGAAAATTCCAGATTTTTATACCAGTTTGAATACTCAAAATTTTGACAATATATTAACAACCTAGTTCATTAAATAACCCCTATTATCTAAAACAACAATACTTAGAAAATCTAGGAGTTACAATTAATGAACTCACGAGTCACGGGTAATACATGCCTGGAAACCCTCTGAAAGGATGAAAAACAACAGCAGATGAATTCTTCAATAAAAAAATGCTTGTAATTTGATTTATAATTGTACCAATAATATCTTTACAATCTACAGTTGGTAAAATTTCAAACGCATGCTCAAACCCTCGTCCAAAATCTTCAAAACTTCACCAATTAAGCTCAAACATGACTTCTGTATAAAGCCATCGCCAGATTGCACAATTAGTTGGATATTTCACCAATTCAAAGTGTTGAAGCCTATGTAGAATTTACAATTCCACCATGCTGAAATTCTTCAAACCCTTGTTTCTTCACTTCACCCAAATCAACAAAAAACAAATGCACAATAGAATGATTTGCTTTTTGGTACAAGCATTGCTTTTATAATAATAAAAGATATCTTCTTCAAGACACCAAAAGCAAATAGCTTCTTTCACACACTTTTCATTAAAGAGCCTTCATCAATACACTTTTCAATTATAAGTCTTCATTTAATAACTTTGAATTAATAATAAAAAACTCCAAAGTTAAAAGCTTCATGAAGACACTTTTCACTTAAAAGGCTTCTTCAACACACCTTTCACTTAAAAGCGTTGACTTAGGATTATATTCCATATGAATTAATGGTTAAATAATAATTTGGCCACAAATAATAATAACTCCCAAAATGCTTATCATTTAAATATGGCGTCTGAAACTGGAGTCACACCTAATATTTCCCCACGTGACCAAATGCACTTTCCAAAAATAGAAAGGGTCCTTCTCGATCAACCTCAGACTTACTATAGATAGTAAGTATATTAAACTGACCCCAAACAAAGTCCAATCTGAGCCAAACATAGACCAATTTGGAACCTGCTAAATTGGGGACATTACAGCTTGCCCCCATGTAATCAAGTCTGCAAAGAAACTCCACTACACTGCATGTCCAAAGGAAGACTGAGAAATGTCCCACTTTGAAACACAACTGCAACACCAACATAACCACAATTGCACAGAAATGAACAATAACCCATCTTTCCAATCTCTGCATACTGAAACTGTGCATCTGAAACAAATCGTACATGAGGATCGAAAGTGAAACTGCAAGTAATCCACATGTACACCCTGCAATACACCCTAGTGAACACAGATTGGAATCCCGATGATACGAAAGTTCCCACATCACACTAAAAAATGTCCAACAAAAGATACATGGGTCCCATATCCGGAATAGAAGCCTGCCAAGAAGAACAACCTCATACCTCTGTTGCGCTAATCTATTTACAACGTGACCATGCTAGAAATGGTGAAGCAATCCAATGGGACCCATCCAGCCTGCACTGCTAACCTTGTCACCACCTGGATCCCAAAATAAACGAAACTCATCCATCCATCATAAGGAGGTATGAATAACTGGAAGCATCTACTACACCAAATCTCACTCTACACTCTGCTAATCCCCTATGGATGTGTAATCCGACCATACTGTGGAGATAAGAACTTCGGAAGGTGTCTGTATCACAACCACTATCTCCATCCTCTGCTAAACTGCCATGGATGTGTTGACTCTACAAGTAGTCCCCCTCCCACTTGCAGCTACTGATTTCATCCACTTAATATGGTGATTATCCATCCCATAGAGGATGGTATAATCCAGGAGCCAATCCACACCGACGCATCATCAAATCCTCCACATGTGGATCAAAAGAAAAATGATGAGCACTCCTCACTATGTAGTTATGGTAGAAAGCTCCAACCTCTGTCGATGGCTCATCACTGACAACTCTGGAATCAAGAGATAGCTCCAATCTATGACCCTGAACGACTGATTGGGCAGGAGCTCTAGTAACCCTCTCTACAAACCCAACCACAAAATCTCTATGAGGAAGCATTGTAGTCATAGTATCTACAATCACTCCCACCAAATGCTAAATGTTGCATGAATCTTGGATGAGAGTATCCTCGGTGGCTCCATAAGGACCCTCCTAAAACTCCAGACTGTCAATCAGGTACTTAATAAACGAATCCGTGTAGTAGAAAGTAAAAACAATGAGGCAAAATCAACCTGTTCTTCTGCAACCCTCAGCTTATCTCTCTAACTTTGTAACAACAAGCTGGCGTCCAAAATAAGTTGCATGGGATGAAGTAACATATTTTCTTCGAGGGTAGGGAAACAAATCTACATGAGAGTCATACTCCCAACTAGATGACACTTTGCGAGTCCCAGTGACGATTATGGAGTAGCGTCGTGTACTAACACACAACTCTTTGGAGAATCTACCACAACCACACAAGAGCTATCAACAATTTGACATGCATCATCTGTCATAGTACTGACCTCGGGAGAACTTGATGCAGCAAGTGGATCTCTACTGCTCTCACCCAAAGTACTCATCCCAACTGAGACTACTGCACCTGTATCAGCAATGGATGTAGCCACATCTACACTACAACCCGTGGGTATATGTGTTCACCAACTGCCACTGTAAAAGACTGTATTGTATCTGTAGCTAGTGAAGACTGTACCAAACTCAACTCCACGGTAAGCTCCTTTAACTGTGACTGTGACTCCTGAAGGGCCAACTTGGTGCTCTCCAATGAGTCCGTAGTCACCTCAAGCTCATGAGTGAGCTCGTCACCCTCCTCTTCCTTCCCCTTCAATGCATTGTAGAAAATACAATCCCCCTCAAGAAGAAAGTCCCTATCAACAAGTAGCTGCAAGTAATTATGTTTCATTATTCCAATGGCTTCTTGAAGTGCATGGAACTCTGTCAGGGAAAGGCCACTATCACCGTGCTCATCTGACATAGGAATACTTCAACTAAAGGTAGCCAACCTCTGATGAGCAACATCAAAATGTTCTATGGCTGTGGCAATCATGCTATCATTGACCTTAAGTTGCCCAACCAAATGATGTCTCTAAAATTCATTACTTCCATGTAAGCTCTTTGAATCAAAGTGTGCACTGTGATATGAGGTTGTATCAACCTCATGATAAGTAGCAACATGTGTTCTATCAGTAGTGCACACATCATCTAAGGTACTGCTTCTAAGCACCTCATCAGAAGGCTCAAGTGGCAAGGTAGAAGGTGCTGATATAACAGTATCTTCATACACTTCCACTTCCATTGTAACGGTATCACCATCCAATTCATGATGCTAGGACCCCATGCCAACAAATGATTCTTCTAACTTGTTTTCTAAGGTCTGATTTGAAAAATCAGACTCATTATGGCACGAATCTTCATCAACCAATGCTTCATTGATACCCGAAACAGAAGTACCAACATTAGAAGACTCCACAATATTATCATCCTTACGTGGAATGGCTTCTATCACCTGATGATACAAGGAAATAGGACTACTGTTGCAAAAATCAAATTTGTTATCATGACTGATAACAACTTCTGGAACCTTGAAAGTACCAACATTATCTTCAAATTTCACGCTCTCTTCCTTTTTCTCTGTACTTATAAGGTTATTTGCATTAGTGTTTGCTTTCATTTTCTTTGCAAACAAAGGATCAAAATTTCCGGATGTTGTAAAAGCCTTGTTAAATTCTTATCATAGTTTTGAAAGGCCTGCATGAACTCTGGCATGAGTTCCTATATAGACTTCATTTTACCCATACCGAAACCAAAAACAAGAGTGCTAGTCACTCTAATATCAACTGTGGGAGCTCAATGATTTCCAACCCTAGCAGGATGATAGGAAACCACTTTGATACCACTGTAAGGACCCTGCCTATTTAGCCCTTAAATATTCCATGTCTTGGAGAAGTTTCGTCAAACAATTGTCTTGCAAAGTCTGTACTAAACTTTCTGAATTCTTGGGCTGATTTGCAATTGAATTTAAATGCCAAATATCATATAGATCATATAAAATATAAAGCAAGATGCAAGAGTGACAATAGAAGTAAAGAAGGCCACTTATTGCTTTATATTAGTTAAACCCATACATTAAGAATAATCTGATAAAATGGACCAGACTTTCGAAAATTTCTTATTATGTCATGGTAATGGAGCTGCAGATTAAGTACTTCACATACCCGGAAAAGTACAAATATGAGTTGCATACAAAACAAGATCACCTTGTCACTGTTGAAGTAGTTCTGCAATCTATTATGGGAGCGTTCTGCAGATTCTGGGACTGCAATATCTTTGTTTCGACATCTAAGGAATTCTTCCCACCAATCGACCAAGCAAGGTATGTATACTTGTCTTGAATGAGTCGATTAACTTCAGCCTTCTTCCAATGCCTAGCAAGAGCACATTTCATGGTACTCGAAAACCAATTCCTTTCATTGTTACAAATCTTCAAATTCTGGAAATGTCTAAATGCACTTACTTGGACGTCTTCCTTGAGGTGATATTAATAGCCCAACCTGCAATGAGTTTCTTCTAGGCTGTTCAAACCGGGGCATTCAATTAACAGCAAATCCCTAGCTTAGATATCTGCTATAAAACTTCAGTTCATACCATAATCCTTAACAACATTCACCATTAAGCTCATTGGTAATCTCAGAAGGTAAGATCACCTCACAATGAAGACCAGGTTCTCGTCCAATCTTCTTATTCCAAGGGTTTTTGTCCTTGAAAAAACAGTCACTGATTTCCAGCAACAATGGAGAAATAGCATTAAGATATATTCTTATAGCATAACTCAAATGAAAGGATGGCCTTGCATATATAGCTTTTCAATGGGTGATTGCTTGTACTTTTTGCAATGTGGGATAAAACATTCTTTACTTTAATTCCTCCTTATGAAGTGGCTTCTCGAACTAGTTGGAATAACTACAGTGACTTTATATTATAACTTTATTATAGTCACTTCATAATTCAATTAATGATATGCACTTAATAATTAATTATTATTAAAGTATAACTTTAATAACAATTATAATGTAATAACTCCATTAATCATCGCAAATCAATTCTGACTTCACTAGAAGGTAGCCCACTACATTCACTGCTAGCCAGGGTGCCTTACTAAAAATAGTAAGGGTCCATCTCTATCACCCATTGACTTACTATAAATAGTAAGTCCCCCAAAACAAAACCATAAACCTCTGAATATCAATGCCTCATAACAAATGAAGGATCTGGTGAGGTAAACACTTACAACGACCACCTGAAAAGCTCCATGATGCCCCAAACTGGACCCTCTGAACAACTCCATTAGCTTGTGAGGGTCAGGAAATAGGCTAATCCCTCGAACTTTGATGCTCGCGAAAATGGGGACATTACAACCTAGTCTGATGAGACCAGGCCCACATATTACATATTGGGGCTATTTTGCATCGATTTTGGCTCCATCTTTTAGTTTTGTGCCATAGGTTTGGTGATTGGGCCCATTTTAGAGCCTTTACTTGGATCAAACTTGGGCTAGTCATTGGCAAATAAGGCCCACATGTTTCATTTTGAGGCATTGCTGATTGGTTGAAGCTATATACGTTTGGACATAGGGGGCTGCAAATTCAAAGTATGGCCCGTGATTTTGCATTTGAAGTGAAATTTTAGCCTCTCGAAGGCCATTTGAACTTGGCAGAGGGGCTTTGTGATTGGTTGACATTTCTTACCTTCCCCCTCTTGTATTGTTTCTCCCTTCACTAAATTCATCAAGTTGAGTTGCTCCATTTATCCAGTAAAGCTTAATTTCTTCCCTTGCCAGATGGGAAGGTGGATTCCACTTCACGATCCGTCAATTGCCAGATGAGAAGGTGAAATCCACTCCTTGATGTGGCAACCCTGCCACTTGAGAAGGTGGAATCCACTTCTCCATGCGTCAATTGCCAGATGAGAAGGTGCAATCCAATCCTTGATGTGGCAACCCTTCCACTTGAGAAGGTGGAATCCACTTCTCCATGTGTCAATGCCAGTTGAAAAGGTGGAACCCACTCCTTGATGTGGCAACCCCGCCACTTGAGAAGGTGGAATCCACTTCTTCAAGCATCAACATTAAAAGGGGAAATGTTTTATTTATTTTCTCATTATTTATTTCCCTTTTATGGCAATTTTTAGAATTTATATTCTTGGCTCAATTTAGTTTTTAATTTCTGATTTTCACACTTAGCCAAATTTTACCATTTTCAATCTTTTGGATAACTTGACCTTGGAAGGGGCTTGCAAAAATTTGAATTGTTGCCAAATTTACTCTACCACCTAAACCTACGAGCGAAAAGAGGGTGTCCCCATTTGCAATGGAGTGATGGTGTTAAAACCTCACAACATGTCTCTAATTTGGATGGGAAGGTCTCCCAATTCAATGTCTTAACCAAAAAAATTATCTCGTTACAAACCTTCTATATGTGCCAAATTATTAATGAGGGGCATTCTATCCAGAGGTTGGAAAGTATTACTTTTGGATAAGTGTTCAGACTTTGGCCATTCTTTGAATAAGAGCATGAATGATTTTGATGAAGTAAACTACCATTTCAAATGGTAGCTCAGCCATATATAGCACCTCTGGGTGAATAGGCAATTAATGAACAAATGCTTGTTTATTTCTTCCTCTTGCTTGCATAAAATATATGTAGGTGGGCTTGGGAAGCCAATCTTTTGTAATCTATCTTGTTAATATGTTTCTTCTCATAGCCACCCATGAAAAAGCTCAAACTTTGGGCAAACAATCTTTATACCAACACTTATTAAATTGACAATTAGGATCATTTGGGGTTATCATTAGAGACTCATAGCCAACTTCGATGGTAACATCCAGTCTTAGAACATGACAAAAGAGGTTCATCCTTATTGTTAATCAGGTGAAATATTCAGTTGCTCAAATTAGAAGTATGAATCTCTATTTGTTCTTCGGGAGTTGGTATTTGGTGGAGACCTTTCAATTTGCATACTTTGACTCCATCCACAAAATGAGTTTAAATATAACCATCACTTTTGGGCCCCGTCACCTCGAAAGGATTTTCTTTAGTTTATTTATGTATACTCTCTCTTTCAACAACTTACATGCATTCCAATAACCATCCTAGAAGTCCTATTTTCTCCCATTTTTCACTTCTCATGTCAAATAATCACTAATTATGATTCTTCTCTTGATGATGAAGTTCCACATGTGACAAAGCTCTTGGGTGGATTGCTGGTTATGAATATTCTCTCCTCCATTGTGTCTAAATACTTTTTCCTTATGAATCTTCTCCATAAAGATCCTTATTTGCAAAAATATTCTAAAGTAGCTTCCCCCCAAGGGCTACATTGTGATAAAAAAGAATTTTAATACTTGCTTTGCATTTTTCGCGAGATTACAAACATTTTCCTAGTTTATCATCATAAACATCTTTTGTCATCTATGCCCCACTAAGTGAATTCAGTAGTTGTTTATTTATCAAGTCTAGGAGGGTTTGCAAAGACTTGAGAATTCAGAGTAGGTGAATTGACAATGCTGATGGGACTGATTCAATCATAGTGATTCTCCCTACTAAGCTCAACTTCTTGCCTCATAATGGTATCAACCTAGATTTCAGTGCCTAAATGAGGGAAGACCAGAGGGAAGTCTTGCAAGATCTTGCAAATAAGAGGACACCGAAGTATTCACCCTTCTGAATATTTTTTGCTGACTCCAACCTTTCCTTAGGCATAATCATTCACAGTGGACCACATTTTTATAAAAGACAACAGATAATAAAATGTGCATCTATCCTCATGTGTTTTCCCATTTAGTTGACCATAGTTTTTGATTTTTGAATTGCCAGTCTCCTAAACCTGTAATTGACTTCTTATTGGCTGAGAGTATAATATAACCCCCTGAATCGTTTTTGATTTTTTTTGCAATTTTTAATGCCAATATTTATAGTTTGCTGCATAGATTGACTTATCGCGATAAATCCAAATAAATAGTTTGCGATAAGTTAGATAAATACTAAGTTACTAAAAACTCTCAAACCCCAGGTACAATATTTATCTCCTTACAAACTGAAAATTAAATGATTTCTAAATCATAACAGAGCTGAAAATATATTGCTCAGAACTGAGTTTCTAGACAATATAAATCTTCAATATTGCTTCTTTGATGCAAGCACCCACAGATCAGAATTTTGCTGTCTCAGACTTAGCCCTTTCACCAACCAGTCCTCCTCACAGCCAAAAATGTCATCAGAGATCTGATGCAAAGGGCAGACTTAGGACAGTCAACATCATCATCAATGTCATCTCTTCTAGTGACTTTTTGTTGAGAGAGTATGATTTTTGGTTTTAGTTTTCAACTTTAATGTGTATGGATAGTCAAATTTCTGGATAGACATAAATCGTATTACTGTTACATTTATTTGGAGTTATCTTATGTTTATGTGATCGTGCAGATTGTGGACGCTTTAATAAAAAATGTTCAGAGGACTGAAAAGGTGCTAGTTTATGCAGAAAATCATACACAAGTGAGTTATAGTTGGCCTTCCCTACTGTGAATTTAATTACGTGATGTATCATTCATTAGTGTTATATTTTAACAACGGGCTAGAAAAATCCTTTATGTTATCCTTCTGATTCTGCAATCAAACAGTTTGTGTAGAAGATTTATTAGATTTGATTGTAGAAAAGAAGGATAGCCTTATGGAACTAGATATGTTTTTTCACAGTATGCTGCACACTTTTATTCATTTCTGTATTGGAGAGAGTTTTGATTGTCATTTTCAAGAGTATGTAAAAACTAAAATGTGATAGCTTAAAACACAATTGCCTGCATTGAAGTGTCAATTAACAGTTAATATCCCACATCGTTCATCGTTTGTTCGAAATAATTGAAGCAATGCTATTTGTAGTAGCCAACTCTGTGCTTAAAGTTGCTTGTCCAAGTATATAAATAGACCACATTGCAACAAGTGTTAAATATGGCTGATAACTGAATATGCTAAATTAAAACATTGAAATATAATGTATGTTACCCATTCTAACCCTGCCATGCCCATATTCAGGTCTGGTTGGTACCTAGTTTGGATTCTGTCCTGCCAGGGAGTTGATCAGGGGACATTGTTTGGTCTATTGGTTTGTCCTAGATGAACCCAAACTGAATTTAATAGAAACTCGTACATTTTCAAACAATTTTCAGCCGCGTGTGCCAATCTTTTGGAATTGTATCTAACAACTCTTTTATGACACTTAACAAACTCAGAGTTAGGCCCTATTCAAACGCCCAATTTGAAAATTTAAAAGAAAGTGCAGGATTATTATCACATATCAAAGCATAAGGACATCCAAACCTAATGGGTAACATTTTCTTCCCAAAGCTTGGTTAGAAGGTACCTGTGTTGTGCCAAGAAAGGTGGATTGATCATACCAATATAGTCTTGCTCCCACTTCGCAAAAGGTCTCACTTTGATCACCAGTTGGAGTGGTAAGGCAAGGTTCTCTTGAAAAGCAGCTTGATTGGCAACCCACATTGATTGTTGTATTGAAAAGAGATTCTTCTGACAACTCCTTAACTTCTCGATAAATAAGCGGCCTCATTAGCTGATTATCTGTCCTTTGGCATTGTTGAAATAATTTGCTTCCATCCTTGAGAGGAGTCGTGTGTGAAATGATGGAGTCATCATATGTCTTTGAGTCTTTACAAATCCTTGCAACTACACCAAGGAACTCTCTCATGGTCTTGAGTATGCCTTCTCTGTCATGTAGTGTACCAATTTTGCCCATAAAGACATTTCCCAATTCATCCTGTATCCATATGCATGGTTTCACATTTGCTTTCTTCCGCTAAGGGCCCATCAACTTGTAATGCGTATACTTGATTACCTTCTTGAGTTATGTGAAGTTGATCCTGATCGCTACACACTTCCTGTAGAACTGGGTCCTACTTTGACTTAACTTCACCACCTTCACCCTTTTCTTCTTTTTGTATATTGTTCTTGGATTCACACTTACTGTTTCCATGTGCTCAAAATCTTTAAATCCTAATGTTTTGGGGACTCGCTTTGGATTTCATGTGTCTTGCACCAACTGGATAACAACAAATTTTGAATCGAAGTGATTTCTCAATTCAATAGCTTGCTTTACACCTTGGAAAACAAGTTTCCTGAAGCTTTCAAATGTACTTTTGTTTTCTTTGGAAGACAAATCTTGATCGTCTTTAACAAGCATCTTTGTATAATTTGGCATTTCTTGCAAATCTCTTTCCTTGTGTGAATAATGCAACATCAAGACTTCCTCTACCTTTGGCCTATAAATACCAAGGTCTGTTTCCAAAAATAAAATCTCATTGTTTTCACCATATTCTGTAATCATCAACTTCAATCTTGGTGTACTTTTTATCCTTATTTGATTTGAAATACCTCTCAATGGTAACCACATGTGCAAAAAGTCGGTGGCTGATAACCATTCAGTCTCCTCGACTAATCTCTTCCCAAAAACATGCCATATCCATCTGGAATGTCCACTACTGAAACGTTAATGAATTTCTCAATTCTTGGATCAGATTATAATTGCATGTGGATGTTCAATTCTCCTATCATTAAAACTTCAATCTTGTCCAAATGTGTCACTTTCTTGTTTGTCTTGGTAGGAATCAAGCCCAATCTCCTACATATAGCTAATAGCATTACGTTGCTAGTTGCTCCTAAATCTAGCAAGCAGTTGTGTAAAAGTTTCCCAAATATCCTAGAGATAGAAGGAAAGGAATCAAATCATCTTTTCCTTGATAGAAGACAACTGGATTTTCTTTGTGAGTGTCCAATTTCACTTCCTTCATCTTGTCAAGATTTTTTGTACTTGTTGGATTTCCATTGTAAACAGTGTTTTGACTGGTAGTTGCATCTTCACCCTTTTCTCTATTCTTGGTCACATTTCATGAACTTTGAGTAACATAAACTAGAGTTGGTGAGCCTTGAGTAATATTATGCACATCTTGATCAACACATTGCACGCTTTGAGCAACGTTTGTATTCTAAACTGCATTCGATGTTCTTTGAGGGATATTTGATGTATTTTGTGTGGTCTTTGATGCACTTTGAGTAACGCTCTCTTGAACAATATTATCATTCAAATTGCTAAGGAGAGTTTCTCTAATCTTTGACACTTTCAACAATTCGAGCAAAGGTAGACTCAACTTCACTTTCTTCAACTCTTTAGTCACACATTGACCTAACCTCTTCAATCCATCTTCAGGAGTGTTGTTCACCCTTTGCCTATACTCTGGCGAGTCCTTTGGGTAACTCGGAGTGTTCCTTGCATTAGGATGTGTAGTTGGTATACAATGCTTATTATTATGTTTGATAATATTGGTTATCCGTCAATATATTAATTGTCGTCAACATATTAATTGTCTGTTGGTTGTTACTCTCGGGTGGTTGTAAGCGTAGGTTGGTTGATGACTGTGTTCCTCTTCGGAACTGTCAGGTCCTTCAAATATGTTGGGTATCGCCAAGGAAGGTAGGGTATAGTGGGATGAATTGTAATCCTTGGTCGACCATCTTTGGTCTTCTTGTCTGTAATGAACTCGTGAGCTAATAAAGACATATTTTACTCCTATATCTGGTATGCACTCCTCTGTATTATTAATTTAATTCATGTATGTAATTTACCAGGTATAGGAGTAAACATTTGGCGCCATTGCCCATAAAATGAGTCGGGTCAACATTGTGTGATTCATGCCCTTGGATCCCAATAAAGGCAAGAAGAGGCCACAAGATGGTTAAGGCCAAGTAATCAAGCGATCTTTGAGAATTGCAAAACAAGAACGGAGAAGATTATAAGAAATTACCAGAAACTTGTCACCCCCAGACGAAATGTACCTCACCAACCCAACAAGGCAGTCGTCTGTACAATCACCGTCAGACGAGGAGTACAGAGAAGGAAATCTTGAATTGACAGACATATTGCATGACATAGAGAATCTATCTATTTTAGGAGAACGCGTCATTAGAGGATTTGAACTGAAGACCCTTGGACAGAGGGAGTACAAATACAAGTCAGAACCTCAAAATACCCGAGGTGTTGGGGATGCTAGAGGTGGACGTGTAGAGGACATGTGTGTGGCTGAGAGTGCAGGGAAAGCACCGAAACGTAGTCGACGAAATAGTCCACCCAGGTTTGACGCACAAGGGAGCAGAAAGACAAGAAAGATGGTGACTCCTCTAACAAGTCTGAATTTGGATTGATAGAAAATATTGAAGTTCACGAGGAATGGGTTAGAACTCAGAAGACCCTATGAGGCACTGGAAGACGTGCGAGACTATGTGGATAGCAAACGGTCAAGTTGACAAGGACTATTGGCTGAGAGCGTTTCCAACATTGCTACAGGGTATAGCCATTGATTAGTTCACAAAACTGGATGCTTCATCCATAGCCTCTTGGGACGCACTAAGGAGGGCGTTCAAGGTCGAGTTTAAATGTCTACGAGATGACAATGAGATTGTCGCTGAAATTTATTATACCAAACAAGGGAAGAACGAGACTGTATGGGCTTACAATTGTAGGCTCAAGGAATTGTTGGGCAAGTTGGAGAATAAACTAGCAGACAGGTTGAAGAAAAGGTGGTTCATTGAGTGGTTGATTCCGTCCTTCCACAAGAAGATGAAAGTGGTGCTTGCACCCTTCTACGCCGATGCCTACAATTGGGTGATGGACTTCGAGAGTGAAAACAAGACATCCTTTTGAGGGAAGAGGAAGATGCATGATGACAATAGCACAGAGGGTAGTAATGATGATGAATCAACAACAGTCCAGGCCCTATGAGGAAACATGATGAGAATGATGAAAGAACTAAAGGCTGAGAAAGGGACTAGTAAAAAAAGTAATAAACTATGCTGTACAAAGTGCAAAATTGAAGGGCACACGAAAGGAAATTGTCCTAAAATGATGTTCTGTGAGATTTACCAAGTGGTGGGTCTTTCAATAAAGGAGTGTCCATATAATTTAAAGACTAGCAGTATGCAAGTATTCTTTACACACAGAGATTCCACTCCATCGAAACCACAAAATGAATCCCTAGGTGGTCATCGAAATCAAATATAGTACGACTTGAGAGGACATCCTATCATACAATGCCCACAATGTAATGAGTGGGTTCACTTTGCGCAGGATTGTCAGGGTGGGTAGAACAACGGGAATTTGTTGTGCAAGTGGTGTGGTCCAGGGAACCATGAGTACACTAACTGCCCAAAGCAAAAGGGAGTAAATATGTTGGACGTAAAGACCCAGAGGAGGAAGTATTGACAATCACTAGACTCCAAACCAAGAAGGCAGTCTATCCCAATCCCCGTATGGAGAAGGAAAGACTTCAGGAAGCAAGAGGTAACATTGAACAGGCGATGGCAGATGAGAGAAGGGCCACAAATGATGCCTTCGGTACCCCACTACGGTCAGAGTTTGAGAAATCCATCATGAGACAAATGTTGCAGGCCACTGTACCCGTATGGGTATCCGACCTTTTGGAAGCCATGCCACAACTGAAGATGGCCATTACAAATGTAGTGGGTCACAACACAATCGACCAGGAGCATGGCAAGCTCAAGGAGAAGTCAACAGATAACCTAGCCACTGATCCAATGTTGTTGATGGTGGGCATTGGAAGAAAGCCGACAGTTGTCGAGATGGAGATAATGGGATGGAAGTTGACAAACGCCATTATCAATGAAGGCTTGGGTGTGAATGTACTACTGGAGGAGACATGGAAGGCCCTTAGAAAGCCAACACTTTGGCCACCAATCTTCCATTTGGTAGGTGTCGACCAACACGACATCAAACCACTTGGGATGCTCATGGAACAGAAGATCACCATTGGCACTCGACATTTCTTTCTAGACTTTGTCCTACCCACAGGAAATGAACGCATATAATGCCCTCCTCAGAAGGGGTTGGTTGATCACGACGAAAGAAAACCACAATTGGAAGCAGAACACAGTGTGGATCGAGAGTAGGGAGAGGAAGTACATCATTGATTTGAGAAACCAGGTAGTGAGTGAGGAGTTGGCATCCTCAGAATCAGAGTTAGAAGATGGAGAGTTGGGAATGAATGAAAGAAGGCACGGAATCAAGCGACGAAGGGGTGCTCGAGTTGGAAGATTATTCTGAAGATTAGACAATTTCCTTGAATGGTTTATTTCACTGGCAAATGGAGGACTTTGAGGTGTTTTTGCCAACCTATAACTTTCTTGAAGCTACAACTTGTGTTGAAAAGAAACCAATGAAAGCGTGTAAAGTTATGGACAATACATTTGACAATACGTAAAGGGAAAATGGAAAGCAAAAAATAATGAAGATTGTGGAGAGGCTATTGTTTAATTTACCAATGCAAAGGCTATTCTCTTTGCCAATTTATAAATTTCACTCTTCGTGAGGGTATGTTCGTTGTTGGTAGAAGCAGTGGAAGGCAGCCTTGGCAAGATCTTACCTCGGTAGGAACTTGGTAGTACGAAGCCGAGAGAACATTGTATTACTCCGTACAAAATATTGTAGCAACCATTTTGTACCCAACTTTCCCATACGGTCTCCACCTCCTTTGTGTGTCGTACGGTTCTATTGTTTTATGCACCATACGACACAACCTGATCATTTTGCAGTTTATTTTTTGGAGTGGCATCTACTCACCCCATATGACACTTCTATACGAAATTCTCTTGTACAACACTTTGACCATCTCATACAACAGATTGGGACATGGTCTTCGGTGAAGTGTTCACCTGTACAACACTCATACGACTCAATACAACAACCTGACCGAGTTCTACGTCAAGCGCTACAGTTTGTACAACCTCCTGCACAACTCTTTGGGCGATTCTTTCATTTTGTACGATACCATAAGCGGCTTCTATTTTTTGTACGACCCTCTGGTTTTTCCTGTGGAAGGCAAATTTTGCAATTCGTACATCATGAACACATGATACGACCACTTTGGTTGGTCACACTGCATGTTGTACGAGCTGTCCATACAAAGGCGTGTTTCTATCATTGACATGCGCCATATAGTCCATCCTGCTAGCCGTATAGTCCATCATGTCAAGCGTACAATGCATCCTACCAATCATATGGTCTGTCCTACTAGCTGTACGGTCCATCATGCCAACCATACAATCCATCCTGACTGTCGTGCAGTCCATCCTATCATCTGTACATGTCCTTTTCCAAGATGCACAATCCATCTTGCAAGTAGTATGATCCATTCTGCCAACTGTACGGTCCACCATGTAAGTCGTACATGTCCTTTTCCAAGCCATATGGGTCTGTCTTCAAGTTGTACGCCCACTCACATTCTATTGTGTCAGACACAGTACAGTCACATCAGTACCGCTCTTCTGTATGACAATAGCAATTCCTTGAGTTCCAGTGCTTTGTTCTACCAGTAAGAGATTTGGCAACTGTAGTTTTAGGCTTTTCAGTATTGCTTTTGGAATCTCAAAAAATAAAAAAAAATGATGCTCATAATGAAGATCTGTGTGGTTCTTAAGGCGTTAAATTGGTCTTGGTGGTGGGAGCGCTACCCCTCGATCCCACAAGGGACACTGTCCCTTGACCCCATTGGGGGTGTTGTCCCCAGACCCCTGCAAGGGGCGCTGCCCCCTTGACCCCGCTCGGGATATTGCCCCCAAATCCCCATTTGATTTTTGCAATACACTACAATATTGAGCTTGCACAGTAAAAATCATTGTCTACACTTTTGCCATTGGTCTTCCCGAATATTACTTGATGTATATTTGTCGTTTGAAAGATTACTTTTTTCTTTTTAGGGGCATGTAGTTGGCATACAATGCTTATTATTATGTTTGATAATATTGGTTATCTATCAGTGTATTAATTGTCATTAACGTATTAATTGTATGTTGGTTGTTACTCTCTGGTGGTTTTAAGCGTCAGTTGGTTCACAGTTGTGTTCCTTTTGGCAACTATCGGGTCCTTTAAATATGTTGGGTATTGCCAAGGAAGGTAGGGTATAGTGGGATAAATTGTAATCCTTGGCCGAGCATCTTTAGTCTTTTTCTCTTTAGTGAATTCATGAGCTAATGAAGATATATTTTACTCCTATATCTGGTACACATTGCCATCTGTATTATTATTTAATTCATCTATGTAATTTACTAGGTACAGCAGTAAACAATGTGTAGAATCTGAAAATTATTCGGAGTTATTGATGAGGTCAATGGCTCATGAGATCAATAATTCCTTTGATATACTTTTGGTCCCATATTCCCATATCGTTGTTGGAATGCATGCACGTCTTTCGTTCTTTGCACCAAAACACTATCATGTAACAAAGGAAAACTATAACCTTGTTCATCACTTGGTTCATTTGTTGAGGTGTAATGTCCCCATTTTCGTGAGCATCAAAGTTTGTTTGGATTAGCCTAACATTGGCCCTCGTAGGCTAAGTCAGATGGTTTGAGGGTTCCCAGTTGGCTGGAAAAGAGGCTCTTTCCCTTCCGGAGTACATAAGCGTTCAAGATTGCTCTTTATTTGATTTAGTTTGGTACACTTATTATTTTATTAAGTCATTTATCCAACATTTCTATATTTGGCAGGGCACTTGGACCGGCCTCAATTGCAGTGATGACCTTTGGCACCTTTGTTTTGATCAGATATTCATGGATTTACTAATTATAGTAAATCAAGGGTTGATAGAGATGGACCCTTACTATTTTTAGTCAAGCACCCCAGTTAGCAGTGAATGCAATTGGAAAACCTCTTGGCAAAGTCAGAATTGATTTGCGATGATTAATGGAGTTATAATATTATAATTATTATTTAAGTTATACTTTAAGTGCATATCATTAATTGAATTAAGGAGTGACTATATTTAAGTTATAATATAAAGTCACTTTAGTTATTAAAGCTCTCCAACTTGTTTGAGATGCTACTTCATAAGGAGGAATTAAAAATAAAGAATGTTTAATCCCACATTGCTAAAAGTACAAGCATTCACCAACTAAAAAGCTATATAAGCAAGGATATCCTTTCACAGTTTCACTTGAGATATCTTATGAGAATTGGATATTCTAACTATTTCTCTTTTGTTGCTGAAAATCAGTGACTAGACTTTCTAAGGACAAAAACCCTTGGAATTAGTGAAGGCTGGACGAAAACCCATACCTTCCGAGATTGTGTAATGTACCAACCCTCAACATATATAAATATGACTGTACGACGTGTATGAAGCTGCTCTTCATACGACTAATAGACCCGTACGGTTCTCCCTTGTATTTGTACGACAAAGCTCATATATGGTCAAACCTCCAACCATACAACACCTTCCTCACACCCTTGTGATATGTCCTCACCCGTACACTTGGCACTTAACCTTCAGGATTCAGCATTCAACACTTAACCTTGGGGACTTGTCCTTCGACACTCAACCTTCAACGTCACCCACTCGGGCTTTGGCACCCTTCAGATCCCTTCGACACTCAACACCCTTTGGCACCTTCGACACCCTTCGACACATGACACTCTTCGGCTCCCTTCAACACCCTTCAGCTCCCTTCATTACCCTTTGGCTTCCTTCAGCACTTGACCTTTGGCACCTTTGGCGCTCAAGCTTCCGCACTCGACACCCTTGTTAATATAGTTTTGATTACTGAGAGGGGAGGGGTGAACTAGTAATCAACAGTCACAGATTTCAACCTCTTTAAACTTTACGCACTAAAACATTCAACAACAACTAATATAAATAAAACTTTCAAAGCATGCATCCACAAGTAATCAATCACACAATGTAAACACCATATTTTTTTCTCATGGAAACCCAGATGGGAAAAACCATTGTGGGAGTTGGTACCCACTAAATCTGTATTCTTCTGGAATACGCCTTGTTAGGAGCTTACCTTGTTAAAGGTTACAAAAGCACTGTTAGGTGCCACCCGGTTAAGGGATTTGCCTTTAGATCTGTTAGGATCTTTGCCCTGTTAGGAGCAGCCTTGTTAGAGGACTTTAGAACATTTAATTTGAATGCCACCTTGTTAGAGGATTTGCAACAAAGATCTGTTAGGATCCACCCTGTTAATGGATTTCACTGCTACAATTGTTAGAAAGCAACAAATAAAGTGATCTGTGAAATTGCACTACCTCTGCATGATCAGATTCAATTGAGCTCTGAAATTCTTCTCCACACACTATACTCTTCCTTGGCTTGATTGCACTTGATTCCTTCACTTGCTTTGTCATCGAATCTTTCTGCAATTCACAATCAGCTCATAACTTCTTGTAAAGAGCCTGCCTGGCTCTTCTTTGGGATTTCAATGCAAAATTGACTTCACACTAATAGGCAATTTGCAGACTTCCTTTTTGAACACAATATATATTTCTTTTCTATTTTCCAGAATATATAAACTGAAATGACAAATACATCAAAGCACTTTAATTTTTCCAAAGCCAATACAAATCATAATAACATTTCACTTGCAACATTTATTCAATGAGTATCGTAATTGATCAATGTAGACATATATATATATGTCGATCTACCTTTGAATTCCCAATGCTTGCTGGCCGCAATACTTGAAAGATACCTGCGGCTAATATGTACTGGCCTCCATCCTCCACATTCCTTCCCTGCTGGCCGCATGGCCTCTGTAACATGCAGCACTGCTCTTCTCCTTTCTCTACGCACACTAACACTTAATGTAGCTCCACCAATCTTTGCAGAATGCATTAACGAGACATTCGATCACCATCAGCTATGTAGAAAAATCAAAACACCGAGATTTAAATCTATAATTACATTTCCTCCTGCACTGAAAATTGCTGAATCAAACATCCGCATTCACTCCATGCATGTGCCAATTTATGACACAATTCACCAGCATCAAATTTGCTGATTCAAAGTGCTATACTGAAAAAAGAATTTACAATTCTTTGCAATCAGACTTCTTCCTCCAAAACCTTGTTTCGAACCATAACCAAAAAACATAAGTTTTCCAAAAGATGTAAT
>MU225748.1:2725674-2746959 GCA_018584345.1 Thuja plicata | reverse complement strand
GTGCTTCAGAAGATCGGGGTTACTATAAAAAGTAGTAGCTGCAATATTCCAAGGGCTGAAGACTTTGGGCTTCAGTATTGGGAGTTAGATAGATAGAGTACTTATTTGAAGTGAGGACAAGAGACTTTGAGCTCTTGTATCATTTCATCTTTAGATAAATTCACTGCTGTCTCAGTCGATCGTTCTTAAGTCAATCTCTCACACACTGCTGCCTAAAAGATACATTTTACAAAGTTGTAGCTTTAGTGACTTTGCAAAATATTTAGCCAACAGTTTTTGGCGACTCCGCTCGGGATCTGAACGCATTTTTATCACAAGGTTGATAAGAAGTTCGATTGAGAAGACTTTGAGCTTCTACTTGATTTTCTTATCCCGGAGAAGCGACGGAGGACTTTGTACCTTCATGGACACTTTGCTTCTTTAAATATCATTGTTGTTTTTATAAGTCTTTTACATGTTTTCACATTGCAATCTTTTTTTGAAAAAAGAGAAAAAGATTAATTGTTTGTTCTACAGGAGAGAACTAAACGACGTTCCATCCAAATTATTTTGTTGATCTAATTGTTCTACTAGGGACACGATACGCATTCGGAAGCCTCATGCTTTCGTTTGAAGTATGCTTGTGTCCTATACATTGTAATTATTCCATAGCTTTTTACCAAGGACATGTAAATGGCCCAAGGTCTTTGGGGAAATGCTTTTGGTCCGTTAAATCTAGCTCTACCTCTACATGCTCTTCCTGATGGCTCACGGAAGAATTTTCCAAAGTTCTTCGATAATGGACAGCAACATCCTGATGAACATATTGCTGCTTTTTACATTGCATGCGGTGTTCTTGGTGTTGAACATGAGGACGTGTCTGTAAGGTTATTTGTGGAAACTCTCCAAGGTGTAGCTGCTGATTGGTTTTATCATCTTGCACCACAGACTATCACAAACCGGGCTACTCTCATAGCCAAGTTTGAAGAAAGGTTCAAGCCACCTGAAGATACTCATGCCCTGTTGGCCCAACTCACCCAGCTGAAAAAGGCATCTCACATACCTATGCGTGAATTTGTGGCTCATTTCAACAAGTTGACACGAAAGATTCCAGTTGTTGCTCAGCCTATATCTGCAAATTTGAATTGTTTCTTTGTTAATGCTCAGATTCCTGAAGTCGGTTTTCTATTGAGAAGAGCAGCTCCCACTACTCTTGCAGTTGCACAGACATTGGCCATTGGAATTGAAGATGATCTTATTCTTGCTGGGCAGATAAGAATTGAAGCAAATGGGTTTCAGAAAGTTATCTTTCTTCAGATTCGTTTTCTTCCATGACAAGGACGGATCCTACGGTGCAGAGGTTGGCAAATGAGTTGCTTGCCCTAAAAAAGCAAATAGCTCAGGGTATGTTCATCATTCCTCACGAAGATGTACAAAGAAAACCTCTTCTACATGTTGCTCATAGTTTTGCTGTTGAGAATCAACAAAAGTTGGTTTTATCACCAAAGAAGCTTGCTAAGGCACCATCAGCGAAGGCAAGAACAAAGCATCCTGAATCTGAGGACAGTGATCTTGCTATTCTCTTCCAGGAAAAGGAAGCAGACATAGCTGGCAACTCTTATTTCTAGTTCACGCAGTCTCAGAAAGCCGTTGATAAAAAACAAAAAGATGCAACTCATTGTTCTGATGCTCATGTGAACGAAGACAATCATGTCATTAGGCATGAAAAGATTGATATGCAATCGAGTCCTAATCAAGTTGAAAATAGTGCATCTTTGTTTCAAGGCCATGAATTTGAACGAGTGTTGCATGAAAGATCTACCCCCGAACTCGATGAAGATCATTTTATGACTACTATAGAAGAGTTTTGCTCAAATCTTATTGGTAATTCTCCTCAATTTGAAATTTGTAGCCAGCATGGTGCAAAAGAAAGCAATTAGGTAACTCATTTTGATCAGCTTGACATGATGATGGTTGAAAAACCAATCACTCAAGTTGCAGCTGAAAAGAAGAGTTCAGTCTTTGTTCGATCAAGGGGATGTCCCATAAGACATCTCGCTTGGTTGGAGGCCAACCAAAAATCAGATATTCTACTTGTACCTAAGCATGAAGATACAATTGAAGAATGGACTAAAGAAGCATATGTGGTTCAGAAGGTGCAGATTGGACTTATAGACTCATCCTGGAGCAACAGTACATATGATTCATCTCAAGAAGGTGCATTTGTTCATCTCATCTAAGAGGTGTTGTATCAAGCATTGGCATCATTGCTCCAGCTGTTCGTGTTTCATGGTTACGAAGTTGCCTGTGAACATGCAAGGTACTACAAGTACAAACTACTGCAAAAGGTAGCTATTTTGTTGAGCCGGTAAACGGTTTCATCTGAAAAGTTGCATTGTTGGCTAGTTTTAATTAGGTAGGTTTTCTTTGTTTTCAACAAGTGCATTTGCACAATTTTGTTTTCTTAGGTGCTTTGCGTCAGTTGCGTCATCCTTTTTGTTTTTGTGTTTTTTATGCTTGACTCTATAGTCCAATGGATACTAAGGCACTTGGAGATTCTAGATTCTACATTCCTTGTTGTTTCTAAGAACAAACGAGCTACGTTCCCCAGTTAGAGCCAATTGTTGTCCTCAATTTTGTATTTGCAAAATTGGGGCAACCCTACGAAAATTTTGTAGATTAAATTCTCTAAAGGTGTTTTCTTAGTTGCTTTTTCCTTGGTCTTGTGTTTGGTTTTTGGCTTTATTTTTGTCCTGGATTGTGGCATTTTGAATTCCGATTGTTTCAAGCTATCCTAGGCCTCAATCGGAGTTGTATATCAAGAGATATCGAGGAATGAAGTACAGTTAAGGGTGGGCTTTCAAAAAAACGATTGCATATATCAAATTTTAAATGTGTAATTTTATTTAAAAACATTATTAATTTATGGTGTGTTTTTGAAAAAGATTACATGTTATTTTAATACATATTATATGCCTTCCAATTAAACCCGTAATTCCTCTTAGAAAACCCGTGGCATCTCTTTTAATATTGAGGTATCATTTTTTATCCTCTTTACATATCGTTTTGTTTAAAAACGTATATGTATCTTGTTTGATAAAGACCTTGGCTTATTAAAAGAACATATAGCGTCGTTTTTTTATTAACTCTGCATATTATGCGATGGTTTTATAATATGCAAAGGAGTTTTAAAAGCCCGTAATCTCTCTTTTAAAAAGACTATGTTTTAATGCAAAGAGATGGCGTCGAATTTTAATTGTTTACTGTCCTTCCTTTTTAAGAGACCACGGTTTCATTTAAAAGTCTGTGGCGGCATTTTTAATTAAACTTACATGTTTGCATATGTTTCGAAACATATGGAGCCCGTCGCCACTTGTTTAGCATGCTGGCGGCTTTTTTTAGGTGGACTCGCATATTGTTTAGAAGCTCAAAACATATGCGATGTCTTATAAATCCCGGCATTACTTATTTTATGGAAGGTGGCGTTTTTAATATTTGGCATATGTTTCAAAAGCCTCTTGTATGCCATTATGCAAACAAAACCCGTTATTAGTCCAAATGATATAAACTGCGGATTTGAAAGCCCATTTTTAAGCCATGAAAAACCGCATTTTCTTCCTCTGTGATCGCCGTTTTTTTTGTTTTTGCTTGATGTAAAACGGCTTACAATGCATAGTACGAGCCATGATTTTGGCATTTGAACTAGTCATTGAGTTGCTATTTTCAAGCATCTCGATTTTCATTCTTAGCCATTTGTCAAAGAATTCTCCATGACTGGAAATGCATTGAATAAGGAGTGTTTGAGTTTATTTGCAATTCTCTCAGAAAACGTCTATAAGAGTTGTGTTTCGAGATTTATCTTCAAAATCCTTGGACGTTTTTGTATTCCCAGCAAGCCCTAGTTCATGTTTTTCACTGTGATTTTGTTTTTATTTAAAAACCCGTGACTTCATGCTTCTAACCTGCTCTTTGAATTTTCATTTGTATTCGTGTGACATTGTGTATGAGCTTTCTTCACCATGCTGTCTTAATGCTGGTTTACGTGCTTCTTAAAATCATCATCAAAGTTTGTAGAAGTTATGTTTTCTAAATACAAGTTTTTCCCGGAGAGGTTGCTGATGTTTTACACAGTGACGCTTATGGAGGTCCGAGCAATAGAGGAAGATCAAGGAGCCGCATATGTACATTCAAAAGACATAGACAAAAGTATGAAACTAAGGTCAAAAGATCAATTATAAAGATTTGAAAGGGAAGCCAGTGACATAGATGATTATCACATGGGAATTCAAAAGAAGAGATTATGATAAAATGAAAGTGGGAAAATCACGATCATAATAGAAGTCAAAGGAAAAATACATTGTTGTTACGCAATACAGTGCCAAACAATGAAAAGACAGTAGAAACTGTCATAATAAGGTCACAAAATAGTTAGAAATACGCAAAGACCAGACGTCTCATGATTTTTTTTTTTGGCATATTTCTTATGTAAGGGCATGGTAAAATTCTGAAGTTACAATGTTACATGTAAATTGCTTGACGGTTGATGGACACAAAGGGGTTTGAGGAGGTACATTTATGTCCAAATAGGAGATGTTCCCATACTCCGAACTTCTTGCTTCAGCTATATAACGAATTGGCTCTTCCCCTCAAATGTGGAAAATTTGTTTTGCAAGTTGGAAAAGGATCTTTCCAAACTTGGTTCTTCCCATGATTTATGTATAGGAACACATTGCAAGTAGTGTAAAGATAATTGTACAAAGCTCTTCCCCTCACATGTAAGCTGCAATGTAATATGTTCCCCTTGGATGTTGCAAATTCGTTTTACAAGAAACATGTGATTTTCACAACATGAAGTTCTTCCCAAAATGGTGCAAATTGAAATTCAATGAATTTCTTTCAAAGTTGCAATGCCAGTTCTTCTTCACTCATTTTTCTTGCATGTGCAGTCGGGACTAAAAACCCCGTTCTTGATGGTGACTTTCCAAAATGAATGAGAAGAGACCAAGTGCTGCTCCATATGCAAGATGCAACAAAAAGACCACCTTTTCATATTCTCATGTGGAAAAGACAAGTGTGAAGCTTCCAATGTGCCATGTATCCAAAAAAGCCCACTTTTTGACTTTATTTCAATATGCATTTGTCTCCAAAAAGTCCACCACGCATATGGCATATCCATCCCTGAAAAAATACCTTTCCCATCTCATTGTTCCATGTTTAGACTTGCTGTCCAGTATGTGTAAATGATTCCGAAAAATTCCACCTTGCATATTGAACATTGGTTCATGTGCATATGTGCGTTAATGTATTCATTTTATCAAACTCAAAGCTTGCTGTCCACATACGTGCAGTGCCTCCAAAATACTAAGTTCTTCCCTATATGTATTATGGATTGAAAATTCCACTTCCTTCATGATGTTCATACTTACATATCTAGGAAGTCCAGCTTTCTAATATGCAAAACAGCCAAAGAAGCCCACCTTTTTGTGTCCTTTTATGAGATATATGTTCTTCTCCTCAAATAATGAAGTTTCGTGTTGCAAGAAGCAAAGTACTCCCCATATACTTGCAAAGAAAAGAGATCTTCCCCAAAATACGGCATGTGGTGCTCTTCCCAACATGTGATTAAGTTTCAAAATCCTTGATTACACATTTCAAGGTTGCAGAAGCGTATGAAGCAGGAACAACCATATGATGGAGTCATACAAAGAAAGGGATAAGCGATGCAATGATTGCAGACATAGAATGCTTTCAAAACTGAAACAAAAAGACACAAAGATGCCTCTCAGTGATCACCATTATGATGCAGAGCAATATGCAGACTCATGTTCTGGTTAGAGATGCTTTCGGTTAGAGATGCTTTCACCAAACTTGAAAACATCAATCATCGGGCATCCTGTAGCAACATGAAGAACAACAGAGGATGATGCAAATAGATGTTGTGTTTCGTCAGACACTTAGATACTTTCATTATGCATTTTGTAAAAGTGTAGAATCTTTGACAGATTACACTATAATATTTAAAGTAATCTCATGTAATCATGCTGCAGGTACATTAGGTCTTGCAACATTGAATAAGTCAAAGTTAGTTAGTTGTAGATAAGCATTGAATAATTCAAAGTTGGTTAGTTATAGATAAGCTTTGAATAGGTCAAAGTTAGTTAGGGATAAGGATTGAATAAATCAAAAGTGGTTAAGGGTTTCCCCTTTCCTCTTCACTTTCCTCTCTCCTCTTTTCCTATATAAGGAGGGGTTTTCATTATAAATGATCATCTTTTGTTGTGTGCAAGAAAACTATAGGCAATTCTCTTGTATTCTGAAAACTTTGAGTTTCATTGTGCAAAGTTGAGCATTTGAATAAAGGAATAGAGATTAACAGACTTTGTGTTGTTGTCTTGGACATTAATGGATGTATTCTTATGTTGCATTCATTGATCCTTGTTCAGATTAAATAGTTTTCTTATTTATATCATCGGAGCACCTTTAATCCAAATTTTCTGAAGACTTTGTGCTTCAGAAGATCGGGGTTACTATAAAAAGCAGTGGCTGCAATATTCCAAGGACTGAAGACTTTGGGCTTCAGTATTGGGAGTTAGATAGATAGAGTACTTATTTGAAGTGAGGACAAGAGACTTTGAGCTCTTGTATTATTTCATCTTTAGATAAATTCATTGTTGTCTCAGTCGATTGTTCTCAAGTCAATCTCCGAGCCACTAGTATTACTATTGCAAGGGGAACTGTATGTGTTACAGTTCAGTTCTACATGAAGCCACCTATGGTATGAAGGGAGCTTCCCCTATTGCTAAGAGGAGAGAGTAATCTCACACATTGCTGCCTAAAAGATACATTTTACAAAGTTGTAACTTTAGTGACTTTGCAAAATATTTAGCCAATAGAACCTATGTCACCTAACTCATTTGTACCCCTCTACTCCTGAGTGTCATCACGGGGTGAGTCCATGCTCACAGCCTCTGTACAGGAAAAGACTGGAATCTCCTGTACTGACTCCACATTGCAACAACTCATAAATATCCGAGTTGTAAGAGCCCAAATACTCCTCGCAGTCCTCAAAAATAACACCATTGTCCATGGTGTCACAATCCCTAGTGGTATCTACAACATCCTCCACTCTCACACCATCCATGGCATCAGTAACAGGCTCAAATAAACACCTGGTGTCCGGAAAATCGGACCCTGTATCGCTAATACTGCTACCAACTGATGCAAGACTGCCATCAATGGTCATAGACATGTCACCAACCTGATCCGTGTCACCAACTCTAGTAGGCTCGGGATGTTGAAACTCAGTACCACTAACTGCCAACAAGTCAGGCACATCCACATGTCCCTGTAATGTATCTCCACCCTCTGGTGTGCAAACAGGACTAGTGGTTGGTCCACTAAGTACAGGAACATCTCCCCCAAAATCAGCAGTTGCTTAAAACTCAACATGGAAATTTCTAGATGTCTCACCTGTATAATACTCACGTCTCTCCTCATATCTTCTCTGAGAAGAAGACCTACTAAACATAGAAACCAAATAATCTGCTGCCCTATTGACCGTTGCCGGATTTAAAAGTGTCACATTTAATCTTTCCAGTGTTTGTCTTCGTCTCTCCATATCCTTAACTAAGGCATTTGTTTGTTTTCTTAATTCAGACAAACTGTCTAATTGGTTTCTATGAGTGCTAGATTTCTTGTATCTGTCCATGACTGCAAGAAAAACTAGAGTGCTGATCACTCAAGTCAAACAATCAAGCCCAATAAAAATCACCCCCACAGGATGGCAGGAAAACTACTCTGATACCACTGTAAAGAGCCTGCCTGGCTCTTCTTTGGGATTTCAATGCAAAATTGACTTCACACTAATAGGCAATTTGCAGACTTCCTTTCTGAACACAAAATATATATTTCTTTTGTGTTTTCCAAAATATATAAACCGAAATGACAAATACATCAAAGCACTTAAATTTTTCCAAAGCCAATACCAATCATAATAACATTTCACTTCCAACATTTATTCAATGAGTATCGTAATTGATCAATGTAGACATATATATATATATATGTCAATCTACCTTTGAATCCCCAATGCTTGCTGGCCGCAATACTTGAAAGATACCCGCGGCTAATATGTAATGGCCGCCATCCTCCACATTCCTTCCCTGTTGGTCGCGTGGCCTCTGTAACATGCAGCACTGCTCTTCTCCTTTCTCTACGCACACTAATGCTTAATGTAAATCCACCAACCTTTGTGGAATGCATAAAGGAGACATCTGATCACCATCAGCTATGTAGAATACTCAAAATGCTGAGATTTAAATCTATAATTACATTTCCTCCTATGCTGAAAATTGCTGAATCAAACATCCGCATTCACTCCATGCATATGCCGATTTATGACACAATTCTCCAACATCAGATTTGTTGATTCAAAGTGCTATATTGAACAAAGAGTTTACAATTCTTTGCAATCAGACTTCTTCCTCCAAACCCTTGTTTCGAACCATAACCAAAAAACAAGTTTTCCAAAAGATGTAATGAATAATGGATCCCTCAAAGAATTCAAAACCTTAATATAATGCTCCAAAGCTTCTTCAAGAAGGCTCGAAATTGAGCCTTCAAGGTGACACTTTTCACTTAAATGCACACTTTATGTTATAAGCTCATAACTCAAGTTTGAATTAATATAATATAACCTTTTAATGAGCTCAGAGTATTACTCATTGACTTAGGCAAATAATGATTATTTAATGAAGTAAACTTAATTAAATAATCATACTCAAGTAGCTCCAAACATCAAGAACAAAGAGCACCTACTGACCCTCTGTGCCTAAGCGTCATCCAGAAATAGTAACTGGCCAACTGGTGACTTACTATAAATAGTAAGTCCATCAATCCGGATATCCTGCCACAGACACCATATCTGACACTGTCAACACTGCTCCGATGTCCTGTCAAACCTATACTGTGACTTATTAAAATAGTAAGTTCACACCAAAAGACCTTCTAATCCTCTCAACATATCATGAAGGTCACACTAATGATCTGCCACTGGACCTGCTAAAAATGGGGACATTACACTTCTTCAACTTTCCAATATATAGATTTTCTTCTATCGACTTAAAATAAACCCTAGATCTATGAGATATGAACGATCTAGATCATATTAGGTGAGATACAATGTACCTAACAACTCATAAACGGTTTTTCTCTGACTGCGTCGGCTTATATATGGATTTCACCTAGGAAATTGAACCATCTTCAAAAACTCGTTTGACCAAATGAAACTTCTTGAACAATCCACCTCAAACGTATGCCTTGGGCAATGTGATGTCAAATATGTTTCACAAATCATGGAACTGCCTTACTACTTCATGAAAAACATCACCGATCCTATTGCCTCTTTGAATTTCTTCACCAAATCACAAATCTTCATTACCTGTTCAAGAACTTTGTCTTGTTTACCTGTTCATCTTGTTAACACCGTTTCCAGTCCAATAAACTAGTTATACCTGTCAACAATATGAGTCACAATTGCAAGCATAGTATCTGGACATTGTTCTCAATCATATCCTATGACCGCCTCATCAAATAGTTTACCAAGTTGAGATAACATTCAAATCACTTGTTTGTCACTAACTGTTTTAGCAGTTACCCAATTTGATTACATTCAAACATAACTAACTCAATACTTCATATCAAAAATCACGATTACAAAGTTAACATCATAACACAACATATTCTTCCATTAGAATAGCAACTTCAGAATCATACTGAAAACACTAAGTCAAATAGTTGACATCAATGACAACCTAATAACTGATTCGCTTGTCATCAAATCTGTACAAATCTAAATCAATACAATACTTAGCATCACTGCATCAGTTATGCTAACAATCTCATTGATGGCAACACCCTTATGACTTATCTTCTCTTAACTTCTGATTTCTAATTGACAACACCTTGTTGATTCCCTGATGGCAACACTATGTCTGTCTTATGGCAATCCTCTTACTGACTTCTGCAAAATATTTCCACTTCGTTCTGTTCCTCTGATCATACTTCTTCTCACACTGTTATACTAATTCATCACCTTCATATACTCCCCCTTTCATCTCATCCTATATGTTCTTCTCTTGTTTTCATGCATATTCTCCCCCTTTTGTCAATTGCATCTATTCCCTCTATATGAAATACATATTCTCCCCGTTTGACAACAATGCCAAAGGCATCTAATCATTCAGTCATCTCTGATTATACCTGACTATTCCTTGCTTGTTCTTTCCTCATTACTGCATTACAACATCATACTAAGAGTTCTCCCTTATGGAGTAGTCCACCTCTACATCAATACATACACATGATATTCTGATAAACACATGAATTGATGCAATCAGCATCATCCTCTAATTAACTTCAGATAGGGGAATAACCCCTAATCTACCTCTGAGATACTCAAAGGTATCCTTTGGTAATGGCTTGTTGAATATATCAACAACTTGTTCTTTAGTAGGTACATTGTAATGTTCCCTTCTCCGTAGTAGGCCATTATGGTGCCTAATTAGTCTATCTTCCCATTCGGATAGGCTAATGGCTTCTTTCAGAGGATGCCAGCTAGTCACAGGCTTCAGTGGGCGAATATTTATTAATTTGGGCTCTTTTTCTAAAGTCAAGTTACTTTATTTTATAAAGTGACATTATAAAGTCACTTTATGAATCTAAGTTACTTTATTTCAAAAAGGTAACTTAAGTGAGCACTTTTATCCCACATTGCTTAAGTGTGTGTATTTTCCCTCACTTCGAGGTTATAAAAGAAAAAGGCATTATTGGGAAAAGCACCATGGAATTTATAAATAAAAGAAAAACGAATCTGGTTGCAATTGTGACTGGTCATTTCTTGAGGATAGAAACCTTTGAGGAAAATACGAGAAGTTGGACGTAGCCCCAGCATCTCAAAAATAGTGGAATCGGGCAATTTTCACATTGGAGTTTAAGGAGTAAGCACAAGAAGGAAAGTTATTGTATCGGCGTTTCTTGAATCAGACTTGGCAAACAAGACAGGTATCATTCGAGAGTTTGGGTTTTTGATTCAAAACGTGGCTTGGCATCTCGAGGTATCCCAGAGTTGTATATTCTCATAGCTGGAAGCCACACAGCATACTCACGCATTGAGACCTTTAAATGACTGAGATATCATCGAGCCAACAATGGAAGAGGTAGATGTCTTATGATGTACCAAGTGGAGATAACATTTGTGTAATACGCCTCATTGTTGCTGAGACTCGTCCAGACTGTAGACACCTTTCCTTGGAGCTAGTGGCACGGAAGTAACAGGTCATTGTTCAACATTCGATGATTGCAGCGACTGGAGTGTGGGATGGTCACGGGAAGTAATGGGGCTCCTGTATCGCATTGGTGAAGTGCGACAGACACCCTTGAAATAACAGCGGGTGATATATTGGGGCACGGGTTGCAGTGGGAGTAGCGATGGAATCATAGTATCGTGGGGGCTGGGAGATCATCATTACAGCCGGTGATATATTAGGAGCACGGGGATTGCAGCACGGGCAGTGACTGAAGCCACAAGTGTCGTGCGGCTAAGAGACTAGGGTGGGAGCAAGTTGGGGATTGTGAAGCGTCAACATACAGGGAGATATCCATTACCTTGACTACCGTCACTGAAGGATTAACACAGAACAATAATAAGGTGCACAAACATTAGTTCTATCTACCTCTGAATACATACGCTTGTAGCTTGAAACGTTTCTAATTGGTATTCATGCTGATCATTAAAATTGAGGATAGCATTCTTGAAATGAAATTATGATTTACGTAATAAATAGTTTTACTCATATGATAAAAATCCTCAACATTAGAGAGGTAGTTAATTTGATGTAATGTGTTTCTTCATACATTGATAAACTTTTATAAGAGAAAGACACCTATTCATCTTAAAGAAAAAGGTTGGAACATCATCTTCTCCCATAAATCAGAGTTCTGGTGGCCGTAAATTTTAGAGTCAGCCAGTTAGGATAATTACAATGGTATCAGAGCCTTGATATTGCCATCCTAGTGGGATTATTTTCAGACTTTCAGTTGGTTCAGCAGTAGCTATGTTGTCCAAGTATGCATAGCAGGCACAGGTCACACGGTTTTAGACATAACCAAGCTGAGCAGGAACAGACAGATTCTTCCGTACAGATTGATATAGAGAACAGTCATACAGAAGACGAGGAGTTTATTTTGAACAGGTTACTCCGGGTACAAATATGGCCAAGGAGTCAGATAGACAGGCTAAGGAAACATTGAGGGCCATACAAGACAGACAGGACCATCGATGTACTACACCAGCTTACAGGGGTTATCCAACAGTTGACAGTAACAGCCAGGAGACCCAATAGCCATCACAGTAGTGGAGGCAGTGTAGCGGGATCACCTAGGGTAGCTAGGGCCCCCACTCGTACGTACGATAGGCCCCTTATGCCTAATTTTGTAGATGATAATGCAGGGGAAGAGGTAGCACCACCGGAGGTAGCAGGCATTCTTCCAGAGAATGTGATGACCATGATTGATGAGTGGAATATGTTACAAGACAATGTCAAAGCGGATTTGACCTTTCCCCAGTACATGGTTTAGAAGAGAGAGTTCGGCAGGACCCAGCAGGATAGAAGACCCAGAGGTCAAAACAGGGACTTAAAACATGTTATGAATAAGTTGACTCTCCCTACGTTTGATGGCAGTGGTAGGACATCCGCTAGAGCTTGGATTCACAAGCTAGATACCTTCTTGACCCTCAAACCCATGTCTGAGACTGAGGCAATTAAATTTGCCACTATGCATTTAGAGGGAGCCGCATATGATTGGTGGCATCACAGCCTTGTCACCCAGGATCACCGGTTGATTACTTCCTATGAGACCTTCAACACAAGATTGATCACCTGTTTTGATAGGAAGGACATAAAGGTCTACTACAGGGAGTTAGCTCAGCTGAAACAGAGTGGATCATTAGAGAATTATATTGATGAGTTTCAGAGGATCTCCATTATGGGTCCGGACATGTCTGAGAAGAGAAAGGTAATGTTGTTTATTGAGGACCTCCAAGATAAATTCAGAGGACTGGTTAGAGTTCTCAAGCTAGACACCTTGGATGACGCTATTAAGTTAGCATATGACATGGATTCCCCTTCCTCCATATTGCATCCACCTAAGAAAACTTTTAAGGGATCCTCTTCATTCCAAAAGAATAAAAATCAAAATAACAGTATGCCTCCTAGGTTGGATTTTGAGACTAGAATGAGTTGAGGAGGAAATTATGGTTTACTTGCAGGGAGCCTTGGACTCCAGACCACAGGTGCCTTGGGAAAGGCAAAATACATTATATTGAGGTGGCTTTTGATGGTGAGTATGAGCAGTATGAGGGCAGCAATGAGGAGGCTCAGGTAGAGCAATCAGCAAAAGAAAAAAATAAGAAAGCCGCCCATGAAGAGCCCCTAGTTACTTTACCATCCCTTTCAGGGATTCCCACATGTCACCCTTTTCGTTTGAAGGGAGTAGTTAGAGGACAGAGAATCGTTTTCCTTTTAGATACAGGTGCTACACATAATTTTATCAGCACAGGTATGGTCTCCAGGAGGAGGTTACAGGTAGATGGCATTCCCGAGTTTTAGGTCAAGGTGGCAGGAGGAGACTTGTTGAGCTGTACAGGGACGATTTTCGGTCTCCCAATTCACTTTGGAGATTACCTTCTAGAGGCCGATTTTTATGTCATTGATTTAGACAGTTTGGATGCTATTTTGGGTATGCAGTGGTTACAGACTCTAAAGAGGTACACCATTGATCACAAGCGGAAACAATTGGAGTTTATGCAGGGTGATCAGCAGATGATTCTTAAGGCCATGCCAGATGGCAGGCCCAGATTAGTGTTGACCCACAGGATGGAGGTCATCATGAGGCATAGTGACATGGAGTGGGCAGCCCAGTGCTTCATATCCTCTAAACCCACACCAGGTTCAGGGCAGCAGGTTCACATTGACGTTCAGAAGGTGCTTGATAAGCACAAGCGAGTTTTTGAGGACATTCCACCAGGCATACTTTAAGCACATCATTGAGATGGAGGAGGGCGCTAAGCCCGTGATTACTACCCCTTATCGTCACCCTAGGCACTATAAGGAGGAGATAGAGAAGACGATAAAGGAACTCCTTGACATGGGGCACATCAGGCCCAGTTGCAATCCCTTCGCTTCTTCAGTGGTTTTGGTGAAGAAGGATGGTACTCTTCGCATGTGTATTGATTACCGTGCACTAAATAAGAGGACCATTAAGAACAGGTACCCCATCCCCCAAATTGATGAGCTGTTAGATGAGCTACATGGGATAGTATGCTTCTCGAAGATAAATCTTCGATCAGGGTACCACCAAATACATGTCCATGAGGAGGATGTTCATAAGACAGCATTCAGATGTCACTACATGCACTATGAGTTTCTAGTGATGCCATTTGGGCTAACTAATGCTCCAGCTACCTTTTAGTCTTGCACATATTCAAAAATCAGTTACGCAAGAATGTCCTGGTATTCTTTGATGACATCTTGGTCTTCAGCAAGACATGGGAGGAGCACTTGAGACACTTGGATGAGGTTCTTAGCATCATGGAGAGTCAGTCTCTATTTGCAAAAGAATCCAAGTGTGAGTTTGGGTTGACTGAGATCCTCTACCTGGGACATGTGATAGGGGCAGATGGAGTTAAGGATCATAAGGAGAAGATACAGGCAATCCTTGATTGGCCACCACCACGGAATGTGTCAAACTTGAGAGGGTTCCTTGGGTTATGTTCTTATTACAGGAGGTTTGTAAAGGGATTCTCTCAGACAGCAACACCTCTCACCGATCTCACTCAGAAAGGGGCCTTCAGGTGGACAGGTGAGGCAGAGATAGTCTTTGATAGACTCAAGACTGTGATGAGTACGTGCCCGGCTCTAGCACTGTCAGATTTCTCTCGTCCGTTTGTTCTAGAGTGTGATGCTTCAGGTAATGGGATTGGTGCAGTATTGATGCAGGTTAGGCATCCCATAGCATATGAGAGCAGGAAACTTAAGGACAATGAGAGGTTGTACTCTACGTATGACAAAGAAATGCTTGCCATCATGCACGCCTTGGCTAAATTCAGACATTATCTGGTAGGCGGCAAGTTTACAGTTAAAACGGATCACAACAGCCTGCGCTACTTCTTGGAGCAGAAAGAGTTGAACGAAAGACACCAAAAATGGGTCTGTAAAATCCAGGCATACGATTTTGACATTGAGTATATCAAAGGAAAAATAATATTGTGGCTAATGCACTTTCTAGGAGACCCTCAGTTGCAGCTTGTTGTACCCTGTTAGAGATTTCCGCTAACTGGAAATCCCATTTATTGGTTGAGTATTCTAAAAATACTCAAGCTTGTCATATTTTGGACGGTCAGTCCCCAGATAACAGGTACAAGGTAATTGATGACATCATCTTCTATAAGGACAAGATCTACCTAGTGCTAAATTCTAAGCTTAAGGCTAAGATAATGAGGGTTGTTCATCATGCGCCCACAACAGGACATCCGGGTTTTTACAAAACCTACAGGCAGGTTAGGGAGAGGTTCTCATGGAAAGGCCTCAAGGACGATGTCCTCCAGTATGTCAGAGAGTGTCAAACTTGTCAGCAGAACAAGTCCGAACACGAGCATCTGGTCAGTTTATTGCAGCCCCTATCCATTCCAGCTCAGAGATGGGAAGCTATATCGATGGACTTTATTACTGGTTTGCCGAGGGTACAGGGCAAGGACAACATATTTGTGGTGGTAGACAAAATTACAAAGTTTGCTCATCTCTTTGCTATTGCAGCAGATTGCTCAGCTTCGCGGGTAGCTGAATTATTCTTCCAAGAAGTCTTTAGGCTGCATGGTCTTCCCAAGACCATTGTGAGTGACAAGGATAGTAAGTTTCTCAGCACCTTCTGGCAGGAGTTGTTCAGATTGGCAGGCACTGAATTGACTCCCAACACCAATTACCATTCGCAGACAGATGGCCAGACGGAGATTATGAACAAATGGGTAGAATGTTATCTCCGAAATTATGTAGTAGGGCAGCAGAGGGCTTGGGTTAGATGGTTGTATCTAGGGGAGTTTTGCTACAACTCCACCTATCACATGACTATTGGCATGTCACTATTTCAAGCTCTCTATGGTAGTGAGCCATTATCTTTTATAGACTTGGCTCTTCAGGACAGCAGGACACCGATTGCGAGAGACTGGCTATAGGACCATCAGGATATCCTTAGGTCTCTCAGAGAGAACATTCAGAGGGCACAGAATCAGCAAAAGATGTATGCTGATCGACATCAGATAGAGCGGAGTTTCGAGTCAGGAGATATGGTTTACCTCCGTCTTCAGCCTTACAGGCAGAGTTCTCTGAAGAAGAGTGGGTCAGTAAAGCTCAAGCCTTGGTTTTATGGTCCCTATCGCATCTCCAAGAGGGTTGGTGAGGTGGCTTACGATCTCGAGCTACCGACAGACAACCGGATTCATAATGTTTTCACGTGTCTTGCCTCAATAAGGCAATTGGACAGCAGATAGTTCCTTCAGTTGGTTTACCCCCGCTTGACGAGGAAGGTAAATTGGTTATGGTTCCAGCTGAGGTGATTGAGATCAGAGAAAGGAAACTTCAGAACAGGGCCATCAGAGAATACTTGATTCGATGGAAGGACTTACTGATCGAGGATGCTACATGGGAAGGTGAGTCTATTCTGCAGCATCTAGCATTGAGATTTCTTGAGGGCAAGCAATTCTGGGAAGGGAGGACTGTAATGTCCCCTTCTCCGTAGTAGGCCATTATGGTGCCTAATTAGTCTATCTTCCCATCCGGATAGGCTAATGGCTTCTTTCAGAGGATGCCAGCCAGTCACAAGCTTCAGTGGGCGAATATTTATTAATTTGGACTCTTTTTCTAAAGTCAAGTTGCTTTATTTTATAAAGTGACATTATAAAGTCACTTTATGAGTCTAAGTTACTTTATTTCAAAAAGGCATCTTAAGTGACTTAAGTGACCACTTTTATCCCACATTGCTTAAGTGTGTGTATTTTCCCTCACTTCGAGGTTATAAAAGAAAAAGGCATTCTTCGGAAAAGCACCATGGAATTTATAAACAAAAGAAAAACGAATTTGGTTGCACTTTTGACTGGTCATTTCTTGAGGACGGAAACCCTTAAGGAAAATACGAGAAGTTGGACGTAGCCCCAACATCTCGAAAATGATGGAATCAGACAGATTTCACATTGGAGTTTAAGGAGTAAGCACAAGAAGGAAAGTTATTGTATCGGCATTTCTTGAATCAGACTTGGCAAACAAGACAAGTATCATTCGAGAGTTTGGGTTTTTGGTTCAAAATGTGGCTTGGCATCTCGAAGTATCCCAGAGTTGTATATTCTCATAGCTGGAAGCCACACAGCATACTCACGCACTGAGACCTTTAAATGACTGAGATGTCATCAAGCCAACAATGGAAGAGGTAGATGTCTTATGATGTACCAAGTGGAGATAACATTTGTGTAATATGCCTCACTGTTGCTGAGACTCGTCCAGACTGTAGACGCCTTTCCTTGGAGCTAGTGGCACGGAAGTAATAGGTCATTGTTCAGCATTCGATGATTGCAACGACTGGAATGTGGGAAGGTCGCGGGAAGTAGCGGGGCTCCTGTATCGCGTTGGTGAAGTGTGACAGACACCCTTGAAATAACAGCGGGTGATATATTGGAGCATGGGTTGCAGTGGGAGCAGTGATGGAATCATAATATTGCGGGGGCTGGGAGATCATCATTACAGCCAGTGATATATTAGGAGCACGGGGATTGTAGCACGGGCAGCGACTGAAGCCACAAGTGTCGCGCGGCTAAGAGACTAGGGTGGGTATTCCTGTAGCTTGAAACGTTTCTAATTGGTATTCATGTTGATCATTAAAATCGAGGATAGCATTCTTGAAATGAAATTATGATTTACGTAATAAATAGCTTTGCTCATATGATAAAAAATCCTCAGAATTAGAGAGGTAGTTAATTTGATGTAATGCGTTTCTTCATACATTGATAAACTTGAATAAGAGAAAGACACCTATTCATCTTAAAGAAAAAGGTTGGAACATCTTCCCAGAAATCAGAGTTCTAGTGGCCGTAAATTTTAGAGTTAGCCAGTTAGGATCATTAGATACATAGTCAAGCCTTACCTCCTCCTGTACCTGTTCTCTTAGAAAATGATATTTTATTGCAATGTGCTTTGTCTTCGAGTGCATCACTGGATTTTTGGAAATGTTTATTACACTAGTGTTATCACAATAGATAACAACCGGTTATGTGACCTTCTCATGAATTCTCGCAAGAATCTGTTTTATCCATATCACTTGCTAACAATTGATAGCAGCAGCAACATACTCTACCTCTGCAGTAGATTGAGAAATACAATTATGCTTTTTACTAGTCCAGGACACTAATCTTTCACCAAGAAAGAATGCTCCACCACTTGTGCTCTTCCTATCATCAACATTACCTGCCCAATCTGCATCACTAAACACATTCAAAGAGAAATCTCCATCCTTACCATACCATAGGCCATAATCTTCACTCCCCTTGAGATATCTAAAGATACTCTTCACTGCAACCATATGAGTCCTTTGGGTTTGAGGAAAACCTTGCAACAATACCAACAACATGTGCAATATCCGGTCTACTGTGAACAACATACTACAATTTACCAATCATGGATATATATAGAGTTTCATTTACCTTTTTGGATTCATCCTCCTTAGATAGTTTGGAGCCTGTGACCGTAGGTGTTCCCACTAGTTTTGAGTCATCCATGCCAAAAGTTTTCAGAATCTCCTTCACATACTTGGATTGATTGATGTATATCCCTTTCTTTATCTGTTGTACTTGAAGACCAATAAAGAATTTGATTTCTCCTATCATGGATATTTCAAATTCCTTCCGCATTTCTTCTGCAAATGACCTGCTCAATGCTTCATTTCCACCAAATATTATGTCATCAACAAAATTTTCAGCAATCAATATCCTGTCTTCACTTTCAAATTTTAGATATACATTGCTATTGTCACTAGTTCTTGTGAAACCTATTTGAATAAGATAAGCATGTAACCTTTCATACCATGCTCTTCGAGCTTGTTTCAGTCCATACAATGCTTTATGCAATTTACATACCATGTCTTTACCTTTTTCAGTAGCAAAACCTTCAGGTTATTCAAACTTCAATGTATACTTCTAACACACCATTCAGAAAAATAGATTTTACATCCATTTGATAGACCTTAAAATCTTATAAGCAACATATGCCAAAAGTATCCTTACACCTTCAAGTTTAGCAACAGGTGCAAAGGTCTCACCATAGTCCAGTCGTTCTTGTGCATACCCTTTGCAAACTAGCCTTGCCTTGTTTCTGATCACTTCTCCTTTCTCATTTAGCTTATTCCTGAAAATCGTTTTAGTACCTATAAAATTCTTGTCAGTAGACCTGGGTACTAAAGTCCATGTATTATCCTTCTCTATTTGATCTAATTCCTCTTTCATAGCCTTAACCCAATCATCATCTTCCAAAGCATCTTTAACAGTTTTACGTTCCAATTCAGATAGTAATCAAGTGCTTTCCCTTACCTTACTCCTTGTCATCACTCCAACATTTTTATCTCCAATAATCTAATCTTGAGTGTGATTAAGTTTCACATACCTTGGGAGTATCGGTTTTGTTCTTTGGTTACCTTCATCATCATTCACCAGTTGTGGATCATTCACCACTTCAATCATCTGTGGTACTGTATCTGGCTCCACCGGTTGAACATAACAAACTTGTCATAGTCTTCCGGTTCCTTCTTGCTATCTTCCTCATTTTTCTCAGAAAATTCATCAATTCTAACATTAGTACTTTCAACCTTCTTGTTAGTACTCTTTTTCAAAAACTTATAAGCTTTACTTCTAGTAGAATAGCCTAGAAATATCCCTTCATCACTCTTAGAATCAAATTTACCATTTTGTTCATCCTTCTTTATGTAACATTTACTTCCATTTTTTTTGAAATAACTGACACTAGGAGTATGACCATACCACAACTCATAAGGTGTTTTGTTTGTACCTTTCTTAAGTTGTACCCGGTTCAAAGTATAGACAACAATACTTACAACTTCTCTCCAAAAGATTTGAGCCACTCCCTTTTGTATCAAAAGTGTCCTTGCACAATCAATTATGGATCTGTTCCTTCTCTCGGCAATTCCATTTTGTTGAGGTGTCCTTGGTGCTGACATTTGTCTCTTGATTCTATGATCTTCACAAAATGTTGTGAACTCATGTGAAGTAAACTCACCTCCTCTGTCAGATCTGTGACACTTAAGTGCTTTACGTGTTTCTTTTTCAACTCTTGTTTTGTACACCTTAAACATGTAGAATACATCAGATTTATCCTTCAAAAACATAACAGACATCATTCTTGAGTAATCATCAACAATCAAGATAAAGTACTTATCTCCATAGTATCTATGAGTTCTCATAGGTCTAGGCAAATCAGTGTGTACAAGGTCAAGAATGCTCTAAGATGAATAGACTTTACTAGTAAAGCTAGAACTAGTCAACTTTCCCAATTGACACTCCTTACACATAGCATTATCAGCCTTAGCTAAAGTAGGAAAACCTCTAACACATCTTTGCTTACTGACCTTTATCAGATTATCAAAATTAACATGACAAAGTCTTTTATGCCACAACCAACAGTTTTCAACTTTAGCAAACAAGGAGTGTTTATTAGTAGAGTTCAATTGGAATAGGTTAGCTCTAGTTTGTTCACCAATAGCAATCAAGTCTCCAGATGTTCCTAAGATATTGCAAACACCATTACTAAATTCCAATCTGAAACCTTTGTTATTTATGTTGAGAATGTTCGTTCGTGTTTACTAAAACTATTAATTAATTATATATATATATATATATATAAAATGAGATACAAAATATATATTAAATTAAATATATAATATATATTATTATAATATATCAAACTATAATTATGTTATATATATATATATAACATAACATAATAAATTAAATCGACTATAATAAACATGGCTTAAACTATCAATCACGATACCTATCGTGATTGCCATATTGTTCATGTATGACAGTCACGATAAGTATCGTGACTGTCTATACACATGCCGACTGTCTTAACTAAATGCCATTAAACTATAACTAATTACCGCCGACTGCTATGTAAAACAGCGACCATAGTTTAT
>MU225748.1:2690954-2723535 GCA_018584345.1 Thuja plicata | reverse complement strand
ACTATAATAAACATGGCTTAAACTATCAATCACGATACCTATCGTGACTGCCATACTGTTCATGTATGACAGTCACGATAAGTATCGTGACTGTCTATACACATGCCGACTGTCTTAACTAAATGCCATTAAACTATAACTAATTACCGCCGACTGCTATGTAAAACAGCGACCATAGTTTATGTCGTATGTTATGAATAGTCAGCAGTTATAAAAGGACGTGACTGTTGGTAGATATAACGATTCAACTTAATATATATAGTTGATATTCGTTGGACAATCAATCAATCACAACGGCAATTGAATTCTACAGCGAATATCAACTATCTATATTATATTAGTATTATAATATCTTCTGATCCATTTTATTAACAATTTAGCTGAGCAACACTAAACAGGTTAAACTTTAATCCATCAACCCAATAAACATCATCACAATTAGTGTTATCATTAAGTGCTATTGAACCTTTACCTCTTACCACACATGGAGAACTATTACCGAATTTGACTGCACCTCCATCACATTCCTTCATTGAAATAAATTTGCTTTTGTCACCGGTCATGTGGTGTGTACACCCACTGTCTATTATCCAGTCACCATTGTAATTCATGATTGAAATCAATGTTTTTTCCTCACTATCTCCATCTACATCGGTTGAGGGTTCTTCTTTGACTGCAACAAAGACTATCTCTTCCTCATCATCTCTTCCATCTGATTCTTCATCAGTTACTCCTTCTGCTAGGTAGCATGCCTTCTTGCTCTTGTCTTCGAAGTTCCTAAATCTCTTGAACTTATCCTTCCTATCATTGTCAGGATATCTAGATGCAATATGACCAATTTTGTTACATAAAAGCATTTTAAGGGAAGTTTACCTTTGTACTTTCCTTTTCCTCTAGGTAATCTCCTTGCTAGCAGTGCCTCCAACTCTTCTTGATCTCTTTCCTCAGACAAGATAGAATCATAATCATAATTTCCTTCAGAATTGCTAGAGAATTCTTTTCCTTTCTTTGATGAACCAATGGTTAGGGAAGCTTTGAATGGAGATTGTATTCTAGTCATACTGTTATCAAAGTTACTGAACTCAAAAGAAGTAAGCTTGCCAACCAAGGAATCTAGAGTCACATTTGTAGGATTAATAGATTTGAACTCTTGTATAGTAGAGACTCTAATAGCATACTGTGGTAGTAGGGTTCTCAAGATTTTACTTACCACTTCATCTTCTTCAAGTTGACCACCAGCTCCTTTGATAGCAGAAACAACCTCCTTTATCCTATAGCTGTATTGAGCAATGTTCACCTTCATGCATTCTCATTTCATCATACTTTCCTCTTAGACTATTCACCTTTTCTTTCTGAACATGAACATCACCGCCATAAACCATTATCAACTTGTCCCACATATCTTGAGCATTATCCATATCCTTGATATCTACAAACTTAGCATCAGATAGACCACTTGCTTTTTCTATCATTACAGAGTTATTCTCCAGCTTTCTCTTTATTTGTTCAGTAGTTAGGATGCCAGTAGGTTGAGCATACTTAGTTGTGAGATGATCCAACACTTAATCTCCAATGCCTGACAGATGCAGCTTCATCCTGCTTACCCATGTAGAGAAATTGTCGTTAGTGAACTTAGGTGCTTCCTTCCTATACATCTTCAGATGCTTTCCCTCAAGCTGTTAAGCTTTCTCAATCAGGGAACCGACTCTGATACCAATTGTTAATACAGGTCCGATTACTGAGAGGGGAAGGGTGAATCAGTAATCAACAAATTCACAGATTTCAACCTCTTTATAAAATTTATGCACCAAAATATTCAACAACTAATATAAATAAAACTTTCAAAGCATGCATCCACAAGTAATCAATCACACAATGTAAACACCATATTTTTTCTCATGGAAACCCAAATGGGAAAAACCACGGTGGGAGTTCGTACCCACTAAATCTAACCTCTTCTGGAATACGCCCTGTTAGGAGCTTACCCTGTTAAAGGTTACAAAAGCACTGTTAGGTGCCACGCGGTTAAGGGATTTGCCTTTAGATTTGTTAGGATCTTTTCCTTGTTAGGAGCAGCCTCGTTAGAGAACTTTAGAACATTCAATTTGATTGCTTCCTTGTTAGAGGATTTACAACAAAGATCTTTTAAGATCCACCCTGTTAAGAGATTTCACTGTTACAATTGTTAGAAAGCAACAGATAAAGTGATCTGTGAAATTGCACTACCTCTGCATGATCAGATCCAATTGAGCTCTGAAATTCTTCTCCACACACTATACTCTTCCTTGGCTTGATCGCACTTGATTCCTTCACTTGCTTTGTCACCGAATCCTTCTGCAATTCGCAATCAGCTCATAACTTCTTCAACTTTCCAATATATAGATTTTCTTCCACCGACATAAAATAAACCCTAGATCTGAGATATGAATGATCCAAATCATATTAGGTGAGATACAATGTATCTAACATCTCATAACCGTTTTTCTCTGACCGCGCCAGCTTACATATGGATTTCACCTTGGAAATTGAACCATCTTCAAAAACTTGTTTGACCAAAAGAAACTTCTTGAATAATCCACCTCAAATGTATGCCTTGGGCAATGTGATGTCAAATATGTTCCACAAATCACGGAACTGCCTTACTACTTCACGAAAAACATCACCGATCCTATTGCCACTTTGAATTTCTTCAACGATTCACAAATCTTCATTACCTATTCAAGAACTTTGTCTTGTTTACATGTTCATCTTGTTAACACCGCTTCCTATCCAATAAACTAGTTATACCTGTCAACAATATGAGTCGCGATCGCAACTATAGTATTTGGACATTGTTCTCAATCATATCCTATGACTGCTCCATCAAATAGTTTACCAAGCTGAGATAACATTCAAATCACTTGCTGTTTGTCACTGACTGTTTTAGCAGTTACCCAATTTGATTGCATTCAAACATAACTAACTCAATACTTCATATCAAAAGTCGCGATTACAAAGTTAACATCATAGCACAACATATTCTTCCATTAGAATAACAACTTCATAATCATACTGAAAACACTAAGTCAAATAGTTGACATCAATGACAACCTAATAACTGATTCACCTGTTATCAAATCTGTACCAATCTTCATCAATCCAATACTTAGCATCACTACATTAGTTATGCTAACAACCCTTAGGCACCTTCCACACTCAAGCTTCCGCAACCTTCTCTCTCGACACCCTTCGACACCTTCGGTACCCTTCGACCTTTGGCACCTTCGACACCCGACACCCTTCGACACTCTACCTTCGGCACCCTTCGAGACTTGGCACCCTTCGACACTCACCCTTTGGCACCTTCAACATTGGCTCCCTTCGGCACACTTCGGCACCTTCAGAAATGTTGTCTTAGTCTTCTAATTTGATCTGCAGTATTATGTGATGGCTTCACGACTGCCAATAACACAACGTGCACATATACTCCACAAACAATAATATTATAAATTTTATCAATAGATCTACAACAAGCATATATATTTTTTTTTGAGAATTTGTCTCCGAAGGCCGAAGGAGACTTTACAAATTGGACAATGAAGTACAAATTAAAATATCTAAAGCGATATTTCCAACGATAGACTAGGTTGGCTACTAACCACCGAAACTGCAATTATAGACTAGGGAGGGTCTTCCACCTCTGAAATTGCAAACAACCAAACCACCTTCAAACTCCATCTTTTGGCAATGCAAAGAAGAGTCCAAATACATTCCATGATGATTTACAATTCCAAGCCATCTCCTTATAAAGGCCTCAAATAAGTGTCTAGAAAGTTACAATAGGTCATAGGCCGACATTATTTTATTATTTTGACCCCTTTATTTGATAATAAAATGAATTAATTAAATAAGTCCTTATGATATTATTTAAATTTTAGGACCACTTAATTAAGTCACTTTATTAAAATTGGGGACATTACAGTCCTTCTAGCCCAAAGATTTCTTGCCCTCAAGCAATCGACAATTCGTAAAATGTCTGCCATCTGACGAGCTCCAAGATCCCAAACCATACGCAAATGCCAGTAGACATATCCGCCGAAATATCCATGCCACATCATGACTGTGTGCACAACCTCAAACCTTCTAGATCCAACACTGTGGAAATCTTCAATAAGCTTCCGCTGCTCTACTTTGATATAAACAACGTCATGCCTAGAGTTATTAGGATCCCACTGATTCCAATCATCAAAGACATCGATTTCCGATTCCCAAGCTATCATGCTATCATTCCAATCAATCACTTCCCATAAATGATGGTCTAGAATCTCAAAGCTCAGCTGCAACTTGTTCTTCCCATGTAGATGCCACTCTCCCTGAAAAAGCAATGATTATGCATGCCTCATGCTCTACAAAAGGAAGAATTCCATACTCAATCACTTGTAGCATTGACTCAGGCAAAGGATTATTGGTATCATCCATGCCTCCGTGTTGCAGTTCGATCATTGTAAGTTTGGCAAGCTTCATGCAAGAACCCTTTTCAACCTCGTGTCTACCACGTAGGTGTAGGCGCAATAGCAAATTTTTGCATATCCTCACATGGCTGAAGTGAACCTGTGATCATGTCTTTGTCCTCATGTAGTTTGTCACTCTTATTGTCGTCACGAACTTCCTTATCCTTGTGCAAATGAGACTTTAATTTTTCCTCACATTGCTTGAATACACTATTGACCAATCTATATGCTACAATAGAAGGAATGCATTCTAGATTATGAACGACCCATAGCAAAGATATGATAGGTTGGGATATTACCTCCATCTCCTCAATACATGAAGTCATAATGCTCTCCATGGCAAAAAAAACCTTATTATCATGGTACTCCTTGATCGTGACCAAGAATTCATGAAATATATTGTGAATCAAATCTTGCAATCCAAAACCCAAAAGGAGGTTACTCACTTTGATTTTTGTACAGATCTCTAGCGTTGTAAACCTTCTTGCGACAGGATTGCTACTACTGTTATCAAGGCTATAAAATTTGTCAAATACCAAGTGCAATATCTCCTTCATGGCGTCATCATTGTATGGTATTCGAGGGGTTGAGATCCTCAAAATCTCACTTAGGCATGAAGTAGTTGCCAGCTTAATTTCTGTGTCATGGTGTCTCAACAATTTTGGTTGTCTTAAGGCGATCTCAATCGAAGCAAGGATCCTCTGTATAAATATTGAAGATGATTGGTCCACCTTATCAAACACACTTCCAATATATGTAATGGAATGTCAACACCATCGTTGAGTTCTTTGCCAATCTTTTTGAGTGACTTCAACAACCATTGTCCATCGTTGGATGCCATACTACAATCCAAACCCCCAAACTCTCAATCTCCTCGACAGGTTGGCAAGATCACTGGCTCTAATACCACTGTAATGTACCAACCCTTAGCATATATAAACATGACCGCACGACGTGTATGAAGCTACTCTTCGTACGACTAATATACTTGTACGGTTCTCCCTTGTATTCGTACGACAAAGCTCTTGTACAGTCAAACCTCCCACCATACAGAACCTTCCTCACAACTCTTGTATGGTCAAACCTCCCACCATACGACACCTTCCTCACACCCGTATGATATGTCCTCACCAGTACACTCAACACTTAGCCTTCAGAACTCATCTTTCAGCACTCAAACCTTGGTGACTGTCCTTCGGCATTCAACCTTCGACGACACCCACTCAGCCTTCGGCACCCTTCGACACTCAGCATGCTTCGGCACCTTCGATACTTGACACCCTTCGGCTCCCTTCAACACCCTTCCACACTCGACCTTTGGCACTCAAGCTTCTGCACTCGGCATCCTTTGGCACCCTTCGACACTCTACACCATTCGACACTCACCCCTTGGCACCTTCGACACTCGGCTCCTTTCTGCACTCGGCACCTTCGACACTCAACCTTCAGTACCCTTCAACACTCGGCACCCTCCGGCACTCAACTCCCTTTGGCACACTTCGACACGTTCCAAAATGTTGTCGTAGTCTTCTAATTTGATCTGCGGTATTATGTGATGGCTTCACTACCGACAATAACACAATGTGCACATAGATTCCACAAACAATAATATTAAAAATTTTATCAATAGATATTCACCAAACAGACATCTTTATTTTTGAGAATTTGTCTCTAAAGGAGAGTTTACAAATTTGACAATGAAGTACAAAGTGAAATATCTGAAGTGATATCTCCAACGGCAGACTAGGGTGGTTGCTAACCACCGAAACTGTGTAATGTCCCGTACGGCCCCTTCACTGCTTAGAGCCTCTGTATGACCCCTTTTTGTCTCACCCCGTACGACAAGCTCACACTTGACGACACTTCCATCGTACGGTCAACACCACTACCGTATGACCAACACAGGCCCTCCATTGTACAACCTTCCCTTCACCCCACGCCTTCAACACCGTAGGACTACCGTACACCCTCTACAACCAACTCCGTACGCCCTCCTGTCGTACGGTAGGAACCCCCACTTCCTATGGTCTATGCACTTACCCGCATGTGTACACCTTCCTTCACACTCGCACAACAATATGCCCGTACGACTATTTTACTGGTTCCCTGAATCGGTAAAGTCGTCTCCTTCAATGCTTAACTATTATCACTTTATATGAAGGCTGTGATATTCAATAAAGTATTACGTATATGTAAGAATTGTATCCATAGAGCATGCACCAACAAGGAATGAATCGTCGACACAAAATATTTATATTTCCACACAATTGCAATCCGACAATGAAGCACAAACAGAAATATCTGAATCGATATCTTCAACGGCGGACTAAGTTGGCTGCTAACCACCGAAATCGCAAGTACCAAATAGGGAGGATCTTGCACCACTGAAACTGCCAACATAGACTCAATTCCAACTCGAATTGCAGATACACAAGAAACATAAAACTCCACGACGACTTCCTACAATGCCCACCATGGCCTTATAAAGAGCTCCGGGAAGTTTCACAAAGGGTTACAAATGGGCCGACACGACTTATTATTTTATAACTAAACTAATTAATAAAAAAGGGCTTGTAAGATATTATTATTTTCGGGGCCACATAAACAATTAATTTAATTGAGTGATTTAATTATTTCGGGGACATTACAAACTACAATTACAGACTAGGGAGGGTCTTCCACCTCGGAAACTACAAACAACCAAACCACCTTCAGCCTACAGCTTTCGGCAATACAAAGAAGAGTTCAAATATATTCCATGATGATTTACAATACCAAGTCATCTCCTTATAAATGCCTCCAATAAGTGTCTAGAAAGTTACAATAGGTCATAGGCGGACATTATTTTATTATTTTGACTCCTTTATTTAATAATTAAATAAGTCCTTATGATTTTATTTAAATTTTAGGACCACATAATTAATTAACTTAATTAATTCATAAATCACTTTATTAAAATTGGGGACATTACAGATTGGTGGATTCAAATCAGAATTCACAGCAGAGCTTCATCATGTAAGTTGGGCGAGTTTAATGTAGTTGTTCAAGATTTTCATCGCTGAGAAGTTATCTTTCAAACAAAAGCATGAATGCTGAGTGAGGGTTGAAGTAATTCGCTGAAGTATTTTCAAGTATTTGGGATCTGCATATGAGGATTGGATAGACGTCTTTGGGTCCTAACGCTGCTATCAAACATTTGCAGCTAGCCGTAAGATTACCAGCAAGGAAGATTGCAGGGTTCGATGAGGTTGCTACTTTGAAATCAACGTCTCAGGAGCAATCTACACGAGCCAGAAATCTGTAGAACACAGGTGCATACGCCTGGACACAAATTACATTATTTTGTAAATAAAAATCAGAGCTGAAGGGTATGCATTACAGTCTGTTATTATGCTGATAAATATTAATGTTCAGGATGGGCTTTCTTCTAATTTGGAATCTTGTTTTCTACAGTTATGGGCATTCCCAAATTGTAATACAGTCATTGGCTTTTCTTCAGAATGAATGCTAAGTGTTTGATGTTAGGTCGACTATAAAAAACTCTGTGGTGATTTAGTTTATATAGCAGCCAACTGTTTGTTCAAATGTTTGGTCATTTCCTATGCAATTTTCTTTCAGAATTTTGCATCAGACTTGTATCGAAAAACATTGTGAGCTATTCAGAGGAGTTTATGACAAGAAACCAAGGCAGAATGCTGAAATAATTCAGTCAGGAAACTTGAACAGACCTTACATGACAATTGTTTGACAAAATTACTCCAGGACTTACTGAAAATTTTAGGACAAATATTGGATAACCTGCAGAAGTTATTACAAGAGGCAGGTGGAAACATAAAGTCTGGTACCTCCACTGGACCATTTGCTGATGCTGGTGGGAATCTACCATTTTGCTCTTCAAAACTCTCAAATAGTGGAAGAAACACAAAATCTTTGAGAAGGCTTGATCATATCTCACTATGTGGACAAGTTCATATCCAGTTGCAGGAGGATTTCCTTGATTCTCTGTATTTTTTATCTCAAAAATATCGGCTGCTACTTGAAGTTCATGACATTTCAGCTTCTAACGTTGGTTTGTGTTATGCAATCTACACCAACTTGATAATGTTGCTTCGGCCAGGATCACTTTTCTTTGTGGGTCGATTCTCGGAAGTTGGTGAATTATCCAAAGGTGATGGCATATTTCTATTATTAGGTCCTGTGTTCCATGTCTTCTTTTGATATCCTTGATTGTTTCTACTAAATCATTGGCTATTCCTTGAGCATTGCCTTGATTGTTTCCTTGGTAATTCCCTTGGTAGTTTCTTTGATAATTTCCTTGATAATTGCTTTGTTGGACTTGATAATTCCTTTGCATACTCTGTAGCTAAAGAGGGCCTTGATTCCTCAAATACGTAACTTCAAATGACAACTTTTTCATTTGCTCAATAATCTCCTTCATCTCATCCTTCCCCCATCCACACCCCGCCCCCCCCAAAAAAAAAAAAAAATTTAATTATCTTGTCCTTGTCTGCCCACTCAATGTGTCGACCTTGGGGCAAATACCTACATGCACAAGAAAGCCCAAAGATACTGTAGACAAATCTGAAAAGCCTAGGACTATTATTAAGATGTAAAGATGTTGCGACCATTGAATTCTATGAAGAGATAGTCACTATGGTTGTTTTCATTTTGCCCTCGAGCAGTAAATTTGTCTCCTGCACAAGGGTGGCAACATTGAGGAGAATTTGGGGCTGCTGGGATCTCAGAAGAGGCAACTCCAACTTTACATCTGCCTCGTACATGGTGGAAGCCCTTGCTGGGCGTGAAGAGCCGAGTTATTTTTCCTTTACCTTTGATGGAGCTTCAATCGAATAATGATGAGGAAGAGCATTTGACCACCAGGATTGGTGCTCAGGTTTTTTTAATGTTTTCGGAGCAATTATTTGCCATATGTCTAGTTCAAAGCACCTTTTGCATTGAACGGGAAGGCCTTCGTAATCCAGAGGCTGAGTCCAGCTATGATCCACAGTCTTGAATGTGATATTTGCAGGGAGATCCCTTGTGACATCCATGTGCACAAGGATGTGGACAAATTGTCTCGGTGAAGTTGGAAGTGTCAGAATCAGCTGCCAAAAAGTCTCCCAAAGACCCACCAATCGCTTCAAAGAAGTCCCCAAACTAGAACTATAATGTGGAGATTTGGAATGCGGACCCAGATAGGCTTCCCTGGAAAAGATTCAGTGATGGGATTAAGGGTTTGAGTAGGAGCAGATTTTGCCCCAACACCATATTTCATGTAGAATGGCATCCTTGTCCTGTTTACAATCAAACACCACAATGAAAAACCCTTGTGCACAAGGATAAATTTGTATATTACCTCTGTGCATAGGTTGCCATGCAAATATGTAGTTGTGCAAATTTGATAATTTTGGCTAGAAACAATTGAACTAGCCTATCAACCCGTTGGAAATGGACAACTGCTCTCCTTCAAAGACATCTTTCTTAAGCTCCTCAGAAAAAATAAAATGAGAGATGAAGGGGCCCTTCTGGTGAGGGTTTTCGAACAAATTTTAATGAACCCCATCTCTTCAGTGGTCAAACCACCCTTTTTTGGTTGTGCATCTCAGGCTGAGGGTTTGCTCCCCTTCTCTAGGATTTTCGTGGAAACTGCATCCTTGAAGGGGGGGTGGGAAGGAGCCGTATCCAATCTGGACTAGGGCACACATAGTTCTTCCCTGCCAAGTCATTTCGCAAAAGCCCATTGCTAGAAACAGGGAGTGAAGAACCTTGCGTAACTGGAGGGTAGGCTATGATGTACGTAGAGAGAGAGGAAGCTGCAGGTACCCAATCTGATTCAGGTCAGGGCACCAACGGATTTACCCATGCTGTTCTTGCCTAAAGAAAGCCTACCCGCGTCAAAACACAATAGACCTTTGGAGTAGCTTCATGCTGCTGAAGAACAAGGCCTTTTATGCATGGGAGAAGGGTTTGCACTGTGGGAAGAGGCAGAAGTGGGCGACATTGCAGCAGAGGAAGCTCGAAATGGTTTATTTTGACGACCAAATTAGGAATCAGATATTCAATTTTGTTATCTCCCATTTGTGCTGTTTTCAAAACAAGTATTTCAATCCCATTGTGTTGAAATTTAAAACCGTATCATACCTTGTTTGACTTGTACAATATGCACATTGAATGGTGTGTAGTGCATATATGAGTTGAATAGCTTGAAATTTATTCCCATCAAAAACCATTTTTCATGTTTTTTTGTATTATGTAAGATGTATTACTCCATTTGTCCTTAGTATGTAATTGCACATTATACTAATACATGCACACATATTGGTTTGCAGTCTATCACCGGTCAGTTGTCTTTTGCAGAGGTTCTGTTCGGAGATTCTCAAAATGGATTGTCCAAGGAAGCAGTTGCAAGGGGTGCATCTCTTCACAAAGTAATGTTTCAATATCTTTATCAACTCCATTTTTTATCATCACATAAGATCTCATGCATCCAAAAAGTAACCACCCTCCATAGTTCTAGCGCATGGCAGTTATACTGATTCTTTTATTTTCTGTTCTACTACTGTTATCATTATATTTTGATTCTTGATATATTGTATGCTCCTTGTGGAATTTCAGATGATCCGGCTGATAACTTTAAGCATCAGTGGCAATGCCTACTTAAATTTCATGGGCAATGAATTTGGTCACCCTGGAGTATGTTGTCGATTCTCTATAATGCTATTCTGGTGCTCATAGTTAAAAATCTTTCATACATGGTTTAAGATTTTCTGATAGTTTTTAATCTTTCATCCATATTTAAGATTTCCTGATAGTTTTTAATCTTTCATCCATGATTTAATATTTTACTGCAACTTAATGCAGAAAGTTGAATTTCCCAGTCAGAGGAATAATTTCTCATTTACCCATGCTTGCCGTCAATGGAGTCTCCTTAGCGGTGGAGGATTACATAATCAGCTACTTGCATTTGATCAGGTATGAAATTTTATTAGGTTTATGCATACATAAAGCTGGGTTTAGACTGTTTTGATGTAATTGCTCTTACAGTCTTACCAGACATAAATTGTTGTGTTCCTACTATTGAACTTTTTGCTGAAGTTGAAGTTGGGTAATTAAATATTCTTGTTTAGAAGTTTGTTGAGGAAACTGGTCTTGCAGACGTATCATTGCACTGTTTCCTTGACAATATGAGCTACTTTCTTGGAGTTGTATTTGGGTAGCAAATATTTATATGTTACAGATTGCAGAGAGATACTAATTCGAAAGTTTCAGTAATTTTTATTCTTCCTTATTCTTACGTTAGATTGGTTGTGTCCAAAACACCTTTATCATTTGCTTTGATTCCTTTTTCGCCATTCTAGGACATTATTATCTTTCTTTTAACCATTGAGGATAGCAACTAGAGAAAATGCTATGAATCAAAGACATTCAAATTGAATGCATTCATATAGCTACCTCTTCAGAAAACCATATAACGATTTGAGTGCTTGAAATATGAGCAACAAACTTGACAAGGCTTATTGTATTCTGGTGTTGAAATTCAATTTCTATATGATGGTTAAATGTGCATTCCAGCCTAAGCAGCAAACCATACCTGTCTCAAGGCATTTAAATACCTACATCTGAATTTCCACCATTTTAAGAATGGTCCCCACTTCTGGACATTTTACTTCCAGGTTTGATATAATTAAGAAAAGAATGACATGTGACTTTATTTCTTTTGTGTAATGGAAATCCTAGAAAGGACATCATGAATCTCCCAGACACCTTTCATTAAAAAATTGACAGTTCAACTTCTAAAATTTGTGTCTTATGGTATTATATAAATAAGGGTGATAGCATTTTAGTCTTTTCTATCAAGGTTAAGCTGTGTTATTATGTTTTTTTTTATAAATACAAATACATTGATTATTCACTAAGTTGCCGGTTCAGGTTTGGGTTCAAGTTCGGGTTCAAAGAATCGGTTCGCCGCTATGGCAAATTTTGAAATAGGGTTTGGGTTCGTTTAGGTTTGTTAGTACAAAAACATATATATATATATATATATATATATATATATATATATATATATANAAAAATATATATATATATATATATATATATATATATATATATATATATATATATGTATATGTATGTATGTATTGAGCCTAGAAGCATGAAATAAGATTAGAATGTCACATAGTATCATACAAACAACAAAAACACCATAAACTTGTAATCAAAATAGTAAAATAATAATATTGAGTTCAAGTATCATTGTTTTAACTTTCAACAATTGGAACTTTATACCAAGTTTCAATCGTCTAATGGATTATCTAAATCTTCTTCTTCTTCTTCATCAAAGGCATTAGTTGATTCAAAAACAGTGCCAATGCCAATGGGCTCAGCTGCATCAATAACATTCCCGCTTTCCTAGTCCTCAAATGCTTATTACTTTTACACTGTACAGAGAGCTTGTTTGTTTGTAATTAACATCCTACTTGAAAAATGTTAAAAAAGTAGCTTGCAACTCCCTTCATCTATTGAAGATATTGTTTAATGTTTAAAATATTATTTATCAGTATAGAGAGGTTCCAATTAATCGGATAGGGGTCATTATCAGCAATTGGATATAAAAATTTCACTGGAAGAAATCTTGAGGGCTAGTTTATTTTGATGTAATAAATGTCTGAACTTCAGAAAATTTTGTTTTGTAATGTTAAAGATCTTATTTAAATTCTGTAATAATTCTTTTCCGCACTAAATTATAGAATGTTTCTCAGTGGAAATGTACCTAGTTCGCACTTGGTCTGCCTGGGTCTGCCCTGGTTCGACCTAGGTTCGGCCTAAACGAACTAGCCTGTCTGGGTTCGAACCCTAGGCAAACCCACAGGCGAACCGGACCAGATTCAAGTACCAGTTCGTACCATGGCTGGTTCGGGGGCCTAGGGGGACAAACTGGACATCTTAGATTATTGATATAAAGGGAATTCACAAAAGCCATTTTTGTGAAATGATTAGGACAGGTCAAAATTAGCTCAACATCAGACCCACCAGGACTTGTTACATACCATTTTCAGTGGTTATATGTCAATAGTGTCATGCTTTAACACCACAGTCCTATTACAAAAAGCATAAATATTATAAAGATGATAGAAAATATATATTTCCGTTTTCACGCTAGCCATTGTTGGGACCAAGAAAGAGGTAGAGTTCTGTGATATCCCCAATATTCTGGAATCAGTTATAATTCTAAATAAGTTTGACAAGGTTGGCAACCTTGTCCTCTATACATAATCTGCATCACTGAAGCAAAGCAATAAAGTTTGGGATGGTTGATGAGCTTGACAATCACCACACCATCCATCCACCATCTAGCCAACATGATTATGATGCCATTTATGAGTGACCTAAAAGATCATTTATAGATTTCACCATAGCATATTGACTATATGAGGGACTGATGCCTTGATGATCGGTTGAAGACACCCATCATCTTGTAATCACCTTCATATTATGCATTTCATTCAGATAGTTAGTCATTGATTATCCTAGTTGCATCCACATATTTTGCATACATACTTCCATGATAAACAACATCCATGACTGCATCCTGTCATGCATATATCCACGATAGTCAGCATCACACTATCATGCATATATTCATAACAGAACATCACTCCGTCATACACAAAATCATAGCAGATCGACATCATCATGTAATTACATCTGCATACAAATCGCATCTCAGCGCATTGGCGTTTGCATATTATCGCATCACATTTTCATAGCCATTGCATATTATCGCATCACATTTGCATTGCCATGTTATCACATAAATCACATCACATTTGCAATTATCGGTGCTCATCATATAAAAAAGAGTAAGTCATTTATGGCCTGATTAGTTTGTTAATCAGTTAACACCCAATTACCATAATAATCATTACATGATTATTGTGGTAATCAATTGTTTAAGGGAGGCGTCTCTTCACACGCGCCTCTTCCCCTTAAATCGCACATATATTATGATGATCATTTCATTCGATGAAGGCATCATTGGAAATAGAATTTATTACTTGATATCCTGTAAAGATTGCTCTGTACAAGAGCACACTGCCTTTTGGCATCCCAATTTGGTGCAAGCATATAAAGTCATAGTCAGAGACCGCATCCCAATGCATATTGTTATCAACGTATCAGACATAGCCTTATCAACATTATTCAGAGCATATATCGATTGACATATTAGAGACGACCTGCATACAGTTGCATATTATTAATTGCAGATCAGATACAACAATTATTATGTGGTTACTGAGACTCACCTTAATCATTGCATATATTTCTTGTTATATCAGAAACAACAAATAAATCATTTATACATTGATTATTCACACAATCACTGAATAATAATTGCTTTGTATATAAAATACTAAAATTATATTTATCATATTGTGTATGCATTTGGAATTAAGCATCAATTAGCCATATTTATCTTCCATTAATTCCTTAATTAGCAAAGAATGTGATGTCCCCTTTCAGAAATAGAATTTAACAAATAATAGTAGAATAAAATAATATAAATAAATTATAATAATATAATTACAAGACAAAATTGAGAAAATCACATGTGAAGAAATCTACTATGTTATCAAAGATTGAGATATATATATCAAAGGCGACTAGACTTGTATATTAGTATATTAACAATCACCAAACAAAGATCAATATAGAAATATTGATTAAGATTATAAACATTAAATTATAATATATTGAATTATAAACATTAAGAAATTATAATTGCTCAAATGTCAATTCTTAAATACATTCTAATACAAATAATATTATAATCTAAATTAATTCTTAAACACAGTAATAACAAGTGCCACGTAGTGGCCAGTATTTGCCGAATAATTAAATAGTAGATGTAATTAAGTATAAATTACTATGTTGCATGGGTACGCGTACCCACACCCCTAGGACACATACCCACGTACCCAAGTACCGGGTACTTAGTGGAGAGCATCATAGCTAAGGACCTTGATTGAGATTTTTGTTTTTTGTTTGTGTAACAACTTGTTGTTTATCAAGCTTAATTCAATACGTAATCAATTTGAAACTTTGATACAATACTGATTAACAGTAAACTTTATCTCTGTTCAAGTCAGAAGTTTAATCATTTGCAATATGTCATTGTTATATGATTTATGATCTTCTTGTTCATGTTTAAAGTCTGCCTTCTCAGTTATGCATCTAAACATTTAGCATATATTATTATTACAAACATATTGCAAATCTGAAACTGAAAACAATACATTACATCTGCAAACTTTATCACTGTTCTTGATTTGAAAAGCCATTTTCATGACTCGTATTTTCAGATTTTCTATAAATATTAAATTATTATTAAAAAAAATTTGATGTACCCAAGTACCCCCGTCCCCTATTTTGAAAAATAGTCATACCCGTACCTTAAGTACCCAAGTACCCCCGTCCCTGTGCAACCTTGATAAATTATAATAACATATAAATTTATTAGAAGGAAAAAATTAATAATTAATAATTTAATCCGATTATTTTATATAATTAAAATATATTTGATATATATTATTTTACTTATAATATAATCAAACATTTTTTTATTAAATTATGAAGGGTAAAAAATTATTTTCAAGTTTGAAAGTAATTTTAATAATTTTAACTTATTTAAATATGTTGAAAGTAATTTTATTATTGTGTAATATTAGAGAAAAAATACTGTGCAAAATTATTATTCTTTAAATAAATTAGTGACCCTAATGTCGCCTCCAAAATTAAGGCACTCAAATTTTAATAAAAATGGAAACCAAAAAATATTAACTCAGAATTGGGTATTTTCATAAATTTCGGGTAGTGCATCCTAAAAGCGTGCCTTGAAAATTATAATGGACGTAGTGTTTCCTTAAAATCCGTGTAATAAGACCCCAAACCAATTAGCCAATCAGCTTCAAGAAAAATAATTTTCATGATTTTGTTACTTAAAAATTTATCATGTATACTTCAGAAAAATCTAAAAAGACATTGAAAAATGAAAAAAAGTTAAATGCAATTGGTTGAAATAAGTTTTTATAATCGCTAGTTATGAAAACTCTTTACAATAGTATGTAGCCTAACGGCAAATATTATTATTAATAACAATTTAAGACAACGATCTCAAAGTCAAAAATAAAAATAAAAAAATTCAAACTTTGTGGCAAAAAAAAGAGGAAGGCAACGTTTGGAGAATGCATCGATTCATGACAAGTCACGACGCTCCAACCAAAGGAGTATAAAAAGTTCACACACGGCAGATGAATGAATGAATGAAGAGTTTTAATGACGTCCATGAGACCAACAGTCTAAGGGACCACGGATCACAACCCTAAACTAACTCCATAGACTTCTCTATATCTGATCTCCTACTGTGAATCTTGATAATCATACTAGCCGTCTTCTTTATCTTATCCTCCTCAAATAGACTGTACATGCTGCCCTCTTCCAGGATGTCACTGTATTGAACTCAAATGTCATCATACGCCGTGCACTCAAAGAAAAGGGGTCGCATAGGGATCCCATAGGAAATGAGAATACGTGTTTGACATTGAACACATGGAATAAGAATGGAAGTTACAAAGACACACTGAATACTCTACAGATAGAAGTAATCGGGAGGGAAGAGGAATACGAATGTAAAATATGGATTACATGTATATATAGAGGAAGATCAATTCCACTTCAGCATATTCTGTTTATTGCTGACAGGCATCTGACAGCATATTTGGTATGCTGATCTACAGATTGCTATGTCAGAATATTATTAGAAATAAGGGACCATTATATATGGTCTCTCTCTCTATATATATATATATTAATAATAGTAAAGTCAGAAGTATATATGGGCTTATATGTGTGTGTGTGTGTGGACTAATATATACAGCATTTATATATGTAATAATAGTAAAATCAGAATTATATAGATATGTAAATTATATATATATAGGTTATACATTTGGATTAAATAAAGATCTAATATGTATGGAATATAAGAATTATCATAAATAATATTATATCTGAATTCTATTAGAGATAGGTATTCATATATGGTCTAATAAGTATATCCTAGACATGTATATAATTGTCAATGATAGTGAGATCAGAATTATAATTATATATATAGTTATAGTTATATATTATATGAATATATATTTATAATTTTGCAATACAAAAGATATTGATATATGCATAGCCTATTCCTTAATCTCTTGCTATAGCCTTAGGAGATGATAGGTTGGTGTTGTGTAGGGATAGGCGGAGTAAATCCACAAGAGGGTAGGTGAATCCCAAGACGGGATAGGGACGGGGTCCCAAAGCCTTAAGGGAACCTATTATAGATTGGTGTCAAGCGCCTTACAACAAGTAAATCCACGCTCTCCTTAGGGTTGAGTTTAGGAGGTGTTGGTGTTTTTTCTTGCTACCCTTAATTCTAAAAGATCACTAACTTCGGCTGTGACTGTCAAAGAACACAATGAAATCAATCGCTACTTCATCCACAAACAAGGTCAAGAAAATCCCAACAATAACAAGGTCAGTTGACCTTCTACACTTCAAACTCCATGAAATATGGGCGGGTGTACCCTTACTTCATCTACTTGCTCAAATAATTCTTATACAATCTCCTCAGTAGATGACCACATGGATAAAATAGATAAACTCTGATAATTTATCTGACAAACGAAGCATATGACAATTTTATATTTCAATTTGTTTCACCATACTTTTCATGTATCACCTATGACCAGTGCCTAATCCATTTGGGTTACAGAGTCACTTAAAAGCATAAAATATTTGATAGCACAATCCATTAATTGCTCAACATAGAATTTAAAGAAAATATACCTTACATATAACTCTTTAAATTCAATGGATGAATATTATCAAATTTGTAACAAATGACAAACTCTTCCAGTTAATTATCTCAGCATATTTAATTCTTTCCTTGAAAGATAGCAAAAGATTACAAACCCATTTCTGATAACTCAAAGAGACAAATTGAGATAAATCCCTAATTTGTATTCAATTCGTAAAGAGTCAGATGTGATACAAAGACATATTATCAAGCTCTTACTACTAATTTACTATCAAAACACCATATATGCTTCTCAGAGAACGCATAACTTCAAAATGTATTATATTGTGTTTAACATAGACTAACATAACATCAAAAATTGGGAACCCCTCACAAGTGATCCTTGAATTCCTTTTATAGCTTAAGGAATGCAACAAGCTTCAGATCACTTGTAACTAAAATCTACAACCAAAACAACAGAAGAGAAAGAAACAAAAAACGGGAACAGATATTTAAATTTAAACTTGATCTTGGGAGTTGCATTAAAATTGGACTTTGGCGCCTTTGTCTATTGGTATTCAGAATAACTTCATTGTGTGTCTTGAAGGTCATCCGCAGCTTCAACAACAAATTCAAAATGCCTTTGAATATAGTTATCCTCCCTGTTGACATCGCCCAGGCGCCAAGTCATCTAACTTATTGAATAAGACAAAAACAATTAGCTTGAGGCCTTCTTGCCTGCCTTTAACATTTTTTTCCATCTGGTAACTTCCTTATTGGTAGGCCAACTGAACCCCTTTATAGTCTCTAGCTGTGCAACTGACTCCAACTAACGAGCATCTGTGGCAGCTCTTGCATCTGAAATAAATTAGGTGAATACCACCTCAGCTCTGAAAAGGGAGTCTAGTACCTCATTAAAACCATAAATATCCATGTCCATGTTCATGTGGAGGAGCACTTATGTATTAATCGAAATCATATCAAATTATTCTCCCCATACATCGATTGATTTCAAATTGTTATCCTTATCATAAATAGAGGAAACAACAAATTGGTGAGCTTCACCCAAAACCATCAATTTATCCTTTATCAATAAATCCTTTCCTTTGAAAATTGCACTCAAGGAATTTACTATCTCCACCATGCCCTTAGTTTCATTTACCTTATCAGGAAAATCATCCCTGTACTCCATGGCAGTGTCCAACTTCTTCATTAACACATTCCTTCCAGCCCACTCATTATACAAAGGCTCTAAAAGTAATAAAGCATCAACACAGACACTACCAGCGTTCTTCAAAGAAATATGCAAACCATGCACTACACCCATTTTACCTTTTAGGATGTCAACCCTATGCTGCAATACTTCCATTAATGTAGTGATTGCTCCCATATTTTTGTTTCCTTAAGCTTCTCAATTTTGTCTGCATAATCTTCCAGTTTGGCCTTTTCTGCAACTGGAGTTTGCAAATCTGCAGAAAATGGGATTAAGTCTACTAGAACTTCAATCTCTGCATCAACCATAGCTTTATTCTCAGCATTTGCAGACTTCTCTTTCAGCTCTCTTATATGCTCTTCCATAGCTGCATTCTTCATTATCACCTATTCATATTTCTTTGCAATAGAGATTAATTGTTGGTAAGTCTCTGTGTATCTGCATGACATATCCTCGGCTTTAGCCAAATTCATAAAAGAAACCTGTGTCATGAAGGAAGCAATTTCAGTATCCCCTATATTCTGCAGATTCCATATCATTCTATCAGCTCTTTTCTCTTCCTGAATATTTATCATATGAGGCTTTTGAGTGGATGGGGCCAATGAGCAAATTGCCAATGTCTTGGACTTTGGATCAAATCCCGATCCTCTTATTATGTCACCAATCTGAAACTCAGACCTTAACAGTGGGTCCGGTTGCCTCCTTATCTGATCAATAATGAATGTGGATTGGAGATCCCAATCTAGTAACAACAACTTTCCACTATTTTTTACAAGCAATCTTGCTTGTTTTACTGTTATCTATTCACTATCAGGGTCATATTCTTGGAGAGCTTTAACAATTTGTTCATTCTTTTCACTTTCTCCCTCTCCCATACCCAGATTAGTTCTCAACGCTTTCTGTTTTAATTTCATTAAAAAACTCTTGAACTCATTTGTTTAAACAAAATCATCATCATCCAAGAAATTATTGGACATCATTATTCTTTCTTTTGTTGGAAAATCAAGAGGCAAATCTGTCTCTCCTATCCCTTCCTGAGGTCCCTCCTCTCTAAGTTTTTCTCTAATCTGATGAAAATATTTCCCCTGCTCCACAACAACTACCTTTGCAGGATCTCTTTTCAATATTGCCAAAGATTGCTCAACCTTCTGCCTCTTTGCAAGTGGCTCCTTAGTGGATTCAACTTCATCTCCACTTTCCACAAAATCCTTTTGTTGTTCCAAAGGCCTTTTACTTTGAGAAGAGAAGACATTTTCTGACCTATGTGTCTTAGCAGCCATTTCTTACAGTTGTGGCATTTGTGCCATCAGGACCTCATAAGAAGTCAACATGCTTTCAATCCTCTTAAAATAGGACTCTTCACAGTAGAAACCTGAGAAATTTGGATCCATCTCTCTAAATTCAGCCTCAACCCTTATCAATTTCATTCCTTTTTCTCCTCTCCTGGACAACACTCTTATCCATCAAATTTCTTACAACATCTTCATCGTCTAAGGGTTCATGATCTGCAATCTTGGCCCAAGAGGTCATCTGTTTTATTGCCACCTTTATAAAACCTTCTAGATCACAAAATCTGGGTGTAATAGTGACCAGCCTATATTACTTCAGAAAAACAATTACACGAGAATGCATTAGTTAAGATTTCATATAACAAATGTAGAAATATCTCAATTATATAGATATATATATTTGTAAACAATTATACAAATGATAAAATATATTTTTGCATATAACTGTGAAATGAGTATATATATATATATATATTGCTATAGTAATTAATTAAGAAATTACTTGTAATATTTACCAAAATGGTCAATGTCTTTCGTTGTTCTTGCGCTTTTACTCTTCTCTCCCCTTTCCCCCTTTTTGTTATGATACAATATCATTTATATACATATGATCGATATAAGGAAGAGGCTTGATGAATAGTCACCTCTCAATATGATAATTTAATAAATGAAGAGTCGCCTCATTATGATAATCAGAGATTACTGTATTAATCATGTCCCTTGCGAATGGCGACCGTTGTTGATTCTATACACGTCGTGCATGATTAACTATGTTGATTTATTAGACATACAAGTCTTCGCATTTAATTACTTCTAATTTTAAATATCAAATTATCGTTGCATAATGCCATGGTCCTGATGCGATAGTCTTCGTATGAGGTCATATGTATGAGGGGTGGTGCTTGCCATATAGAATTGGCAAATAGCGATACCTTATTAGGCACTGACGTGGATGCACACACGACTTCCATATTATTGTTCACCGTAGTCATTGATGATGCCCGTATTGACTGATGGAAACGATAACCAATTCTTTTGCAATCACCACTGTCGTCAACGGGGGTATGGATTTGGTCGTAACTCGGTGTCCATGTTGTCGTCGAAGAATCAATAGTTGTCACTGTTATGTCTGGGATTGGTCAGCGATGCTTCTCCCATGTTTGCCAATCCTTGTCTTCGTATGCCATTGTCAATATATCATATTATAATATATCATATAATGATATACTATTTATTTGCATTTGAGATATTATTATTTATTATAATTTATAATCATTACACTATTAATATATTATTATATCATTGTTTCAATATATTATTATATTTATATATGATTATATTAATATAAAGATTTATTAATTATTATTATTTGATTATTAAATCATTTCAAAACGGGGATATCACAGAAGTAATATTATAAGAAACTATTGTGATGAACAACAATCAGGATTTATCCATGGAATGGTGCCTTTAGAAATTGTTATGAAAGACACCCAATATGAAGAGACCAAAGAGGAAATCGTCAAATGGGAAATTTTATAACAGATTCTATATTTCTTAGAGAAGGAATCAAGAACATTACATATATTCATTATCGATAAAATGGATAAATAGAAATAGGTCTATCAATGGAGACCAAAGGTGGAGTCGATCGTAATATAGAACTGATAATAATATAAAAGGATATAATATATATCTCCTGACAAGTGTGGCGTGATAACCAATGATGCTACAACGTATCTATGAGTCGAGAATTATGCAAATTGTCATTTCCAAGTGCAATCCAATCTCTAATTGGGAATTTTAAGTCAAATTAACCAAGGACCCAGGTTAGGGACATTACATACTATGTCAGAAGAGACAATCTCTCAAAAAAGCAAGAAAATGAAATACCAATATGATAAGTGCCTGAATTCTATCTCACCTTCCCAAGTGACGTCTGATGTGGATGAGAATGGAGACACAGAAATTGGACATATAGACATGGTTGAATTCCTTAAAAGAGTGGAAACCTCCACGAAGCCAAAAATGGCTCCTAGCATTCAAAATCAAATTCACTTGGTTTCCACGTTTCCAGTAGCGGCTCTAGATCCTAAGGTCGTAATGGCATGTGCACATCATTTTGATCCTGAGTCTAGGACCATTAAGGATAATGATGGAAATGCTATTATCAGTTTTTATCCTGATACAATTGACAGAGTTTTCAAAGTTCCACCTGTTCCAATGTCCATTGATATGACTAAAGAAAAAGCTATAAAAAGATGGGAGGATGGGAAGACAATCTATATAAGGTTAATCAACGAAAATTGGTTGTTGAACAAAAGAACTAATGCTTTGACAAGATGGCAGAAGGCAGTTCACGGGGCAGACTTCCGTCAGGAAATCAATAACTTGATTACTTTACTTAGTAGGATTGGGGGCCTTAAGGAATCTAATTCCTTTGAACCGTGGATGTACAAGTTCACATCTTTGATCATGAGAAGTAAGCAGAAGCTCTTCTAGGGGGAAATAATTAGTGACGCACTTTATGAGCAGCTTTCTCAAGTCACTAATACCCTCACCTTTTACATGAACTCGTACCTGATTTATATTGCAGTGTGATGTCCCCTTCTAGTTGACATCAGTTAGAAGAGTAGATTTGCCTATCACTGACCCTCGTACGCCAATGAGGTTGGATAGAGGGTTTCTCTGAGGGATGCAACTTCTTCAGTGGTCAGAATTTTGCAGGATTGGTGTTCGTTTGAGGCCTCTAGGACTCCATATGCAGTAATTGCTATTTATAGTAAGTTATGAGATGCTTAGAGAGAGACCCCTGCTTTTTAGAAATGGGGTATGGTTGTTTGCAGCTTTATCATGCCAGCTTCCAGTCCAGATGACATTCAGAAATGTCGAGTAATAAGTAGGAGATATTTTCCACAGAAAGTCAAATTGTGATATTGCTATCAGGATTCAACTGTGTAACTGTGTAGTTTTTTGAGTCAAACTCATTGACCCATGTTTCATGAGTAGTGGTTCACATGAACCCATCTCTCATGAGAATGAATGGAACATAAATAGTTGAGAGCTTATATTATTAAGTTATTATGATTTTATATCATAACTTAAGTGAGGGTCATGGCATCATTTGTTGGGGGCCATTTGAGCAATTAGTTATAAATGCCAAACTTAATGAATTATCAAAAGATTTCCCAAGTTTGAAATAAAATAACATTTTAAATGTTATTTAAAATGCTTTTAGGGGAAATCGTACTTCCTGAGTAAATATAAGTATTTGCAAGAGAATTCGAACCTCATTATGATTGATGTTTTTACTTGTCTCTTTCTCTGGAGCATTGGAGTTCATGCGAAACCAAGGGTTTCTGCAATCTTCTAAGCTTATCGGCATTGGAGAGCTTTGCTTCTTCTCTGTAGCAGCAATCAAAGGGTGTGAAATATTCACCTGATATTGCTTGTCAGTTTGGCTTCACAAGAGGTCAACATTGGGCTGATTAGTGAATAATATTGCAATATTTTTTATCACATTTGTGGGTAGATTGCTGGAGGGTATATGTGAAGTGATTGGGGAGTGGTTGGTATTGATTGTAGGGCTGTATGGCCTGTGTTTTGTGACCCCAGCAGCAGCCGAACTTCATCTTCTAGGAGTATGATTTTGATGAAGGAGCCCTCAATAAATTCCATAAAAATCACTAAAAGAAATGCGAGGTATAGGAGGACTTGGCATCTGCAGAGGGGATCATAGTTGTTGTTTGATAGAGAATCCCATAATCATTTGCCCTTTCTTTTTCAACCAGCACGTATGAATAAGATATTTTCTTCAATAAATGGTATGCCCTTTTTGTGTAATGAATTTCTACATGACTTTAATGAAGGAGAATGAATGATAACAGTTTTTTTTTTCATAGGTTTCATTAGTTTCCTGTTTCAGAAGTTTATGTATTCGAATGCACTTGTTTTTTGGGTAAAATCCTCTCAAAAAACACAAAAAAATTACAAACAACAAAACCAAAAAAGAGAACAAGCATTGACAGTTTCAGAAGTTAGAGCCTTGAAGGGTTCTTACATGCAGCCTCTTTGGGATCCTTTTCTGGCCTCTCAACTAAAGGTGACATGTCCTTGGTGCCAGTTTGGGATTATTATGAACAACATATCCTTGGACATTTCATGTGTCTTTTTGATAAAGATCTTCCAAATAAGCGGGTGTCAGATGAAGCTTGGCGGAAGGTGAATGAATATGGCTGCCTGTTTCTTCAATTTCCTAATTTGACCTACATGAGCGTTGGCTTTTTCCGCAACGAGCCTTACACACTTCCGCACCACCCCACTGAAAAGATCATTCTAATGGAACTTGCAAGACAACTCATGGTTGTCGAAGCTTACCAGTCTACTCTTCATAGGCCTGGGGTGGGGATTTCTTCACAGAACCCACTTCGGATTGGAGGATATGCTTTGACTACCGTTCCTAAAGCTAAATGTATGGACACAGAACTTCAGGAGATTACTCTTAAGAAGTTTATGTCTAGAAGCTATTTCAACTACCGAGGCATGAATGATAAAATAAGAAGCTTTGTACATATTCATCGCCTTGAGGATATCTGGATCGATATACGCATTGAGGTTGAAATCAGAAAGATGGACTACTGCAAACTGACTCTAAAGCAGATTGTAGATTTTAATCTGGCTCAAATTCCTGATGGTGTTGAGGATGATGATATCCTAGATCCTGAGTATCGTAAGCATCGAGCGTAGAGCTTGTCTATTTTGCCACCTTCCTCGTCAGTAAAGGAAAGTACATCTATCTGGGATAGATTTCAGTCCATCTTAGCCAACACAAACATTTGGCTAAAGAAAAGAGGCTTAAGGTGTATCAAAATTAAGCCTGGAAAAGACTTTGATCATGCTGGTCCAGTCGGATTAAAAATAAAAAATTAGGGGAAAAGGTAAGGATCTCACTTCTACATCAGAGAGCGTAGGAATCCCGAAGCTCACTATCAAAGGAGGCAAGGCTACAATCAAAGCACCTGAGACAGTTGTCACAACAGAACCTGTGAGTATCCAAGTTGTAGCGAGTGACGATGAATTGGAGGAGGAACATGTTCCTAAAGTATCTCATGTCGTAGACACATCTCTGATATCAGCAATATCAGAGTTCGCACCAATGTCTGATGAGGCTCCTATGTCCCCACTTGATACGGATGTAGATTCCTTTTCTATAGAGCATGTTCCTACAGTAGATCCTCCCATAGACATGTTTGCAATACCCATTTCCTCGACTGCTCCAACATTCATTCCAGAGGATCATTTTGGCAGCTTGGAGGCTGTATTTGATGCATTTTCTTCTTTGCCTAATCTGTCAGATATGTCTATGACACTCCTCGATACTTTTGTTGCACTGTTTGAGCATTTCATGACAGAGGCTTCACAGAGTAATCCAACACTAGTGGTTGTTCAAATTGAGACTCCAACTATAGTCATAACAGTTGTGCAGACAAAATCAACGTCTACTGTGGCAACTACTTCTTCATCTCAGGGTACTTCATTCACTCTACCTCCATGGCTTAGCGCTATTACTCAAAAGAGGAAGAAACAAGAGGCTCCTCCAGAGGAGTTTGATTTCATACGTCTCAACAAGGAAAAGATAGTTTCTAGGGTCAAAGTTGATCAAAATGAAGTCAAATATGTTGAGGTTGTTGAACTCCTGGTTGATAAACCAACAGAAGAACTATAGGCCTCTGATTACAAGTTCACGAAAAATTGAACTTTGTAAACAAACATGGCTGGGTTGTCAACAAGACGTGCATGATGCGGTGGCCTTACTCTCTAGAAAGAATGATCGGCTATGGGAGAAGAAAAATGAGCTTAAGAAAGAGAATGCCCACCTACTGGAAATCATTGAAAAGATGAATAACTCTTCACAAAGAGTTGAACCTATTTCTTCTTCTTTTCCAGAGGAGACAAGCAAGTATGCGGAGCAGGTTTGTCGTAAGGCCAAAGCTATAGATGATTGGGGCAGCCAAATGGAGTCACATGGTATACTAGTGATCAGAGATGTTTTCCGAGTTCTGAACCACATTAGGGAAATTGTCACCAAATTGAATGAGCTCCTCACATCGTTCAACCAACAGTTGAAGGTCTTAGATGAAGACTTGGGCATCTGGAGGAGGATGCTTGATGTTGACCTGGATATGTTGTGTGAATACGGAGTTATTTCTTCTCAGGAAATGTACTTTGATTACTTAGATTTGATGGTCAACAGAGAACAAGTCATTAAGGGACTGGTGATGGAAGTGAAGGCAGTCGTAGATTTGTGCAAAGAACAAGAGCACACAATCAGTAGCAGTTTTGAAGAGCTGGCATGTAAGGTGGTAGCTGAAAATGGTGAAGTGGTCATAGAAGATTATGTTATGATAGAATTCAAGAAAGTAATTCGCCTAGAGCTTGAGACAGATAGCTTTGATTTCAGCTCAATTGACAAATTAACAAGCTATAAGGTTCTATTGAATCATCTTCAGAACAGCGTTGGAGGGTACAACAAAGATGTTTCCAAAGGTGCAAGCATAATTCGCAAGACAACTACTATTGCACAACACATGGGTGCACCAGATACTACAGTTGTACATGAGTCTCTTCGCAAGTTCGAGACTTTCATCGACACACTCTGAAGATAATTCCTAAGTGTCATGAACACTTATCATTTTTCCCATGTTTTATAGATAGGTGTAGATTTTATGACAGATTACATGTAGGATGGAAACAAGTTGTAAATACAGGGGGACTTGCATCTGTATAGTTGTTACATGTAAATAGATTTCAAGTGCATTAGGCCTTGTAATTTAGAATAAGTCAAAATAGAATTTTGAATAAGTCAAAAGTAGTTAAGGGTTTCCCTTTATTCCTCCACTTTTCCCTCCCCTCCTCACCTATATAAAGGAGTGGGTTCATTGTAATTTTTCATCTTTTTCTTATGCAAATAGGCTATGTTAAAATCTCTTGTGACTTGAAAACTTTGTGTTTCTTTGATTCAAGATTTCTAAAGTGAATAAAACAAGCAAGTGTTCTCAAACTTTGTTTTGTGAAGCTTGAGGTTAATTTGTGTATGCTTATGTTGCATTAATAAGTCTATCTTTGATTTATCTTATAGTTTGTTTTACATAAATCTTTTGAGCATTCAATTCGAGTTTTTGAAGACTTTGTGCTTCAAGAAGGAGAGTTGCTATAATTGATAGTGGCTGCAAATACTTAGAGCTGAAAGACTTTGCGCTTCAGTTATAAATACTTTTTAAAATTGGTAAACATTCAGTAAGAGACTTTGCGCCTTACTGCTTGTTTAGATTATTGAATCCTTCCGGGATAAGTGCAGGAAACTTTGGGTTTCTGTAAATATTCCACCCATATAAGTAGATTGGTGTCTTCGGTGTTGTTCTTACATCAACCCCTGAGCCATCAATATTATCAGAGCTGTAGGCTCTTTTGTTGAATTTAGAGTTGTTCTTAAGTTGTAAAATCATTCTTGAAAAAAGAGGAATTGATTAAAGAGAACCGCCCTTTTTGTAATTTCAGTTAATTTCGTATTGAATCCACCTACGGTAAGGAGGGAGCCTCCCCTATTGTTGAGAGGAGAGAGAAATCTCGTGAGACGTTGCCTAAAGTCACAATTTCGCAAGTTGTGGTCTTAATAACTTGCAAAAGTTTTAGCCAACATCTATTACTACAAGCTTGTCTTGAAATGATTACTTCGCAAATTTGCCCAGCTGTGAATTCCATCGCGAATCCACCAAAGAAATGAATTGGTTTTCCATCCAATCCACCAAGAAATCCTGAAGGTTTCCATCCTCAGATTTCAAAACTGGAAGCTAAAAGCTCCCAAAATCTCCAAGAGAAACTAATATACCAAGCATGCTGAGAATGAGCCTATCAATGTTCTTTAATAGCACATCCCTATGACTCTTCGTTTTTCCTCTTCCTGCGTCTTGATATTCCTTTTCTTTCTCTTTATTTTCCCTCTTTAAATTAAAATGACTGTATTAATTTTTCACCAAAGGCTGCTACAAACCTACCCAAATGGTCTTCTATCTTCGTTTCTTGCTCAACCTATGTGCTATTTTTTTCTTCAACAACATATATCTTTTACTGCAAAATTATATTCCTCCATGTTATTGAAAATGAGTTGTATGTGCTTTTAAGGTGTTAGAGGTCATTTTAAGTCTTTTATTTTACTTCCCATGGTGAAGGCTTCCCTTTGAAGCTCATTGAGTATCTAGGTCACATGTCCTGAAGACTTTTTAGTGCCAACTCCCTCAAGACTAGTGAAGTATTGACAAGTCCGGGTGAGTCTTGTAACTATTATTTGAAGACAACAGTCATTTTCCTTTCAGATAGGAAAAAGAGGGTTTGAGAGTCTTTATGCATTAAGGGGAAGGAATTTCAGAGGATTGTTATGAGAGGGATTGATTTGCTCTTTAAAGATAGAAATTTTGAAACTATAGAGATCTTGTCGACAAGAATGCCATGGTGCCTACAAAAAGAACTTGTGAAAAGCTTCCAATAAAGATTTGGAAAGCAGGGTATAATATTTAGAGATATTTTGACTTAGATAGGTGTTATTAATAGTAGGGGATCGTGAGAAGAAAAGGTGACTTCGCTTTAGATTTCACATTATTAGTATGATATGAACTGGTAACATGTTTGATCTCAGATGTTAATTTTGTGGGGAAATGCTTTGCTCACAAGTATTTTCTTTCCAATCCTTTTCTTTTGAGCACTATACAATATGCATGTGGGATTTTGTTCCATTCAGTCAGAATGAGGCTTGTAGAAAAAGATATATGTTTTTCATCTTGATCAAATAATTTAAGAAATAGTTACTTTTAACGAAATTTATAGTATATGAATTCGTTATTGTAAACCTCTAACGCAGGCTATGATGAAGATGGAGGAAAAGGAAAGAGTTCTAGAAAGAAGGCCTGCAAAGATACATCAAATAAACGATTCAGCAAAGGTAGGGATTATCTTTGTGTCTTTGAAGTTATTCAATAGACTGCTTCCAAGATGGCAATCTTTCTTGTTTCCCAATTTCATGAATGTAGTACTAGTAAAAATGCATGGTCCTTTTATTAACATAAAATATGATGGCATTCTGTTCATTTTATAAAACAGTAAACTTGCATAAAATAATGACTGTTGATTCCTTAATTTTAGTTTAGATATCCACTTATGATGTCAGCTAGCTGGTTTCTCTATTTATTCATACAAGGAAAATGAGATCAGTTTGGTAAAAGCATGAACAAGCAAGCATTTTTGGCAGAAATCTAAGAGAAGGCAGTGAACAATATTATACTGTTGTGGATTTATAGCATACCAGCTTGTTTCCATCTCTTGGATTTAGAGATCTGTAGCTATATTAACTTTTTGTCTTTCAGATAATATTTGTTTTCTTTCTTTGACAACAATTTCTTCCTTTATGGTTTTCTTCATTAAATAGTTTTGGGTGAGCATTTCTTGTTGAACTTTAAAGACATGTTACGTGATTGGGAATAACTATTATAGCTATAGTTATTAAATAATAGATTGAATATTCTTTAAAGCCCTAGAAAGTTCTAGTCCTTACAAATTTGCATTATAGCTTGGGACTAGTTTCTTTAGCAATGGGATTATATAATGTCCCCACCATAAAATGAATATCAATGATAAGCGGAAGCAACAGTCTTTTCAAAATACTATTGTTTATTACATCAGTATAAACATGGAACAAAAAAAAAAGCAAAAGCAGTATGGCTAAAAAAAATAGCATTGTCTATGTTAACACCGTGGATCAAAAACATTGTAGACATCTGAGTGAGAAAACATTTCCTTGACCTACAAATTGTTTATTCATCATAAGATGGTTAGCGTGGTCTGTGACGGAAAAGAGGCAAACATTCCCACTTCGCCAAAGCATATTTTATTGTTTAATAAAAGTATTCATCATGTACGTTGGGTTTCTTTTACTTTAGATGACAAAGTAATGGTTGGCTCAAAGTTGGTACAATTGGTCGTAACATAAAAAGGGAGTTGTGGGAGAGAGTGTGAGATTAGCAAATATCAAAGTTACCGGGAAACCCATCTCCTACCCCCTAAGACACATCTCGGAGACGGAGATGCATCTCGGGTACTAGAGACGTCCTGATGCATAACATTCCTTTGGTTGTTGTCTCCCCCCATCTCCAAAGTCCCCCGACCAAAAATTGACGTCTCCCACTAGAAAACATAAGGCATAAGGTGTTATAAAAAACTTTGATTCATAAACTCTATCATCACCCTTGCAAAATCATTATTACTGATCTGCTAGTGATGATAATGATAGCCACTATAGTCTTCTGATCTATTTGCTCAATTGCTTCTCTAGAAAGACTTGTCAATGATGTACAATTACTCACTTTTCTTGTAGTGTCATGGATTACTAGCCATTATTCTTTTAAAGAGGTCACTAGGATGGTAATAAGAGATCTTTGTGTAACACCAATTTAACTATTGGAAATAATGGAAGCCACTGAGTGTCTCCAGCCTGCTCAAATATCTTATAGGGACACATCCAAGCAAACCTTTTCCACTCCCAGAAGAACAATAGAAAATTAATTTCTATAACCATGCATCCCACATACTTTAGCATGTGTATCAGCATAAAACTATCAATATTTTTGAATTTCAATATGTAATGATAATCTAATATGAAATATGTATTGTGAATTTTAAATTCTTTGACTCTTCCACACAATGACATTTGACATTTGTGTATTTAAAGTTAATATTCTTTAGCACTGTTCTTGTTTTCAAAGTTTTGTTTCATGATATATTCTAGAAATTATTAAATTATATTTAACAAAGATGGGCATCTCCAAGTACCGCAGTCTCCTATTTTTGAAAATTAGCCGTACCGGTACTGATACTAGTCTCTAGAGTCTCCAAGTACACCAGTCTCCCTGCGATAGTAGATCTACGGGATAATGTCTTCATAATTTTGTAGTTAATTTCAAGCACTTCCATATTTGACATGAACTGTCTAGAATGCAATAAATGTGATATGTTGGAAGACAAACCCTTTGAGGTTGAAAATTTCTAAAACTTGGAATTAGGTTTTGGTTAGCTTTTTACAAATTCATTCTTGGAGAAGAACCTCGCAACCAAGAACTGTGTCATGCTTCTAATCCTCATCTTAATATACAAGTTCTTGTCTTAACATGAAGAGATATCCATGATCAGTTCTTGCAAATACAATTGCCACTATTGCAAAATTACCTTGATCCTTGTCTCTGGGGACTAAGAGAAAGCTTGTCTTGAGTCAAACCTTACTAAGTTCCAACTACCGGTTATAAGTGAGGGAGAAACATGTATTATAATATCAGAATAGCACAGAGAAGGCAGATTACAAATTAGAACATTTATCATTGCTTGAGGACAAGCAATTTTGGGAAGGGCGGGCTGTAATGCCCCCACCATAATATGAATATCAATGATAAGTGGAAGCAACGATCTTGTTGAAATACTATTGTTGATTACATTAGTATAAACCAAAGTTCCATGACTCGGACCCACCCATGACTCGGCAAGGTCGACTCGACCTGCGACTCGCCTATGACTAGGCAATGACTCGGCTATGACTCGGCAAAATGAAAAACAAAGATTTTTTAGGATTTAAAACTTGTTTCAGGCACCCATTATTGAGTAAAGCTTAAAAACACTATAACATCATCAAATAGAAGCTAATATG
>MU225748.1:2675847-2690648 GCA_018584345.1 Thuja plicata | reverse complement strand
CCCTTAAGCCTATTGATGTGTTGGTGAGAACTCCAAGCTTCTTGCAGGTCACAAAGGACTTCTTGCAGGTCATTCTGATACAGGATAACTATCTGAGTCTATACATGTCCATATGGTGACTATTTTTTTGAAATCTCAGAAATTGCAATCTGGTATAACAGTACTCTCAGAATTTTGTGTTCTCTTTCAAGTCAAATCTAACTTTGTAGACAAGTTATTCAGATGAACAGTGAGAGATTGTTTAAGTTATTTTACAGATTTATATTGATTACACAGTCAGATCTCATACAGATTACAAAAGGCTTGAGATTATTTTCAGATTGGAATCAACTTGCAAATTATTCTCTTAATATGTGTTTTTATGTTTTTTTTAAGTCATCCAAGATGACTGTCACAGCCGGATCATAGACCACGGACTCGGCGAGTCATGGCATGACTCGCGAGTCATGCGGGTCATGACCCATGACTCGTCGAGTCATGTCCATGGGTCATGAAAACCCGCCATGGACTACTCGGCCCGCGAATCATCATAACTTGCATGACTCGCGCCGAGTTATGGAACTCTGGTATAAACACATGGAACAAAAAAAGCAAAAGCAGTATAGCTAAAAAATAGAATCCTCTACCTTCACACCATGGATCGAAATCATTGTAGACATCCAAGTGGAAAAAGATTTCCTTGACTAAGAAATTGTTTATTCATCATAAGATAGTCAGTGTGGTCTGTGAGGGAAAAGAGGTGAACATTCCAATTTCACTAAAGAGAATTTTATTGTTTAATAAAAGTATTCATCATGTACGTTGGGTTTCTTTTACTCTAGATGACAAAGTAATGGTTGGCTCAAAGCCAATACAATTGGTCGTAACATAAAAAGGGAGTCATGGGAGAGAGTGTGAGATTAGTAAACATTGAAGATTGGAAAATGCCTCAGCATTGCGTGTGGATTCAGAATACTTTTACAGCATATTGTCATATCCCTATGATGATAGATCAACAGGATAATATGTCTTCATAATGTTTTCGTTAATAATAAGCACTTTCGTGTTTAATGTGAACCATATGAAATGCAATAAGTGCAATATGTTGGAAGACGAACCCTTTGAGTTTGAAACCGCTATTTACGTTAAGATGATAATTGCTGTCATTAAAGAACATAACCGCTGTCATTAACGATTGCAAAAGAAAAGACACCTGTCTATAGGGAAGGCCTAATCACATCAAGGGACATGTCACTTCGTCCATCCTTAAGGATATGTAATGACAGTCCCTCATTTGTGGAATGGCAGGGAAGGAAGAGAAATAAAAAGGTAAATACAAAATAGCAGATATAATAATCAAAGAAGGAAAATAATCAACTACCAAAGTATATAAACAGCAGTCACATATTCAGATCAGACTCTCACTATCTGATTTGGACTTGTTATAATCAGCATCCAGTATTCTGAATAATAGCTCTCGCAGTGTTATCATGGCCTATGCATTATTGTCAATTAATTATCTTTATATATGCTTATTTATGGTTTTATATAAATGCATGTATATTATTGTCAATTAATTATCCTTATATAAGTTTATTTATGAATTGACATGAATGCATATATTAATAATATGTTTGTGAACTTCCATCATTATAGAGGGAAGAGGGTGTAAGGGGAAGAGGAACCATGATGATTGCCATCTAGGTAGGGACACCGGATGGATGTCTATGTTGCTTGGCACTATGGCCAAGAGGGCCAAAGTTATGCTCTTGGGCTTGGATAGGATAATCAAGAAACCTCCATTACAACCTTCTCTCTGAATCTTAATGATGGCTACTAAATTTTGGGAGTTGAAACGTTGACATGGAAAGCAGGTGCAAGCACTCCACTAGGTAGGGACCGCGAGTGGATGTCCATGTTGCTTGCCACCGGGGCCAAGAGCGGAAAAGTTCTGCTCTTGGGCTTAGTAGTGTGGGATGGCTTCCGGTGGACGTACCATGCTTCTTTTCTAATGTGTTTGCAATGATGCTCTAGATATTATATGAATATCATGAGTTATGGACTAACCCTAATATGTGTGTGTGTGTTTGTGTTTCTCATGTTATGATTGCAGGCTATTTGAAGAGATATTTTATTTGGTAAGATGTAACCCTAACCCTAATTATATTTCCATTGTAATTTTTAGGGCAAATTTAAGGACAAACTAGATAGAGGACATTACAGATTCAGTCCAATTGACCTTTGTCTAAGGTTTCAATTATTCTTTTGGTGGCACATTATTAAAGTGAAACATCAATGTATTTAGTGAATAATAGAATTATCGATTCTTTCCTATTTGATATTTCCAACTTGTAGGTCTTGTCATATACCTTTAAAATGTAATGAGGATCAATAAATCCTCAACTAGGGTCCAAGTTATTTGTTTTGGCACAAATTTGACTTAGAAGGGATGTGAAAGGTGCAAATCTTCTGGATGTGTCTAACGTGTGGCATGTTATGAAGATTATACTAGCAAGACTCTAGAAGGGAAATGTTCTTTGCCATGGTAACTTGGCAGCCAAGTTGGGGACAAGGACAAGGAAGTCAATTGTGACCATGTATTCCAAAGGTAATTCAAAATATCCCAAGTATGCAACAACAAGAGAAACATGCCAAAATACAGTATGCTCGGAAAGGAAATTCACCACAATAGATTTATTCTCAGATTGGAAACTTGATTACAACTGAAAATATGTGCACCTTGGTCTGCAAACGATATTTCCGTGTTGGAAAGCATAAAAGAATTTCTCAATAGATGGATTGAAGGGAGCTTGACAGGCTTCAGGTCTGCTGTATGTATGCTCTAATTGGACCTCTGTTAATTACTGTGAAATTAACTCCTCTTCTGCTTCTGATGATGAAGATACCATTGGCCCATTAGCTGTCGCAATATGATGAGAGATGATGACATGGCAGTGATTGGTCTCTCCTGCAATGCCTCCATTAGTGCGTTATAATTGGTATTGGAATTCGTATACTTGGTTGTATATGTGTCTATAGCAACAACAACTATATGTATTGATGAGCCTCAGTCTGTCTATTAAAAGGTGCTGCGATCTCAGTAGAATATCCTGCTTGCTGTCCACTTTGCCAATGATTCTGACCCCTGATCCAGTGCGATCAGCAACAACTGAACTCTAGGTGCCTGGAACTTTTGACCTCTTTGATATAGGTCTGAATCAAACTGAAGTCTTTTACATTTGCATAATTTTGTCATTTGAAGGAGACTTCACAAAATTGCCAATATGAGCAGACTAAGGAGTGTATCAACCTCTGAAACTGCGACGAACACAACTCAGAATTCCATACATGGAATCGCAATGGAGAGATAAGATGATCAATGATGATTGTCTCCTCCAAGAGCCAATTATAGAAAGCATTTTCCCTCCAAAACCAAAGCAAGTTGGCTCAATATTTGAAATATATATATATATATATATATATATATATAGACACACACACATACACAGACATTTTCGTGCAATATAATTATACAATTGTTGAAATTTTCATGAAGCTCATTTATATGAGCGAGGGCTGGATACACCACTGAGCTGCTCTGATTTCATAATTGTATCACCAAAGAACAAATATGTTTCTTGGATAATTATCATTTTAAACTTTTTTTGACTAACCATTATAATTGAAGTTTGTGATCATCTCCTATCAAAACTAGCAGCATGGAGCTTTATATTGTTTAGAGTAATTTGTCAATCTCATGTCATACTATTTCTTCAGTGATGCACTTAAATTTTTGTAAGTATTTCCATAATAATCTTTCAGTTTTTATTGGGACTATTTGCATTCAGGGAGAAATTTCATGAATATTACTTTCTTAACTGAAACAGGTTATAGTATATACACGTGGTCCTCTTCTCTTTGTGTTCAACTTCCACCCTGCCGACTCATATAATGGTTACGAAATTGGAGTAGAAGAAGCTGGCGAGTATCAGGTTAGACACTTTCCTCTACCCAGGAGAGTTCAATTTTTCTTTCTCGATGTTTACTATGTCCAAATTATTCCAGTATGGGGAAAATTAATATAAAATTACGGTGAATATTTTCTCCCAAACAGAATATATTTGAGGAAACATGAAATTTAGGTTTAAAAATGTATAACTGTTTGCGAATGTTTTTTAGTTTGTGTTTTTATGCTTGAGACAATGATACTATATTATAATTTTTACTGGTTTTGATATGTAAATCTGATATTCAACCCCTTAATGTACCTAACTTATTAAGACAGCCACAAGTCTTTGGCTTTGTTGAAATTATTCTCATCAAGGACCAGTTGTCATGCAAAAACCTATTACAAGCCAGAGAAAAGGGTCACGTGAGGTTAACTTGAGGAGACTCAAGCTTTAGGTTATTAATCATCTTGCTTGGTCACCCTCGTTTGGCACTCTATTTAACATTGGTGTACTTGTATTTAGACAGTTAACTACTCTTCCTAAAAAATATTATCTGATACTTAATGTAATTAACTTGAACATTATATTTCTACAATCAAGATGTTATTGAACAGACAAGTATTTCACTCTACGAAATATTAATGCCTGTATACTCAAAGCCTTCATAATGGATGTACACAGTTTCTCCCACACATTGTCATGCGAAGATATCAGATATCTTGAACAATGTGAAAGTGACATATACCTTAACCTATATTGGGAATAAATTCATACTATTGTGCTTTTATGTTAGAGTTTACATGTATGCTGTATGACAGCCATCCTCTTTGCATGGAACCCCAGAACAAAAATAAAAAATGTAGCCACTATAAGGGGTACTTGGGCTTATTTGATGTTAAACTATTTTTAAATTTGTTTATTATATTGCTGGGTGTGTTTTAGTTAAATAAAGTAGTTAATGTATTTTAAGAGGTATTAAAGGCGTGACCTTTGATGATAACCTATGACAGATTTGTTGACATCATTACTGTTATATCATACAGTTATTGCAATTTGTAGATGTTATCTATATCTTGTTATTACAGCTCATCACTATCATTTTTTGCCGTGTCTTCTGTGAATCAATCTTTGTCAAAAACTATTGCATAACTGTAAAAAAATACATTTGGCTGCACTTATGTTATAATAAGTGAACTAGATATAACAGTTTGAGAAAACATTCATCCTTGTATGTTGACAACAGCATTGAATTTCAAGATAGTAATTACACATGTCAGAATAAAAGGAGAGAAACCTAGCAGAAGGCAAGAGATGAGGAGATCTACTAGATTATGCAAACCAATATCTCAGTGCTAATGAGATGAATCAGACTACTATGTCAGAAACAGAAATAGATTGGTGTCGCAGCTTGGACAACTATAAGTGTTCCAGGAAGGACGGCTTGAAGGGTTAAAAGAGATATTCGTTGCCACAAGGATTTGGAACCAAGAGTTTATACCTGTAGAAGAAAAACAAGACATTTGGACTAATTCATTGTCCACAAAAGTGGAAAACAATAAAAGTAAGTACTAGAGTGCTTTAGATAGAAAGAATGAGATCAAGTCATCGTTGATTTCCTAATTTTAGCTCATGAAAATGTTGTAATTCCCTTGTTCATTGAAACGTTGCAAGTTGTAACAGCTGATTAGTTTAACAACCTTGTTTCGGTTCAATCACAAGTTGGGAGTCAATGATTAAGTCTCTTGCGTATTTCAAGCCTGAGAATGATCATATATTGTTTGCACAACTCTCTGATGTCAAGAAAGATGAAAGTGAACTGATGAGAGAGTTTGTTGCAAGATTCAACCATCTAGCTATCTGGATTTTTGACACTCTAAATTCTTCTTCTAAGATTCTTGTAAGTTGCTTCATCAATGCTCAATCTTCAAAAGTTCTTCTTTCTCAATCAGAGAAATGCTACAGAATTGCAAGACACTCAAGAATATGCAATGGGATTGGAGAACCATATGATCACGTTAAGAATGATGCAAAAAGATTGAATCAAATCTCTGTTTGCTTTGAACATCTCACCACTTCAACAATTCTCATCCTCCCAAGGCCTCCCAAGGCAGAAAAGATTATGTCAATGATAACTCTTATGTGCCTACTTCGTCAACAAGACAAGTCGCAGAAGTGTCTCCTCCTAGACATGCATAGTGCTTGCTCCATGCAATAATAAACACAATGGAGAATGTTGCCCTAAGATGCACTGATTGAGATTCATATAAATATTTGCAGCTTCAAGTATAGGATTTTTGGGTGATCCTGAACACCTTTTAGATGAGGATATACCAATGTGAACCTGGTAAGGTAAGAAATAATTTTCATAATCATATGTTGGATGATGTCATGTGTTTATATAAACAAAAAATTGCAATTAGAACAAGGGTATCAATTAGAAGGAAACATTGTGTTCTTTGCTCAATTTCTTTGAAGTTGAGGAAGGACTATCGATAGAAGAGGAACCTGATGCTATACAAGTATTGCATATATAATTATATTCTTTGAGGGTGAGGATGGAGTAATAGAGATTCAGGCTGATGACGTGCCCAATTGGTCTAGGACTGTATTTGCCATTGAATTTGTGGGTTTTAACTTATAAGTGGATTGTAACTCATTTTTGTCTGGTATTTTCTCCCACACTTAAGTTTGTGCAGTTTAAATCTTATTTCTTTTCATTTCATATTATTCGCTCTTCTTTTACATATTGTAAGTTAAGTGTTGGGCAAGTTCACAACATTTCCTTTGTTTTATTGATTTGTATGTTAATGCAAGTGTATGAAATATCCATACTAGTTTACAGATAAAAAATACAATATCCATGACAGCAATCGCTTTAAACCATGTAATCTCTGCCAGACATTATATCAAAGGATATTATCCAGCTCAGATAAGCTAGAAGCACTAGGATTTGTTTCTTTCCTAAAAATTGTTTCTATAAATTAATAATTTAACATAAAAAAAATTGTTTATTGGTATAGTAATTGGATTTTGCTCTCATAAATCTTCAACAAAATTGAAAATTCCCACCTAGATTTTTATTTGAAGCAGGTTTTCCGTAGTAGTTTTAAGTCCTAAACTGAAATTATAAGATGTATTGATTGCTTCTCATTTTAAGACATTTTTCCTATTAATTTCAATAGACGACTCCTTCCAAGATGGCCATACAATTGACAAAATATTAAGTTAAATGGGTTTCTCTCATAAACTGGTTTTGGCTGTAAAATTTGAACATTCAGATTCAAATTGAGCGCCTCAGGTAGAACACCTTCAGAGTCCATAGAAATGCAAATCCTCGTATCATAGTACTTTCAGACGAAAAGACCAATAGAGGTTCCTGGTCTATTGCTAATCTGCCTTGGGTTTCACTGCTGAATAGAAACAGATAAAGCATGGGAAAACTTAAACCATTACAGAATTGAAAATTAGGGTGTAAATGTGACAATACAATATACATTATAAACCATAAATTTCCAAACCTAGACATTCATCAAAAATTGAATTTCTTTAGACAAAAATTTAAAAATGATTAAATTCATTCCACGCCCAGATCAGAAAACATCCTATTATATGTTTTCCCATATTGTTCTCCTTAAACCCTGAATCCAAAACCTGTGAAAGCTGTTTCACTGAGCCATGCAATAACTGTTGAACATTTTATGTGCTCTTAATAAGCTAACAGAAAAAGATGGAGCCATCTCTCTCTCTCTCTCTCTCTCTAAACAGTGTCCATTCAATCATGAAAAATGGGTTATTGTGTATTCCCCGTGTGCGTCAACTTTCTCATTATAACTTCTTGCACCTAGCTTGATAGCATTATTAAAAGGTCAGTTTGAATGTATTATTTTGTTACACCTGCATTTCATACCTCACAAATATGTGGTACCAGTACGAAGATTTTAAGGGCACCTAATTGTTTGCTACAGATTATACTGGATACTGATGAAACAATATATGGTGGGATAGGGCGTCTTAAATCAGATGAAAGTAGACAAAGAACTTTGCGGAAAAGGTAAGCATTATAACCTCGTTTACTGAAAATTTCTTACGTGAATGTTCAATACCATCATTATAAACTGTATGATTAACATATGTTGTTTTAATGTGACAACCATTTATGTCGGGGTTTTTTTCTAACTTACTGAGTGAAAATATATTTAATTTTTAGGACCGACAATTTTCTCAACACTCTGTGTTTGTTCTTGCCCAAGCAAAGCGCTCAGGTATTTCAAGCTTTATGCTGATGTTTTTATGTTAACATATGATTTAACATACAAGAAACATGAATCTTCTTTAGAAACATGTTTGTGGGTGCCAACAATATTGTACTTATTGCCACTGCAGGTCTACAAACTAGCGCGAATTCTCCGCATTTGAATACATAGATCAATTAACTATTTAATGGTGAGTGTTTTCCTGTGAATTTGATTACACAGGTTGAGTTAGTTCCTGCCAGTGAATTGTTACAATTCCTTGGTTCTATGAAACATGCAAATTATATGAGTGAAAGATGAATCTTCATGACGAATGAGAGGAGGAATGTATATCAGACGGGCTGGCATGGAAATTAACATTTTGTATCATATTGAAATCTAAGTACAAGTTGAAATGATGTAGTTTTTCAAATCGGCTATTTAGCCAAGGCCAAAACTCTGCATTTTACCATTACAATAAGATGGCTATCCAGAAAAGAGAAATAATATATATATATCCACAGTTTTTCTAGGGTTTGTACTTCTTGTTCGCGCATTTTATTCACAGTAATCAATTTGACACTTCTTGGTTGTTCGTCACATAAACGATGATTACGCTAATACCAGTCCATAGCAATCTAAGATTGTAGGATATCATCAGTAATCTCTTACAAGGCAAGGAAAATTGTTTGTGAAGGGCAACTAACGTCAGATAATGCCACTTAACTTGATGACCTGTGGTTGCCATCATTTTTTTAATCTGTCCACAACTAAATTACATGGCCAAACATATATAATGACTGTGTAACTAGATTACCATAGATGTAATGCACATTCTTATTCAGAAGTTCTGCATAACGTCTATTTCCACAACTTTTAGTGGATATTATTGAATTTATGATTTCTTCGCTCTTGTAAATCAATTTTTCCATGTACATCAAATATTTATCTTTGATTGGTTAAAGAATTTCACTTTATATTTCAATCTTCACTAAAGTATTCAATCATTATCTTTGTACAATTTAAACTTCTAAATATTTTATCATTATTATAATTAAAGATATTAGATTTCTACAATTTATAATTTAAATTGATATTGCTTGTTTTTTCGTCAATGTTTAAGATCACATTCTGTGATCTATAATGAGAATGCAAATGAGTGTCAAGAGATGTAGAATAAGATGGATCATGATGATATAGAATATTCTATATCTCTTGACACTCAATTTAATACATTATTATAATTACAAATTAAATTATTACTAGCACTTGCACCCAATGGAGGTGCAAGGGAATCGTTGATAGGTGTTTCAATAATTTGATTTTGCCGTAGAGGATTTTCCATGACCTAAAAAGGGAAGGAAAATGTTAAATCTATGGCAAAAACTTGCAAACAGTGGGTACAACCTTTGATGATTTTAAACAATGCTATGTCATGTTATTTAATATGTTTGCTCATTCGACCATCGCTAGAGAAGTTTTCTGCACTTCATAACAAAATTATAGAGATTCAAAAGGATGGAACTAAGTTATGAACACACCAAAACCAAAACCAAAAAAATTATATATAAATATATTTCTTTTCTACAATCTATAATAGTTATTGTAGTTGTTTTTGGTTTAATTGTGTATTCATTTTTAGTATTGAAGTTTTGATCACACTTACTCTGTATTTAACTTATTGGATTAAATGATATATCTGTGTTTTCCAACTATGAATATCAAATATTTATAACATTAACCACAGTCCAATTAGAGTTACATAAAAATCCAGTATTCTACTAGCTTCATTCTACAAATAACAATGAAAAAACTGGTTTGCTTTCATATAGAAGACATCTTCAAGCTTCCATTATGCTAAGTTAAATGTAACACAAGTCAGGTTTTTCTGACACTTACATTTTGAAGAGTCGTCATTAATTTGCATCTTCTCTACATGGTTTAGAATTGGATAATAAAAGATGAAACATAAATCGCATCTTAAAGCCTAGATTTTGTGAAAGGAAGAAATTCACGGGATGCCCTAAATTACAATGCTTCAACTAACTGAATCTTATTGAAAGCTTCTCACCAACCAATTTTAATAGACAAAAAGTTCAACTAAGGCAAGTGCACAATAAAAATGCTAAATCAATGACAACTGCTTTTATTGCTAAATAGTTAAAAATGCTCAATATTTGTTGCATAAGGTAATAGACATGTCATTTTTATGTGATTGAGAAAAGATTTTATACATTATTCTTAGACTCTTTCCTATCATATTCAAAGTTTTGTACACATTTCTTAGAATTGTACACACTTTGTCTTCGCCGACGCTCAGTAGAAACAGTCATTTTATCTGGCTTTTTAGAAATCTATTCTGAACAATCTGATCTTGAAGTATGGTTTTTTCTGCAGAATGCAAATACAATGCAGAATGGTGTGTATGCATAGTTGGCATGCATACTCAATTCTTCTAACATAGAGAAAGAGAGCGACACGATTGGGTAAATCTGGGGTATTTATGCATATGCAGCTATAGGGTTTCTTGCATGCTGACATTGAAAAGAACGTATTGCAGCGACACGCAAAAAGGTTTGGGTAGGGAATGGTCCAGCGTAAACATCATACACTAAGCATCAACGCTTAGTGTGGGCCCCTCAAAAATTCCAACTCCATCTCATTTCTTCCGTTCCAACTCCATCTCATTTTATAATTTAACAAAACATGCATATAATACACATTGGAAGCTTAGCTCTCGAAAAGTTAAGTTTAAATGAATTTTTCCTCCTTTCTAAAATATTTTTTTTTAATGTTGGATTTATTTTTAATTAATTAATAGTTTTTTTTATTTTTCTTCATTTTATTTTTTAAAATTACTTTATCATACAATATGATAATAATAAAGAAGTATTTGCTAAATTTAATAATTCAAGAAATATTGTATTATTTTTTATATTATTATTTTTATTATCTAAATATTTATTTTATTTATTAGATATAAAAATCGACAAAGATGATTAGGATATTTAATTTTGTTTGTAAAAGGAAGATATTTTAATTAATTTGCATTCAATAGGTAAAAATTAAAACACAATCAATATATATTTAAGAATAAAATATATCAAAGAAAATATAATATAAATATAAATAAATATACTTGAAACAAATATTATAAATGATAAAATAAAATTAAAACATTTTTTCACCCATTTTTAAAATTCAGAATTTATTTATGATTTATTATCATTAAAAAACTAAATAAGTCATCAAATTAAATAATATAGTAAATAAATTTTAAGTAAAAAATAAAATAAATAGTCACATATAAAAAAAAATCAATATTTTTCTATTACTAAATTTTTATAAATATTATTTCAATATCAATAAATGTCACAATAAAATAAAGGAAAAAAGTTAACATACAAATAAAATGATATTTAAAAATAGTAATTCTAATAAATCGATAAATTGATGCACAACAAATTCAAACCAAACTTTCACACCTTCCAACATGTATGTTCCAATGAGTATACATGTTTTATTAAATTAAAAAATATTAAACTCCCGTCACAATTTTTTGAGATCATGTGTGTTTTTTTTTTTTCTTAACAATTATTATTAATAAAAATTGCATATGTACTTTGAATAAAAGTCATAAAATCTAACAAGAATAGACTAGCACTTGCATCTAAAGGAGGTGCAAGGGATACGCCGATAGGTTTTTTATTTGAAAGTTTGAATTTCTCTTGCAAAGTACAAATTTCCAAAACCTTTGTTGTTTACCATAATAATGCTTATTGCTTGTGTTGGACATATTTTTATAGCATTTGCCATGTTTGGATCATTGTATGTAGCCTCAATCATTATAGGCTTGTGTTTTGGAGGACAATGGTGTGTGGTTTATGTTGTCATTTCAGAGCTCTTTGGTCTAGAGTATTATGCTTCTCTTTACAATTTTGGAGCTACTGCAAGCCCATTGGGGTCCTATCTTCTCTCTATCAAAGTGGTTGGAAAGCTATATGATAGAGAAGCCGGAAAGCAATATTTTTATGAATAATTATTGTAGGGAGCTAAGGCAACTGCAACAGCTCATAATAAGTTGACTTGCATGGGACATGAGTTCTTTCCCCTTAGTTTTATCATATCTTATGGACCGCAAATATGGTAGGCCTGTCTTAGTATTGCTGCATACATTTATTGGTATCTCTTAAGATAGTTCAAATTATAAAGTGCTATGATCTATTCGATATGCTATTATATAGAGGATAAAAACAATAAATTGATGATAAATCTAAAACAATCATAAAAATCTAGGCACAATAGTTATTTAAACAGTTTTGCTTAACAAATTCTTCAAGAATTTTGAAAAAGGAAAATCTTACTTTACTTTAATTAAAAAGCAAGAACATCTTCTAAAAAATGTAGGTCAAATTATTTTTTTCTAATTTCCTATTCATTGTACTTAATATAATATAATATAAATAATGTAGGTCAATATAATATTAAACCAACAACAAGATGTACTTAAAGAATGTATATAAATAATATGTACAATAATATTGTTTAATAAATTCTTAAAGTATTTCAAATAAGAAAAATCTTATTCTAGTTTAATAAAAAATCAAGATTGATCTCTAAATCTTATTTTGATTTTATTAAAAATTTAGATCAAATTGTTTCTTGTAAACTCCTATTCATTTTACATCTATTAATTAAAAAATTCTTTTAAACTTGTATTCATTTCATATCTACTAATTAAAAAAATAGCATTTATAAACTTTAGTTATATGTATATTTTTATAATCATATGAATTAACATAATAATAGCGATGAGTTTCTTGTTCCAACTTAGCAGTGGGAAGCAAAACTACGAAGTTGGCGAAACTGTGAAGTTCTGAACTGTGATTTGTCAGAAGCAAGGTGGCGTACATCAGTGAAAATCTGCCAGCGGCTCCCGGCGATGACAGGACTCCAGGTGTGTTCCCTCCAACTTGCAATGTAATTAATATGGAAGTTAATGTTGGTCCTGCCCTCAGCCTTTCATCTGATGCCGTACCTACCCCTCTTCCGTTTAACCATGAATGCCCGTCTGTTGGCATTAAATCTACTATGCCAAACCCAAAAAAACCAGTCAATGCCCTATCCTCCAGACCAAAGTCGTTCTCCGAAGTGGTTTCAAATGCTCGGATTGCAGTAGATGCTAGTGCTAAGTTTTGTTGCTCTGCATCTAATGGAGCATGCAATTCCGGTAAGGGCCCTGGGGTTTTTGATAATCCCTTCTCTGTTGTCCCAAATCTAGAAATGATGGTTGAAAGTTTGAATGAAAAGAATAGGCTAAGGAATTGTGCTGTGTTTTTCTCTGTTGTTGAAATAGATAAGTGTCCTCCACGCAAATTCCTTGATGACTGGTTTCACAATTATTGGAATTTAAAATTGGGTTATCACATTTCATTTTGTAGGCAAATTCAGAAGGGCCTGTATGTTATCTTTTTTGTGTCTCATGAATCCCAGGCCGAAGTGCTTAAAAAATAGTACTAGAATGTGGGCTCAACTTCATTTCGTGCTCTGGCATGGTCTCCTGAGGCCATACATGATGAGGTCATTGCTCTCTCCGCCCCTAGGTGGGTTCTGGTTAAGCATATCCCTCCTTTCCTATGGCGGTTTTTGCCTCAGCTTTTGGAACCTTTGGGTAGAATCATCCGAATGGATGACACTATTAGGTTGGTCCCCCACATGGATGCTCGCATCCTCATTTCACTTAAACCTTGGACTGATATCCCGGAAGCCCTAAATGTTAACATTGCTGAGGAAAAAATATTGTGCCCTATAGAGATCCTTGGAGGATTAAATGCTTGTTTTTTGTGCCATAGAGAAGGGCACCGATGAAAGGATTGCCCAATTATTAAGAAGAAAGTGGATGCTAGCTCTGTTAAAACTGTAGGCAATAACAATTCCCAGTCTCCTCCTGATAAAACTATCTCGGTGTTTCAATCAACTCAGCCAACTACCCCGATGTTTCAAGCAACTCAGCCTAGCACACCTATCTTGAATCCCTCTGCCCCTCTTCAGATCCCCATTATCGTGAATAAATCTTCAGCTCAAAACGATGCTGCCCCTGCGGAAACCTCAGATGGGTTTCAAACAATCACCAAGAAACGGCGTAGGAAAGTGAACAAAAAGAATGTTGTAACAGCCCCAACCTCTCCTCCCATCTTAAGCAGCCCCATCTCTATTTGCTCACAAGATTGTGAGCTCAATGTTAAATCTTCTGATACTACTAAATCCTCAGCCCCTCATAAAGTTCTCAGGGAAATTGAAGATAGTTGTATTATCGAAGTGATTCCCGCTTGTTGTCCCTCCACAGTCTCATGTAGCATTAAGCAGTCCATGGATGTTGATAACCTGACAAGTATAGATTCTGATAATGAATATGATGGTATGGAGGATTTTCCCACATCTAAAAGGCGGGGGAGACCTGTGGGGTCAAAAAATAAAAATTCTGGAAACAAAAAAAAAAGATGACTCCTCCCCAATTAGTGTGACTCCCAGTTTGGGAGCTGTTATGCAGTGCCCTCCCCCGACCACTGTTTCTCAATGAACTGTGTTTCATGGAATATAAGGGGCCTTGAATCCCCGGATAGGAAATATGTCATTAAAA
>MU225748.1:2652147-2668929 GCA_018584345.1 Thuja plicata | reverse complement strand
TAGGAAGTGATATTTAGAGAGAGCTAGGAGGGAGAGACAGGAGTAAAGAGAGGGAGGCATAAATAGACATAGATAGAGGGAGGTATGGAATAATAAATTTACAAGAGATAGAAATAGAGACAAACAAATATAGATATAGAGATCTAGGAATATGAAGAGAGGTGGAGAGGGAGACATATCTAGAGATAACAGAGGAGAGAAGAAGATATTGATAGATATGAAGATAAAGGGGGAAGAAAAGGGGGATAAGTAGATAGAGATGTGAGGTAGAGAGATACATAAGGGTTACAAAGGGAATGTGCATGCGTGCGCGCGCGCGCGCGCGTGTGTGTGTGTGTGTGTGTGTGTGTGTGTGTGAGAGAGAGAGAGAGAGAGAGAGAGAGAGAGAGAGAGAGGAATAGAAAAAAGAAATAGAAAGATATATATATATATATAACTTAAGAAAGATATAGTGCTAGAGAGATACACATTTACAAGTTAAATTATAATTTATCAAATTATATTAAAATCAATTATTTATATATTATACTAATGATTAATACTTTATAAGTAAATAGATTGAAGAAAACGTACAAGTAACATGTTTAATGAAATAATATCTTATTAATAACCAAAATTAAAAATATATTAATTATTATATCAATTTTAATCAACCCATATCATATTTATTACTAAAAATGTTTAAAGAAAATAAAAAAATCTAAATTAAATTATTTCTAATTCATAAAAATAAATAAATAAATAAAATAAATTTCAAATTTAAGTGTAAATTAAAAATTAAATAGAATTTAAATTCAAAATAAAAATATATCAAAATCCAATTTTTTGTTGAAACATTAATTTTAAAAATTAATAATAAATATTAAACTTATTAAATTAACAAATTATTAAATATAAAAGTAAACCTATTATTTACTTTGTTAGATTTGAAAATTTTTATTTTGAAAAAAGGTAAAAAGGATAATATTCAAGAGAAAATAGGAAGTTGGCAAAAGCAAATGGGCTCTGCAACTCTGCAATCATAAGTGTGCGTGGCACCCATTCGGCCCTCCGTACTCGGAGGGTCTATAATGCACCTGCTTCGCTCCATTAAGTATGGCCTCCCCATCAGATGGCGTCATAATTTTTGCTTCTGGAGACGTGCAGAAGACCCCAGACCTGACTCCCGAGCACTTTGTGCATTCGCCCAGAACGTTTAGGTAGGCTCTGGTTGGCGCCGAGACTCTTAAGCATGGCGCAAAATTCATCGGGCAACACCAAGCAACCAGAACAGGAGAAGAAGACGGACATGGACTAGGAGGTAAGGCTTCTAACCCCAAACTCCTTATCGTTTCTCCCAACCCTAGTATGGTTAATGTAATTAATCCAGAAAAAGTAAGTTAGGTGAATCTGCTATTTTCTTGGTTGCGCAAGACATTTCTAGGTTACCTTCCCTTGTTTATATGAACAACTGGTTACATAATGTTTGGAGTTGTAAATTAGGGATTAAATTCTCGCTCTGTAGGATGATCCAAAAAGGGCTTTTCATTATAGTATTCAATGAACCTGCTAGTCAAAGAACCGTTGTCGATAGGCAGTTTTGGACTATCGGGGCATGTAATTTTCGTGTCCTAGGTTGGTTGGGGTCTATAAGTTTTGATGAAATTATGGCCCTCTCATTCCTACAATGGATTACCATCAAGCAAATTCCCCCATTTCTCTGGAACCTTATTCCAGAAGCTCTCGAAACCCTTGGAAGAGTTATCTGGATCAACCATTCGAATGTGCTCCTCCCTCATTTAGACGCAAGAATATTGATCTCCCTCAAACCAGGTTTCGACATTCCTGAAACCCTAATATTTGATTTGGAAGGAGAGCATTTCTCCTGCCCTCTGGAATACCTAGGAGGTCTGAACTCATGCTTCCTTTGCAAGAAGGACGCCACAGAAGAAGAAACTGCCCACTCGTAGCCTCCAAGACTAAGCCTCGCCATACTAGTAGAGTGGTTTCCAGTGTACCTAAACATGCTAACCCTAACTTCAATCCCCTTATCCCTACTCCTTCCCATGATATTGATCCCCTGACTACCCCCATTGTTGAACCAAACCCTGAATCCTATGTATTGCCCAACCCCGAGGCTTCCTCCCTCGAAGCCTTGTCTGTCTCCCTGGGTTTGGTCAAAACCGGCCTTGCCCTGATGGATTCTTCAATAGGCTCTGGTCACGAGGATAGGATCCCTTCTACCCCCAAGAGTATAAATAGAAGGAGATCTAAGAATGCACAGCAACAGGCCTTGGACAAAATCAAAAAATTAGCTGGCCCTCTCAAGAAGAGGAGAGGAAATATAAATGAAAATATGTGGACTCCCCCCNGCCCCCCCCCCCCCCCCCCCCCGCTCTTGGTGACCCCACCCAGAGTGATAGGGATAGTACGGGGAGAAATGATTTGAGGTCAAAAGAAGAAGATAAGATGAGGGCCAGTGAGAGGTCCCTAGATAAAATGGATATCATAGAGGAGTGTATGGGTACTACTGACACTAACCCCTCTAATAAGAGATCTCTCCATGACTTTGACCTTCTTGTCATCCCTGTCATTCCTCCTGACCCCCCTCTTACCTTTCAATCCTCTGAACCTTCTAATCATGCTCCCCCTACTACCCCTACCATGTTGGATGGTGTCAGTTTGAGGGGTGACTCTGACTGTCAGAACCACATTCAGGGGCCCTCCCTTAAAGAAGTCTTCAGTGAGCATGGTATTAACCACAACTGGGCTATAGTCCCATTTGTTGAAAGCCCTTGGGAAGAAGTCCTCAAGTATAATAAGATTAAAAGGATTCCTAGAATCACCAACCCCCCATTCTAAAGATTGCCCAATGGAGGATGGGGACAATTCAGAGATTAAGAAAGGAAAAAAAAAAAGAGGCAGGCCACTAGGCTCTAGCAACAAGAAGGAACACAGAGATGCACATAGTGTCGAAATCCCTAAATGCTTCTCAAGCTTTAGGAATAATGCTAAACCCCCCACATGAGTTATATGGATCTCAGAATTTCTTCATGGAATGTCAGAGGATTGGAATCCTTTGACAGAAAATACATAGTTCAAAGATTTAGAAGGACCAATAAGGTGTTTTTTGAACTTCTAAACATATATGTTTAGCTCTATTTTTGGTATACAGTTAGAGCTAGACACTTGATTGTACTCCTTTTTCTATGAATTAATAATCATATATCTTTAATAGAAATTTTTTTTGGTAAAAGTGGCTAGGCCACGAAATATTTTATTAATAATAGTAAAAAGTTTACAAACCTGGTTCAGGTGGGCATACCAGTAGGAAAGAACTAGGAAGAAAACTTTTGGTTGTAGCCCATACAGATAAATTGATCTAGTAACATACTAGTCCACCCAAATCAAGCCCAAAAGAGATCCCCACCTGGAAATGTACCCAAACCTAACAAAAACCCCCAAAAATAATGTCAAAGAATTCATGCAATCCCTATTAGCCCATTACATCCAAGAAATAGACATTAGAGAGAAAGGGAGGAGACGGAGAAGGGGACCCAAGGGATGCAGATATCGCAGCTGAAGAAAGTTGTCTCTCATCCACCTACCAAACGTAAATAGTTGATCCTCCATACATAGTGCAAGAATCTGAAGGGGATTACACACCCAGAGCAGCACACCTACACGGAGAGAAACTCTACCTTTGGCTAAAATCCATATTAGTACCATTGATATAGAAGAATTGAAACCCAAGAAGTAGGAATATAATCTAAAACACACACATATATGAGAAGTAAAAATAAAAAAGAACAGTTAAGAATATGATAAATCAGCATGGTAAGTTAGCCTCAAATAGCAGTATCAAGATTATACCAAATGTTTGAAAAGAGTGTTTAAACTCAAAGGATTGAAAAGATGTTAATATTTTGAGGACCAAATCCAGTATGTATCTTAGTTTCCATGAGGAAGTCTTTCTAGAGGTGATTATATTATTACTTAATGTGTATCTAGAATTATAATTAGTATCGTACAAATAATATTGAGATTAATTAAAAGATAAATATTACAATAAAAAAAAGTGTTATGAACTTCAAGTTAAATACAATAATTTTTAGATAAATTAAATTTAAATAATTAAAATGATATTTTAAATTTATAAAAAAAATTTAAAAAAATAGCCAAATTGTTAAAGTTAAAATTTTGCTTCTCATATCAAAATTAAAATTAAAAAAATAAATAATAAATTTATAATTTAATTTTAATTTTCATATTAAAAACTAAAAGTAGAAACAACCCTTTACAACAAAACGGTGTTGCACTCATTCACATGGAAAAAAAAATGACGAAAACAATGTGAAGGGAAAAAATCCTGACTGTCCTCATTTACGAGCAATTTTTTTCCAGTTTCTCCCCATTCTACCACTTAATCAGAACTGTCCTCATTTACGAGCTATTTTGTTGCAAATTCTCTCATCCATCCTCTAAATTTTAATGTTTTCACTGTTGATCAAGCTTACAAGTTAGGGTGAACAAAATTTGGATTAACAATCAACGATGACATAACATTGACAATATAGATGTGACCATTTAGCTGCTTGCTTGAACTTTTAAATATGAAGCCAATGAACTTTGACCACACCTTAATTTTGTTCAACATTCCTTATGAAATCCCTCTACATATTGAGTTTTGAACATGGAAAAATTTTATATGCTTTCAAGTTTTCCTCTCATAAAAAACTTTGTATGGATGTTTTTAGACGATTTAATATTTAAAGTAGAATTTTGTTATATTACGTTAAACTATTTATTTAAGAATTATTTTATAGTTTTAGTTTTTTAAATATATATGTGTTATTTGTTTTGTTATCGGTTGAAAACTTTTTAAGTAAATAATAAATAATTAATATTTTTTAATAAATATAAATAATTAATTTTTTATATCTGATAAAAAAATTAATGTGATTGGTGATGTTGGCATGACAGGTCTTTCAGTTCTACGTGAAATGTTTTTTTATCCAGAGTTATGAATTATTGAGAAATTGAACCTTGGTGGCCGCTTCACTTGCGAAGTGTTTAATTTGCGGCACTACATGTCCGAAGACATAAAAATAAATAGTTAAGTGTAGATAAACTAAAATATTTTTTCAAGTAATATTCTTAAGTAAATAAAGTAGTTTTTTTTAAAAAAATTTTGATAAATGTACACTCTAAGTAAATAAAACAGTTCTATTTTTTAACATTTTTCAATAAATGTATTTAAAATACCTATACTAGTATAAGTATTTTTATAATACATAGATCACTACTAGATAAGGACACATGGATGTATTTAAGAACAAAGTAGATAGAGAGTAACTAGCTTAGTAGGGAGGTTATAATGGTTTTAATACAAAATATTGTGTATAGTAATAGTGTCTAGAGGTAGAATAATGACAGAGAGGTTGGAATGATGAGGGTGTTTGGAGGAATGTGTAGGGCGATGGTTGCACAAGTGCCCCAACAACTTACATATTGGTAAAACATTTACTTGATATTCTTGGTGGTTGTCACTATGGGGTCTAGAGGACCTCCATATTTTGTCCTTTAAAGTTGTGCTTAATCAAGATGAGACCTACTCATACAATCATTCAAATGTTGTTAGTGATCTTTTCTATGTAATGAAGGAATTCGGATCTTGTTCACCCATGGAGGCTAGACTGAGGACAAATGAATGTTAAAAAAACTACAAAGTGACTTTTTGTTGTTATCAATCCAAAGTGGCTAATGGTGTTCATATTTTATGGATCGTGTTCACATTTTCAAGTTTACAAGCTTATGGATCTCTATGTCATTTTTACAGATGTGGGTTAGAAACAATTGGGCTCCTGAAGATGATCTATAAATCATCATAGAAACTAATGGATGTTTTTTGTGATTTTTTCTAGGACGGTAGATGAAAATAATACCTTTGAAGGGAGCCCTTATTTTTACAACTAAGTGGACCTCTTTATGATCTCGGCATGTGGGATTTGACCTTATGGAGGAGTTTCCATCCAAGATTCAAGTTTGGAATCATTTCTCAAGACTTTCAATGGAGTTTTGACTTATTCAAATATTTTGCAATCGATAGTGGTCATCATTGGGTAATCACTTAGGCCCTTTCACCAAACCCTTGACAAGAATATTGCTACTTTTGTGCAAGCCTATTTTAAATCAATGTGAACATGTTACTTGGATCCCTAGAGATTAGATTGGGAAAGACGAGTTGGATTCAACAAATTGACAATGAAGCCCTTCCTTTTTGAAATTGTGCATTTCATGAATATGAGCACTTGTAGATAAATTGTCAAAAACTGGGAGATAGATCTCCTCCTCATGCCCTTAAGAAGAAAATGGTGAACTCAAAGGTAAAAGGAAAAGGTCCAACACAATCTACTATGTTGGATTTGGATGGCTTCATTTCAATCAAAACCTCACTTAAAAGGGAAATTTATTGTTCATTAGAACAAATGTAATTCTAAAGAATTCCCTAGTAATATATTTGATGCCCTTGGAAGCTTTGAGGTGGTTCTTAATGGAGATATGGGTGTTAATATGGTTGGACAAGATGAGAACTCCTATTATCTAGATTTTAACACCTCTTCTTGAGTTGTAGTATTCAAAATAAGATAACCCCGAGGCTCATGGAAATGGGTTGGGATATTTTTCCAAGGAAGATACCTAGCTAGAAATTGAGACAGATGTTATGTCGGAGCCTATGCAAGGGTCAATGGAAAAGGAAGAAAATAAAAAAGCAAGATCATATTGTGTCTGGACTATATCGAGGTATTGATAAAAGTGAAGTTAATACATGAGTTTCTAGTGGATTCTACTATCATCAAAACACTAAATACTCACTTTTCTAATCCTTCAAAATGATTGTGATTTCTCAAAATACAAGGGGTCTAAGTAGCATCCCTAGACTAAAGGCTAGTTGAAATCTTATAATGAATTATTAGTTGAATATTATTTTCATTCAAGAAAAAAATTTGAATTGAAGATGTGGTTAGTATCTCTTCAAGAATTTCAAAAGGTGGACAATCTATTAGCATAGGAGCACAAAGATTTTTTGGAGGGATGTATTTCTTTTAAAATCCTCTTAAAGTCAATCCTTCGTGAGTTGGAAATTGGAATTCAACTTTTATGGTTGTTTCCTCTTTTGATTCTAGTGACTAATTTGTTTTACAAATATTTATGCTCCCTTTGATTTTCCAATGAAAATTATGCTTTGGTCTCATATTCATTTTTTTTCAATTCCATTTTGTCTACCCTTACTTGGATTTTAGCTAGTGATTTTAATGCAATAACAAGTTAACATGAGAAAAGAGCAAGTGTTGAGTATCTTAGGTCATCTTATGATTTGTTAAAAGATAATTAATATATATTTCTTCAATCTAGTAGATTTAAGACCAAGGAATGGATTTTTACTTGGAATAATCATAGATGTGGGTTGGATTCTATTTCAAAAATGTTGGACAAATTTCTTCTCTCCCCAGACTTCTCAATTGGTAATAATTGGACTTCATTCTCAAAGATCTTGGGGTGGAATATTTTTTATTCCTCAGTCCTCTCAATTGTAAAATATCCTACTTGATGTGATTTGAGAATCTTGGCTTTATAATCATGTGGAAAGATGGTGTCTTGAAGAGAAATGTGTTTTTTGCATAGCCAAGTACTCATTTAAACAACTTCAATTTGCCAAGTTTAAGCTTAAGAATTGAAATAAGTTTTGTTTGGAAATAACTTCCAAACTAAAAGGCTTATTCAAGAAAATCTAGAGGGTTCTCATTCAAATCAAAGATGCAAGTATGACAAAGGAACTTCTCTAAGAAGGATATTTGATTACAAATGAACTCTCATAATAGGAGCTTGGAAGGAGATCTTTTATAAAGAACAATCTCAAATTGATTGGCTTTTGGAAGGTGATGAGAATGCCTCTTTTTCATATTAACTCAGTAAAGGAGCATAGACTTGTATCAATGATTTGGTTTATCTCACTTCTCTTGGTGATCATCTTACTTCCTTTCAAAATATCTCCATTAAAGTAGTCGAGTTCTTTTCTTCTTTATTCTTTGAAAAAATTCCTTAAGATGAGGTCAATAAGGGAATCATTTTGAAGTGTACTCCCTTATTAGTTTTACAAGACAAATAATTAGTGCTCAGATCCAATTAAAATGGCAGAATTAAGGTTTGTCGCCTTTCAAATGAAGAGACGTAAATCTCTTGGGCCTAATGGTTTCCCAGCTTTTTTAAGATTCCTAAGATTTTAAAAAATGATTTGATATATTCATTTCCCCTTTGTTAAAGAGTGTTGATCCTTTATTCTTAGAAAATTGCATTGGCAATTTCCAATTTCAGCATACTTATTGAACATTTTCCAAAGTTGGTCTTTCTCTCAAGAGAATTCTTTGTATTCAAGCATTTGGAACATCACTCCTTCAACATACATCTGGGAGATTTTGAAGGAACGCAAGATACACATCTTTTAAGATAAAGAGGATGTAACTAGGATATATTATAGGATTGATCTCTCATTTTTTTAATTGGTGAGTGTAGCAACTTCTCAAATTGACCTAGTAAAACATTTGTATAATCTCAATGATAGCCACATTCAAGAAAATTGGTCTCTCATTAAGTTTAGGCCCATTCATGGGCATTTTGGGGTTGATCCTTCTAAGGAATCATAGATTCTAAAAGTGTGGACCCTTCTAGAAGAAGGTTTGATTAAAACTAACTTTGATGGAGCGTCTCAGGAGAACCCTAGACCCTCATGTGTTGGGTGTGTTGCTAAAGACTAGAAAGGTAAGATCGTCGCTTTGAGCATGAAGTTGTCTTCATATACAAATAACATATAACATTTCAGAGGCTAATTTCAGAGGCTAATGTATTTGTGCTTGTAGTTAAGTTAGCCAAAAAAAAAGGCTACCTATTTTAAAGATTCACCTTGAAGGAGACTCGTGTATTATTAACCAATACTATTATTAGGGGAGGAGTTAATTTTTGGAAACTTGATCAAATCATCAAGGTGATCAAGGAAATTCTCTCAAGTGTCAGTTTTTTTCAAAGTCTCCCATGTGAGACGTGACAAAAATCAGGAGGTCGATGACCTTTTCAAGAGGGCAATAAACTTGGCAAGAAACAATGAGGTGGTAGTACTCCTAAATGATGAGTTGGCAAATTTGAGTGACAAAGCAATTAATGCAATGCAAATAGTACACGATACAAGGTGTTTTGGAGTGTTAGCAATCATTATCATTTAAGAATTTTATGGTGAAGTATGTCAGAGCTATTGCCTCCACTCAAGTGTCCCCTGTCTTGTCTAATTAAGGCAAGACTTACTAGATAGAATTTACATTTCTCCTTGCTCTGGTTTTTATTCTGAAGTGGTGAATATGCAGGTGAATTATTCACTCAAGGTCGAGAAGGATGGTTGGTTTTGGGGGGTAGATCTCTAAGGAGAGACTCTGAAATATATTTACTTATGAGGATGAAGATTTCATTCTCTAGATCAAAATGATCTTGGGCATGCAGTTCTTGCAAGCGGAGTACAACAATCGTACAAATGTTGATATTTCTTCCATGTTCAAGGCCTGGTGTTTATAATTGTGCACAAAAGAGGAGACCGCCCAATTGATGCTCTAATGTGTTAAGTAATAATGGTGGGGTGGTATGGAATATTTTTTCCTTAATGCCAGGCTAGGTGAGGGATTTTCAGTCCCAAGTGATGTTTAGATTCATGTGGGGGAATTTACCTCCCCTCTTTGCCCATTTATTCTATGGGTTGCAAATGAGTAGGAAGAGAGAAGGGTGGAAGCCCAAATTGGTATCCATGGGCTCAAGCACCATTTCTTTATGAAGGAACTCATGGCCTAGAGACACACATAAAATTTGGAGGGCCAAAGCTTTTGTTTTTTGTTCAAATTGGGTTGAATAGGTTATGGGTAGTATATCTCTGAACTTCTTTTCTATGTTGGTCACTAGTATTTCCTTTAGCTTTATTTCCGTCTTCCAAAGGACTTACATAAGGAGATCATTTTTCTCTTTTCTTTTTTATCTTAATTGTCATTAGTGTAAGGGATAAAAGCAAAAATGTCTGTCACACTCTTGGCCAACTAAATAGTTTGTGGTGAAATAGTTTTTCCTAAAATCATGTAGTGTATATGGAAAACCACTTTTGCTAAACATATAAAGTAAATTATTCCCATTCAAATTTTGAATTGTGATCAAATTCAAATGTAGGTTTTGGACCAGACCCTTTCGATTGAAATCATTTAGGTTAAATCCTTTTTGTTGAAACTGTGTAAGTGGTTGCCTGTGTGGCAACTTAATCCCTCTTTTGAGGCAAACTAAAATAATTTTTAACTTTAAACTTTGAATTTGTCTAAGGGAATTTTCATGAAAATCTAAAAATACCCTTTTGTAGAGCTTAGAGTTTCCAGTGTTTTTTATGTGGATTAATTTTAATATAATTTTTTCAATATCGCAATTAGATCCTTATAATCAAATGTGAGGTTGACTAAAAATTAAAATATATATAATAATGTATTCAAAAATTTTGAAAAATATATAGTGTGATAGAGGGAAGAATCATCTCCAAAAGATATGATTTGTTTTTTAAAAATGATTCAAAACAAAATAGATAATGAAAAAAGTGATGTCATGAAAACTTAAAAATTCTGGTGAAGTTTGACTTTAAAACATTATGGCAAGAGAAATATTCATCAAAAAAAATTCATGTGATAGATATTGAAGGTTATCTTTTCGAGAAAAAACATCAAAGAAAGTTATAATTTCTTTTTATTAAGTCTCATTGACCTCAATTCTTTTTGAAATTTTTAGCAGGATTAATTTTTACTCTAAAATTCGTAAAAACTGTTAAACTGTTTTTTTTTAATTACAATCATAAAATTCATCAAATTTTCTACATTTCATTAGTTTACATCATTTTCAAATTCAAAAAATAAAGAGTACTGCTCTACAATCCAAATTGAACATCTGTGTTTGCGGTGAACATTTCATTTATAAAAGTGTGACATTTGTTTGTGTTTTTTACCCTGGGCTATTTTATTAAGCAACTTTAGAGAAAATCTCTTATTCATGGTTGGGCTTGAGCAGTGGATTTAAGCTTATAATCTCACATGTACTTAATGGATGAAACACCTTTGATGATGTTAGCCAAGATTGAAGAAGCACTCAATTTCAAAAAAATGTTAGACATCTACTTATTGGCATTAGGTCAACTAATCAATGAAGGAGAGTCTATCATTTTGTTTTTCAACACTTTGAAGGCTAGTCAATGTAGAACGGTAGATTTACTTCATTTCAAACTAGGACTCCACCATTTGAATATCTAGGAATCCCTCTTTATGCAAGATGCCTAAGAAGAGACCATTAAAAATACTTGACAGATTTTGTTTGAGAATTAGTCATTGGACATTTCACTAGTTGTCCTTTTCTATTTGATTGAATCTCTTGAAATGTGTCCTCCATCCCTACCTATATATATATTTATAAACTTATCTACTCGTAAATATTTTCTCAAGGAATTTTAAAAGCTATGGAAATAGCCTATGCTAAGGGATGAAGGAAGATTATTTATGAAACTATCTCCATGATCATTGTCTCTTTGATTAATAAATAAAATTCCATGAGCCTTCATAGAAATTGACTTTGATTGTTAAGTGCGTTCTTTACTTGGGCTAAAAAATTTATTCTATTTCTTTCTTTCATATTATCGAGGAGTGGAATAAGGTGATTGACTACATGGCTAAATGGGCATCTAAAGTAAATTGTAGTTCAATTGTCATTGATTGGGATGACTTGGACCATGATAAAGTTCAACAAGTTCTCAAAAAATTTCATGGTGATCAAAAAGTGTATTAGTGGATGCTAGGGTTGGAGATGGAGAGGGGTCAAAAAGCCCTTTGTTGTTATTGTGGGTTTTGTTTGTTGTTTCTACGAGATTCCTTGGTGGATACTCTTCCTTTCGCATTTAGTGATGATAATTGTCATTTGAAAATCATGTCAAGTTATCTATGTATTTATGTTTTCTAAAAAAGGTTATAGACTTTTTCCAAAAAATATTATCTAGAGACGTTCAACATTGACATTGTTGGTGTTTTTCCTTGCTACCCTTAATTCTAAAAGATAATTGATTTATGTTATGACTGTCAAGGAACACAATGAAATCAATCACTACTTCATCCACAAACAAGGACAAGATAATACAAACAATAACAAGGTCAAGAGACCTTCTACACTTTAAACTCCATGAGATTTAGGTGTGTTGGAAGTCTAATATGGGAAAGCAGTAACTGAGAGGGGGGTGAATCAGATATATAAAACTTCTAACAATTCTTAACTAACTGATTCGACCATGTATTCATAAACATAAACTGAAATGCTATAAATATTTAACATCTAATCATGAACACATAACACAAATATTTTGGTAACCTAGTGACGTAAGGAGGGTATGGAGAATAGGGGCCCAAGGCACTCCCAGCTATCCAAACCAACTTGCAGAACAACACAGAAGCAACAACACAGAAAGGGAGAGAAGAAACAACAGATACTTATATTATTTCATCAAACTCATTACATGTCGAGCTATAAGGCCTTCCCAGTTTCGGCCATATACAGTCAGATGTTTACAGAAATATCTTGATACATGCGAGATCACAGACCTGTGATCTGAATCTGCTACCCTTAATCTTCTATCTCTAAAAATTGATCCGTAATCTTAGAACAGAAACCAAATATATACAATAGTCCACCAAAGAGGTTGGCGCTCAGATCCTAAAGATCCAACATAGGAAATAGTAAAGGCTCAAATTTAGGTCCACACACATCCCAATGAGAGATCCCACATTAATTATGCTACAAAAATTAAATGCAGAAGTCGGCCAAAAGATCCAACTTCAAAATAAACAATTCAGTAAGAAGACAACCGAGCAACAGGAATGACTCGGTGAAGATCAACCGAGCAACAGTAACAACTCGGTAAGAAGGTAACCGAGCAATAGAAACAACTCGGTGAAAGAAATCACTGAGAAACCAACAATCACCGACACCCGTCGGTAAAGCAAGACAGAACAAGTAACCGAGCAACAAAAATTACTGAGCACTTTATCGAGTGGCCTCCAACAAGCTACTAAACTATAAAAAAAAATATTTTTGGTTGATCAAGATTGCCAAAGAACCCAGGATGCTCCTGCATCACCTAGAAACCCTTGAAGGTAAAACTGGGTTGGGGATGACATCCACAAATATTCACTACTGCAGTAATAAAGTGTACCTGTTAGGGCTACAAATTTTTTATCACTTCTAATGGTCTAACATGTGAGGGGTCTGCCCTATTAAGAGCTTCTAGACTTATAAAATCTACCTTGTTAAAGGATTTAAACTTACAACAAAGTAAGCACTCAGTTAAGAGATTTATAAAAGGCATGTTAGGACCACTCTGTTAAGAGATTTACCCTGATTCACTTGCTATAATGTATCAGTACTTGATCCTTCAGTCTGCACTACAAATGTTGATAACGGATCTCCTCTTTTCAACTCTTAATTGATCTCTCAATCTGATTTAACTTTGTTCTACTCTGCTCAGTCACTCTTTCTGGTCAATGCTTCAGATATGCAAAATATGTATATACTCTTGATCTTTGCTCTTCATATCCACATCCAAACATACATGCTCTAACACAAGGATTAGGGTTTTAAGCATCCCATAAATAGATCATCTAGATCAAGATCAACGATCTAGATCCATCATATTTTGCTGCTTAGGCATTCCTACATTTAATTGGTTGTATGGCTTGCATAGGGATCCATGATCATAAAAATAGCGCGTAATTAATGCATTAAATCTTAGTGCATGATCATTATTTATGCTCCATAGAAGTCGGCCAAAACGGTTTACCTTGGTGTTTATGATATTCAAACACATATAAAAAATTTATTTTACTCGGCATAACCAAACACTAGTGCTTAGTCAATACTGTGTCACTCGGCATAACTGTATGTTGCCGCTCGGAACTAACTCTTCTATACAATTCAACAATCATTCTGCTCGGCATCCATTGAGTACTCGGCGACCTCTGACTTGCTTGGAAATAACTATTGCTTGGTCTTGCTTGGAAATCATTCTTCTTGGCATCCATTGAGTACTCGGCGACCTCTGACTTGCTCGAAAATAACTATTGCTTGGTCGGAAATAACTATTGCACCGATAACTGACCAACCTGCCTTGAATATGACTAAGTGTGGGACACTAATAGACAACAAAACTTAGAGATCACCAAGGCGGGTGTACCCTTACTTCATCTACTTTCTCAAATAACTCTTATACAACCTCCTTAATAGATGACAACATGGATATTATAGATAAACCTCAATAATTTATCTGACAAACAAAAAATATGACAGTTTTATATTTTCATTTTGTTTCACCATACTTTTCATTAATCACCTATGACCAATGCCTAATCCACTTGGGTTACAAAGTCACATCAAAGCATGAAATATCTGATAGTACGGTTCATTAATCGCTCAATCATAGAATTCAAAGAGAATATGCCTTACATATAACTTCATTTTTTCTAGGGATGAATATTATCAAATTTACAAAAAAGTATAAACTCTCATAGTTAATCATCTCAGCATATTTAATTATTTCCTTGAAAGATAGAAAAAGATAACAAAACTCATTTCTGATACCTCAGAGACAAACTGAGACAAATCCAAGTAATTTGTATTCAATTCATAAAGAGTCAAATTTGATACAAAGACATATCATCAAGCTTTAACTTTTAATTTACTATCAAACATTCTACACACTTTCTCAAAGAATGCATAACTTCAACATGTGTTCCACTATTTTTAACATAGACTGACTTCACAAAAAAATTTGGGAACCCTTCACCAGTGATCATAAAATTTATTTTATAGGCTAAGGAATGCAATAATCTTTTAATCACTTGGGGAAAAATTACAATAAAATCCCGAGGGGGTCTTTTAAAATCCTCAAATTCTGTGAATGTTGGAATTAGTATCAATAGAATGATATCTGGCACCTTCTTCGGATATTTAAATCAATTAATCTAAATATATCCTTCTAACTCATCACAATTTTCTTGTATCAACCTAACATGCATCATCATGGTGATTAAATCTCTTGGTGACAAAAAGAAAACTAATGAAAACCCTGGTTAATAAGCAGACAAAGCCAAAACCAAAACCCTAATGGTCAATCGTGTGCCAGCAACAATCAATGGTCCAAATTAAAACCTTATATCAAGTTTAAAAGCTCGTCGTTGATCCATTTTTTAAAAATACTCGAGCACCAATCTAAAAGATAACTAATAGCTCAATCAAAATCCCCTTGATCGCCACGTGGCAGGCCCTGATTGGCCCCTGAATCCACCTATTCAAATCATCTATTCTTTGTTGGCCCCATCATACTAACCGACGACCCAAGACATGTGGCATCATCTCATTATCTCGTGCTCCATATATACCTTGCTAGTTTCTTTGCGGGATTATGAGAGTTGTCATATTTGAGCGCTCGTTAACCTCCTTTGATCTGCCACCTTGTCATGCGTCACAATCCCATGATCTCGGGATCCTTCTCTCTCCACTATAATCTGATCACAAAATTACAAGAGGATGCCACCTGTCACCCCCGGGACCCACACCTCATTTCCTTTATCGCTCTGGCTTGGACAGGTGTTGCAACCTAGTGATCTCGTAACCTTTCTCTCTCTATACATAGCTACCCTTTGCGGGATCATGAGAGGATGCCACTGATGACATGTAACTGATTGAATGTTTGATAATGTTAAGTTGAAGATGATGCAAGACATTAAATCAGTTAATGGCTTATATTGTCATTGATGTCAAATTAATATCATCTATACAGTCATAAACATAATGCCAAAGACTTCAGAGAATCAATGGAACAAAGATTATACTTTCAGCAATGCATAAAAGTCAAGTATTCACTAAGTAACAGACAACACCGACGGAGTGTACACCATCGGTAAAGGAAAAGAAAGAGTCACAGTGATGCCCGTAGAGTAGAAGACAGTGTTGCTTGACGAATAAAAATCCAATGATGCCCGATGGACAAAGATCCCGAATCTAACTGGATTTACACCGACGGAACTGGCAGTTGTCACCGACAATGAACTGCAGAGCTGACCGGCAGAACATAGAGTTAAGAAAATGACAAAATATCTAGCTGGCAGAGCTTAAGGATAGACTTAACTGGTTATTTTATTTGTTTTATTTTCCCAGAGTTAAGTAATTGATTTAAAGAAGATTTGTACAGTTGGCAAGAAGATAACTACGAGATAAATCAGGAGTTAAAGTCGTAAATCAGATTGGCTAGATTGTTTTTCACGCCAAGAATCAAGAATCAAGAATCAAGAATGAAGGAATATCATGTCTATATAAGAGACAAGCATAATTCATTTCCAAAATCCATCAGATACATGTAAGGGGAGTGAATAGAAAGAGGATGCTGAAGAGAAACTGGTGAAGGATAAACTTCATACAGTCCTAATCAATCAAGCTGAGTGAGAGCTAAATAATTCTATAGACACCAATGAATAGTGAAGCACAGCATCATAGAGAAGAAAGTGTGGAGCAAAAGGAACTAAATTGATACATTGATCAGAGAGGTATTGTACTTAAATAGATCTGAAAATCTGCAATTCAAGTTGCATTAGAAATAGGTCATTGTGTTTCAGTTTAACCATTGAAGCATTAAGTCTCTTAACAGAG
>MU225748.1:2575030-2600191 GCA_018584345.1 Thuja plicata | reverse complement strand
CTAAGGGTGAATGATAAGAAAAGAGACAGAAAAAGTACAGAGCAGAATATCAGTTGTGTTTCATTCATCAAGGATCTATGTGAAGAAGTAGTGGAAGATTACATTACATTGGAACTGATCAAGACAATAGGTCTACTCTACAGTTCATCATCAAATATAGTGCATATCTGTTCTACAGAAGGTTGTAGCCTTCACCATTGAAGCAGTGAGATTTTGGACAGTGAGTCCTCACCCTTAACAGGGTTATTTGTAAAAGACTCCTAACAGGGTTAGACCCTTAACCAGGTCACTGTACTTATTGCATTGTAAAGAACAACTCCTAACATGGTTGCAATATCTTCTAACATGGATTATTATAAACAAGTATAGTTCATTGTGGGTGCTAATTCCCACCAGGGTTTTTACCATTTGGTTTCCCCGTAACCAAATTGTGGTGTTGTCTATTGTATTATCTGAATGTACATTTACTATATGGTATTCTAGAATTAATAAAAGAAAATAATTAAATTAGCTGATAACTGATTCACCCCCCCCCCCCTCTCAGTTATCCTTTGGGACTATTCTAACACAAAAAACCTCCAATCATTGATCTGTACAAACTTGCATCCGCTGTCAGTGATTCATCTTCCTTAGCCATCTTGGTGTAGGTAACAATAGGAGCGCAAACATGATTCAATTTTTCTAAACCAAACTTATTTAGTAGCTCCTTCACATACTTACAATCCAAGAAAGAAGTTTATATTTCCTATCATTGACATTTCAAATTCCTTTTGTATTTCTTCTACAAACTTTATGCACAAGTCATATTTTCTACCAAAGATGATGTCATCAACATACACAACAATAATCAAAATCTTATCTGAATTTACCTTGAAGTACAGATTATTGTCGGCCCATCCTTTCTTGAATCGTTGAATGATCAAATATTTTTCTAATTTACCATACTAGGCTCTGGGTGCCTTCTTCAATCCATATAATGTGTTCTTTAACCTACAAACAACATCAGGATCCTTTTTCCAGAAATGAAACCTTCTGGTTGTTCAATGTATACTTCTTCCTTCAGTTCTCTATTTATGAAGGCAGACTTGATGTCCATCTGATAAAATTTGAATCTCTTGAATGTTGAAAATGCTAAAAATATCCTAATAGCTTCTATTCGAGCAACATGAGCATAAGTTTCCTCGAAATTAATTCCTTCAATTTGTGAGAAACTTTTGCAAACCAATCTCGCCTTGTTTCTTACAACTTTTTCATTCTCATCTAGTTTGTTCTGGTAGACCCATTTTGTACCTATCACTTTTTTATCTTTTGGTCTGGGCACAAGTTCCCAGGTCTTATTCTTCTCTATCTAATTAAGTTCATCCTTCATAGCATTAATCCAAATCTGATCATTAGAAGCCTTTTTTTATATACTTAGGCTCAACTTCAAAAAGTAAACACAACAAAGCATGCTCTTGTGTTGCTTTACTCCTAGTAACAACTCCTCTATTCTTATCTCCAATAATTTGATTTTTTGAATGATGCTTCTGTACATACCTTGTTTTTTAGCAGTGGTTGTTGATGTTGGTTGAATATCATCTTCCTCTTTCTTGTCTTCTTTTCTTTGATCTTTTGCATCAGATTCATACTCAATGTGTCTTTCAAAAACCTTCTAAAAATCTTCATCAACCTTCACATTCGCGCTTTCCACAATTTTGTTATGTCTTTTATCATAGCATCGATACGCCTTGCTTTTAGTAGAATAACCCAAAAAATTCATTCACCAGCTCTGTTGTCAAACTTTCCAAGATTGTATTCATATTTTTTAATATAACATTTGCTACCAAAGATCTTGAAATACTTAACTATAGGTACTCTTCCATTCCAGAATTTATATGAATTATTTCCATACTTTTTCCGGTCTAGTAGTTTTTTGGTAGATCCGCTTCTCTCAACATGGTTATGACCGCTTCCTGAATTGTCTGATTCATCCTTTCCACAACACCATTCTATTGTGGTGTTCTTATTGTTGAAAATTGTCTCTTAATGCCATGTTTATCACAATAAATTTCAAATGCATCAGATGTAAATTATCCACCTTTATTAGATCTCAAACACTTAATGTTTTTACCACATTCAATCTCAACTCTAGATTTAAATATCTTGAATTTCTCAAATGCCTCAGATTTATATCTAAGAAATGAAACCCATATTATCCTTGAATAATCATCAATGAACAATATAAAATACCATTCACCTTGGAAACCCCTTATTCTAGTCAGACCATAGAGATTAGTGTGCACAATCTCTAACACCCGTAGATGAATGATCTTTTGCTTTGAATGATTCTCTTCTATGCTTCCCTTATTGACAACCCTTGCAAATGATGTTTTTCAATTTGCACAATCCGAATAAATCTCTCACTGCAAGAAATGACCTTATTCTCACAAGATTATCAAAATTAATGTGATATGTCCTCTAATGCTAGAGCCAACTATCATTGGTCTGAGATAACAAGCAACATTCTTCAGATACTCCTTCAAGCTGGTACATATTCCTTCCCATCCTTTTCCCCATTGCAATTATGTCTCTACATCTCTTTCTGATTTTGCATCCTTCATCCTTGAAAATAACATCATATCCATTCTTACAAATCTATCCAATGCTCAACAGATTGTGATATAAAAATTTCACATAGTAGAAATTATTAGTGTTATTCTTACCGTCAAATGTAATATATCCTTTGCCAACTATGTATGTTTCCTTATCATCACCAAATCTAACATCACCACCATCATATTTGCTAAGTGATAAAAATTTACTTTTATCTCCAGTTATGTGATGAGAGAAACCACTATTAACTAGCCATTCATTTTTCTTCCTTCTAGCACATAAACCAGTTTCAACATTATCATCAACTTTAGCACATATGTCAGTGATATCAATTTTAGATTTCTTAGCTTCTTTAGCATAAAACAAGCAATTCCTGGTCTCTAATTCATCATCTAAGATACTATCATATACATTCACATAGTAATCCTTTTTATTAAATCTTTTAAACTTCTGTCTAGGACCTTTGTCAGGACATCTAGTAGCCAAATTATCAATCTTACCACACCTAAAGAATTTTAGGGGTAACATACCTTTAAACTTGTTGGTACCTTTCTTCAATCTTCTTACAAAGTTAGCCTCAAACTCTTCTTCATCATCACCATCAGGGTCATCTTCTTATTTTATCGCTTTGAATGCTATCTTTGATTTGTTCTCATCTTCTCCAAACTTCCTTAGCTCAAACGCAGCCAGGGTACCAAATAAATGTTCTTTGGTAAACTTCTTTGGATCATACACCTCATCAATAGCTGAGATTTTGTCATTTTAACTAACAGGTAATGTCATCAATTTTTTTTCCATGAAGTCCTCATCAGTAATAGTGCCTCCTTGGTTCTTGACTTCATTAATTGCATTCTCAACTCTCTGAAAATAGCTTTTAATATCCTCATCATCTTCCATTCTCAGGTTCTCATAATGTATCTTAGCTAGACCAACTTCTTAGATAACTTAACTCTATTATTTCCTTCAAATTTTCCCAAAATTCATAAGCTTTCTTTAATGAAATTACTTTAGCCAATTCAGTCTTTCATAAAGAACTAGTGATAGCATACCTCACCTTTTCATTTACCACATATTCCTCAATTTTATCCAGAGTAGTCGGTCTATTTTGAGGAGGAACATACTTTGACTCTACGTACTTCCATGTCTTGTAACCAACTAATACCAAGTATCCTTTCATATGATATTTCCATGAATTGTAGTCTCATCCATCAAACATAGGAATAGTCAATTTTTGCATCATCAGATCTGCCTCAAGCAGTTAAGATCTTTACCAAGGAACCAAGCTCTGATACCAATTGTTGAGTAGGTCTAATAACTGAGAGGAGGGGGGTGAATACATTTCCAATAACAACTTAAGATTTGTCGATTTAGCACATTAAACATCCATAGTAAATATAAGCATGAAATAAACAGGAATACCGAAACAAAGAGCACTAGATTTTACGTGGAAAACCCTAGGTGGTAAGAACCATAGAGAAGCCAATTCTCATGAAATATAAAAACACCTATTAGGGTGACACCAAAAACGTGATTTTATACAGAGGTTCACTGCTAGAAATGCTCACTAAAAGAAGGCTCAATGCAGTCAATTCACTGTTGATACAAAAAGCTCACTGTCGATACCCAAGGGCTCACTTTCAGAATATATGTAAAGAGATATAATCCACCTCTAAGATCTATAGACTACTCTATATGAACACAGACCTCCTTCACACAGATTCTTAGTCACTTCACATATAATCCACACAAGCCACACATGCATACACTTGTATATGTTATTATTGTTGCTTATGTCCATGCCTTACTTATACAATACCATGAGATCCACCAGGTCAACCACATGAATTTGAAATAGGTCACACCAAAACATTCCCATGGTGGGAAGGACTGGAATGAGGACCACCATGAATGATACAACATGCCACACTTCAGGCAAATACGTAACACCTTCTCCAAGGTACTCGGTTCCAACGAATACAAGTAGCACGTTACAATACTACGAGTGGAACCAAAACAAATCCAAATAGGGTCAAACCAAAAAACACACAATCTACCACAATGAAGATTCTAGGAACCAAAAGCTATCGATGAACGCGCCAAGTACACCAACCGATATGCCAGACTATCGGTACACATCAATTGATACACTAATATGTAGGAAACATAGTAACCGATACACCAGAATCTGAAAGAAGGAATATGTTGACATCAATGACAACCATTAACGACAACACCATTGGATAACATCAACTTCACATTCTAACACTAGGCACTACAGGCAAGAAACCCCACCATTTCACCAAAGGGTCAACCCCTTTTGTTATTAAATATTTAATGTTCACCAATATTTTTAAATTAAAAAAATCAAACTATTTTTTATTATTTGGGAAAGTTTGATCTATTGGCCCCTAAATAATTAATTTTAATAAAATTTTGGAATATAAAATTAAATCAGATTGGGGAGTCTTTTGAAGTCCATTGGTTATTGCACATATAACCTTATAGACTATTTTTTTCTAATAATCATAACTTTTTCCCATAATGTCCATTTTTCAACTTCTTCTACTCATTGGGAAGTTGGTTCCGACTATGTGATGGTATATGTTTGGTTCCCAAAATTTGTTGTTTTGAAATGTTTTTGGGGCTTGGAAGCTAGATGTTCTTCTTTTCACAATTTTGGTCATATATTTGCTTACAAAATTAGATCTTTGATTTCAACTAGGTGTTGGAGAACATGTTTAGTCTACTACACAATGGTGTTGTTATTTTATTAGTTTGATGAGTATGGAGATTTTTGTACTTTTTTTAATCATGTGTATATGTTTGAAATTCAGGGTGTGAGTGTGAGCACATTTAGACGAGTTGAGAGGCAAAACCTTGAGTGCATACATTTTTTATGAGATATTTATGATGCGAAAGCAAATTATATTATTTGATGGTTCTTGGTACGGGTTTACAGGTCTTTTCATAATCTGGGCTTTGCTGGTGACAATTACACAAGTCGCCTTTGGTTTGAAGACATGGTTGGACATGGTTTGAAACTCGGAGTCTCATGTGGGTGATATTTGAGTGCAAGTGCAATGTTGGTGTTGATTATGGTGTCATGAGTATGTAGGTACATATTTTTCATTGATATGAAAGGTTTGTGGTGATTGGTGGTAATTTGGGTTGATAATTAGGAGGTTATTTCTTATTTCCTTGATGCTTATTTGTTTCCTTGACTATGGTACTTGGTTGTAGACATGTTTGACAAATTACATCAGATTTTGATTTGGTGTTTGAGTCGTTTGGCCTACACAATTATTCTCTTTGATATCTCAATTTGTAAGTTACTAATGTGATGATGAGTTTACATTCTTTGGAGTATGTGATCTATGAATTGTGCAAAGTTGTTGGTTGCATTTAATTATATGTTGCACATATTACTTAGTTATGGACTATTTATATCTACGTGATTGGTTCAATATTGAGGTGGGCTTTGTTAGTTGGCCTTGTTAGTGGTCATTTGTGCATTAGTATGTTTTTCTTTGGGATGAGAAGATGTATTATATATGGTACCTAGATAGTTCATATTGGGAATTACAACATGTTATTTCATTATTATGTCATGATGACTTGGGTTTTCATTAGTTTCACTTTTCAGTGGGAGCTTTTGATAGTGACGTGTTTGTGGTGTAAGATTGATTCTTGATTGGTGGTTATCATGGGGGCTTCACTTACTGAATTTGAATAATATCATGTGTGTTTGTGGCATACTAAAGAATCCCCCTATTTTGAAAAAATATTACCCCAAACTCCCTTTTTTCATCCCCTCCAATACCCCCCACACCTATTTTCCTATAAAACCCCCACCCCCACCCCCAAAAACCCCCTCCCCCCTATTTAGGCAATATATTGCCCCCTTTTTTTTGCCCATTTTAAACCCCCCAATATGAATGCATGTGATAGTGTATTGCCCCTTCAATGAAGACCCCATGGCAGTTATGTCTTCTTGGTTTGAAGATCATGGTTACACTGATGTTATTGACATTTTAGTTGTGTGCAAACTTGGAGGATATGCATTTAGGAATGGTTGTCATGATGCCATGTGTGACTCAGTATCATAGTTAAATGGGATTTGTTGGTAGTGACATGGATTCACCATTATATGGTGGATGTTCTTTTTAGTATTGCAGATGTTGGAGGAGTCGTAAGATCGTATTGTTGTAGAAGGGTCTTTCACATTTATTGGCTCACTAGTAGGAAATGGTTATATGCACGTGGTTTTAGATGTTGACATCTTGGAGGACTCATGGAGTCTTTGGTTGAGGTGTAGTTTTATGCGTTATCATTTGACATGTTATTATGTTTTCTATTATTTCATGGTTTACTCTTGATTCACGTTTATAGTTTTGGCGATTTATATGTTCTTATCGAGCATGTGATTTCCTATGAGATGTTTAGATCGCGTTGTCATGTATGTTCATGATTCTATGGTTGGATATTTGACATTTTTCATGTTTGTTTCTCTTTGTATTGAGTACATGATCTTTTTCTTGATACTTTATGATGAGGTTATGTTGCATTTGGAATTTGGCATGGATTGATTGGTTACCAACACTCATGGATACATGGAGAGTTACTAATCAAGAGGTATTTCTCATTGTTCCTTTCAGGTGCATTATGTTTATGCTTATATTTTATAGATATGGATCTTGACCTATGGATATTATTAGTTCCAGAGGGTCCATTTGAGAGATTTTTGGCTTTGGTTATCTCCTTGTGCATGGTTTGATATTATGGAATCATTATGATGATATTAGGACATGGTTTATTGGGCATTTTTCCTTTATTGGGAATGGTTGTTATGAGTTTTATCTTCTTGGTCATGAGAGGCTCACATCCTTGTTGAGATGACGTGATATATATGTTTGTTTGATCTAAGCAATTTAATGAGGTTTTGGACATTGTTATGGCTTTTCATTTGTGGTGTTTTGAAGGAGATCATACTTGACACATCAAGACTTCTTTGAGGTGTTGGTAGAAGGACATGTTATATCTTACAAGGTTTCTCTATTCATTCTATGGTTTCTTATATGAGGTTCATGTTCATATGATCTGGGAGGATGAGGTTCATGTTCACGGGGGCTTCACTTAGTGAACCTAAATCATAGCACATACATTTGTGGCATACTAAATAATCCCCCTATTTTGAATTTTTTTTTCCCCAAACTCCTTTTTTGTCACCCCCTCCAATACCCCCCACACTTGTTTTCCTATATAAGCCCCACCCCCTACCCCAACCCAAGAAAACCCCCTCCCCCCAATATGAATGCACATGATAGTGTATTGCCCCTTCAGTGAAGACCCCGTGCATATTTTGGGAGAGTATGCAACTACTTGGGTTACATGTGTGAATCATTGTGATTTCTCTTGGTGCTACATGGTTTGATTTACTTATCACACCTTGATATGAGCATTTATTGGTAAAATTGATACTCTCTTAGCTTCATTTCAGATTTGGTATTACCCATGCAGTGGGAGTTCCTTGATATACATGTACTTCATTGATAGATTTTTATACGAGCTTGATTTTGGTTTATGAGTTGATATATTGGCATGCGTTTAATGATTTTCATTATGCCTAGGAGGTATGGATATGTGTATGTATTGACATGTATTGTTGATATTATTTTTTTAATTACCGTTAGGTTTTTTCCTTATGACAACAACTTGGAGCCCTTTCTATCACATTAGATTTTGGTGTTTGTGTTCTTGGATTGGTGCATCTTCACCTTGGTTTGTTCCTTTTCTTCTGTAGATGACACGTTGGAGGATGAGAGGAGTTCTTTCTTGAAATGGTGGTCACTTGGTTTTATTGCAAGTATCTTGTTGGAGCATGAGATCATGTTAGAGATTCGTGTGGTTACATGTATGATTATGATGATGTATCATTGACTAACCCTTATATAATATATACAACAAATAAGAGAATATTGGGATAAGGTGTTGTACACCTTGCATAATATTTGTAATGTTATATTTTTATTATTATATGTGTTGCACCTAGGAGCACCTAGATGGACATGCATCACATGGAGATTCCATGGAGATTTTGTAGAGATTCTATTCTTGGGGCCACTTTATGTGTTGTACTATAATATTGAGGTTATATTTAATGTGAGTGTCACATTCAGATATTATATTGTATTTATTTAATATCGGAGAAAGATATTAAATAAAGTGCAAAATTAGTACCCAATATTAAATGAGGGGTCAATGGTATTGTGTTCACATGGTTTACATTACTACTAGTTATATTTTGTGCGATCTTGTGTATATAAAAGGATTAATGGTTTGTGTTGGCCAATTAGTTGGGTTGTTATTATTGTGTATTTTTGAAGGTTGCATTTGTAAAGCATGACATGAGATGTATGGTTACATGCTTTGACACATGAGAACACATTGGAGGTCTTGATGCTTTAGAGGTGTTCATTGTAACTCTGTAAGTGCTTTGTATTATTTATGGCTGAATAATATAATAGATTATGGATGCATTTAGAGATTGGGTTTTTCCCTAATGAGGGTTTTTGCATGGTATGTCTTGTGTTATATTGTGGTTTGTCTATTTGATCTTTGCATAATGGTGATTTTGTGAGCTTGGATTATGCTTGTCTCTCAAAGGATAATGCATGAAATGGATTAAATGTGACTATATATGAAGTATTATTTTCGAAAATTCACGTGACACATCAACCATGACTCTTTGTGGTTGACTTTTTTGAGAGTGTGACATGGTGTAACTTAATAAAATCTCTTGACGGTCCCTTTTATTTTCAAACAATATAAAATCCCCCTTTCACTAAGGCGATTCTCTTAGCTAATATAGGATCCTACTTGAGGTCTCCTTTTGAGATTTGTTTGTGTGTCATTTTGGAGCCCTAATTTGAGTCATATTTTTTTATATCTTATTTGGATTATGTGGCATGCTTTGGAACACAAGAAGTTGCGTGATTTGGATTTTTCCTTATAGGATTCTTTGCATACACACAAACTTATGTTGCTTGGGATAAAACTTTGTATGCGGCTTGGTCTTAGCACTAGACAAACCTACAACTTAGTCTAATAAGTTTAGACCTATTCACAATCGATGTAATCTCCTCTATTATACTCACCTCTTTTGTACTTATTATTTAGTAAGATATTAAGTTGAAAAACATAGTGATACCTATTACAAGTAGAGGAAACAACACTAACTTCCCTACTAATAATCAAGCCATGATATCAATATACAATTTTTGAAAATAAGTTATGTAGATATACAAATGTTGATGCTACTAAAATTGAGATTGAGAATAGTGTAACTATGAATAAAATGCTTTAAAAGCATATGCAAGATCCTAAATGAAACAAGAGATCCCATAAATACAAGTCCTAGATACACAATTTGAGAGTTTTGACATGTAAGATGATATAACAATCAAATTCTAGGAAAACCAACTTAATAAATCAAAACAATATAATTTAAAATGATTAGAACTAGGTCATTCTAACCCAATCCAAAGAATAAAATTGTAAGTGTGTCCAAATCTAAAAAGACAAACATCCTATAAAATTGAATTAACTTTGTATGAAACAATAAATAGAACAAAAATCTAGATAATAAATTTAAAATTGAAATTAAATGTTAAAATCATACATTTATACTATGAACTACAATGTTTAACAAAAAAAGAAAAGACAATTATCCCTTCCATTACTTCAAAATAGTTTACTAATTTATAAAATTTGTGATACGAACGAAGTGGGAACACCAACCCCACCACAAATGAATTTCGTAGAATTTCTTTCCAATTTTAGAATCATCTAAAGTTCTTTAAAAATCTTAAAAATTGAAAGATGCAAAGACTAGGGGCTCAAGTTTCAACAATGACCATCCACATCGACACTGACTCGGTGGTAGGGATAAAGATACTCCAGATCGATTTGGGTCCCCTGGGAAGATTTACTGCGCCACCTGCTTGAAGAAAAGCGGATGTTCCAAATGCAACTAAATTAAGAAAAATGATAACAGCCCCGCAATAAGTACGCAGAAGCCACTGCGAAAAATAAAGCACTGTGAAGGCAGCTGTAGTTTGTAATTATATATAAACATAATTACATTCCTTGTTTGGTCTCTTCCAATTCAGTTTTGCAATTGCTTTCATCTCGTAAGATCAGATTTGGGCTGTAAATGGCCGACGAAAATCTCAAGATGTCTGTCAAGCCGAAATCCCATCCCGTGAAAAGGGAGGACGATTCATATCACTATCCTAAAAAAATTCACAGAGATCATTCAGATCCTCTGCCCAAACCTCCTACCCCAAAAATATCTGGTTTGGATTCAAGGAAAAGTCCCAAACCCCCGCTGCCTTCATCATCATCTAAGCCAGTGAATCTCATTAAGAAAACAAAGGAGATAGGGATTTCTAGCAGCTCCAAGACAGGGATTGTCAGCAACCCTAAGAAATCCATTGATGATGCCAAGCCTAAATTACCTGTCAAGGAGCAGGTGGGTATTTTTTAATTTTTTCATCTGCCCAAATTTGGATCTATACAACAATGAAAAATATAAGCTTGTTTTTAATATTTTCGTTGTGTCTGGTAATTGGGTTTGATTGGAATCAAGGTCAAGACTTTTGCGGGGAGCCCATCTAAAGTGAAAGTGGAAGTTAGTACCAGTACACCTAAGAAGAAAACCAGTTCAGGCAATGCCAAGGAAAAAGAGAAGAAAGTTTACAGCTTGCCAGGACAAAAACATGATCCTCCAGAGGAGGTAAAACTCTTTTCTTTTGGTTTTTGTCTTCTTCTTTTAATAGTGAAATTTGATTATTTTTTGAGTTGAAAGAAATATGCACTCAAAGAAAACTGTTGTTCCTTTATATTTTTTGTTTTAGTAATATCTATTGTCGTAAAATTAGCATGAATTCTTGCACTTCTTCATACATAGCCGGGCTTCAAGCCAGTTATATATTATTGAAATTGCTCTGCCTTTCCACTTGACGTCTAGCCACTGGATGTAATAAATGTAGCTGGTATTATCTATTAGAATTTGGTTTTATTTTCATATTTTCTAGACTAATGTGACTAATCTGGCTTTAATTTTGGTAAATATTGGAGGATGTTATGGACGGTCTTTGACCTGTTACGACATAAATGTGGGTCATATTAGAATTAACCCAACTGTCATTACCATTACATCAAAAACCCTTAAAAACAAATTTGACGTTTTATTTGGGTTGATTTTGTGAACATTTTCTGTCTGATAGACCGTTGTCTAATAATGTCCTATTCTCAAGCAGTCGTTCTTAGTTTTAAAACTACTTCTAGGTTTCTGCTTACAAATCAGAAAAGGATGTTGGCATGGTTTTTTAAAGCTTTTAGGAGATGAAAACAAGCTACTTGATGTATTGGATGGTTTGTGCAGAGGGAACCGCTAAGGATATTTTACGAGTCATTGTACGAACAGATACCCACAAGCGAAATGGCAATGATTTGGTACGAAAGCTTCTAATTCCACATCTCCCATCACTCATAAGAAAATTTAATCTTTTTACTAATTATAGCTTTGGTAGTGATTATGCAAATTTGTTTTTAGCTTCAGTGGAGTCAATCTCCTTAATGGATTTTGGATAGAGATCTACGTATTTCATGCATTTCTTTGTTGTTCAGTTATAGGCTTTGATAATGCTTAAACTGTGCTGGTTTAGAAACTCTGCATTGGTTAGCATGCTCTGTTTATATGGGGGTATATTTTCCTTCAGATGGGACTTAAAAAGCATCAGTTTCTTGCATTGACAGTTTGTACTGTTGCAATTGAGGGAAACATTCCATTATTTCAGTCTTCTCATTTTGAGAAAAAAACAATCAAATACGAGATGTGATTGACATCCTGCTATTGTTATATTATGCAGAATGGAATCAACAACAGTTTGAAATAAAACAATCAAATCAACGTTATTCTGTTTTTGTTGCATGCAAATTAACATAATCATTAAATTAAAAAAAGTATATCCTGCTATTGTTATACTATGCAGAATGGAATCAACAGCAGTTTGCAATAAAATGATCAAAACAACCATTGTTCTGTTGTTGTTGCATGCAATTTAACGTCAAATTAGAAAAAGTAAATCCTGCTATTGTTATATTATGCAGACTGGAATCAACAACAGTTTGCAATAAAATGATCAAATCAACGTTATTCGGTTGTTGTTGCATGCAAATTAACGTAATCATTAAATTAGAAAAAGTATTTACAGCTATGCCTATCATGAGGTCATAGGCAAGTCTGCATCTATTTCAGTTCCACATCAGTTCTGAGCAACATATATCGTTTACAGTCACCAGGAGTGGAGGACCTAAAAATCCAGAAGGATACAGACTAAAGAGGCAAATAATTTATCAAATTTCATGCAAGAAGAGTGTAACTGATTGAAGCAATGAAGTGCACCCAAAAGAAAAGAATTTCTTTGCAACACTAGTGTCCAGCTACACCTCTCTAAGAATTGCCGGCCTTTTATAAATACTTCAAGTTTAAGATCAGCCTTCATCCTTTACTAAAATTATTTGCTTTACTTCACCTTTTATATTGAAAACTTACGCCCCAATATTATTGCTTCACACTTTCACCATATACTTCTCTGATTTTATTATTAGTGATAGCTACTTGAAGGGCATGTGTCTCATCTTGCAAGCATCATATGGATTTACTGTTGAATATTGTCATTGATGTCAAAGCTAGTCAGCTTTTTCCTTAATTAGTGGCAATTATATTTTATCTGTGCTATTGTTTGGTGAAATAAATATCATCTGTTGGACGTGGTAATTTAATGAGGTGATATGGTATTATTCTTGGTGTTTGGCGGCTGCAGGTGTTTGTATACTCTGACAGTTTCAGAATTTGATTCTTGTAGAGTCATTAATTATTTTATCCTTTTTGAGCGACAGTTTCAGATTCTTTCGATGACTGTGAGTGTCACAGTTTATTCCCGACGATGGCCATGTATTATAGCATAAAAAAGGGAACTGGTCAGCATTAAAAAATGAATTGTTTTGAATTCTAAAGTATTGATAAATACCTCATTTTTTTGTAGATGAGCATGCATGTTGCGTTTTAAGATTTTCAAGATTATTTCTCTGCTGTTAATCATTGTCTTCATTTTGGTGTGGGATATTTTTGGTTGTGTTTTTCAACTAGTTGTAGATAAGAAGTCAAGAACTGTTTCAGCGGGATGTGTGTAATTTTTGTATGGTGATTGAAGTGCTGAGTGTGTTATGAAGAGTGTTATTAAGTTTTAGTGCATTTGAGTTGGTGCGAAAACTGAAGTTGGTGCTTTGAGGAGGGTTGGTGCTCTCTGTGGGTTGGTGCTCACTTACGTAATCTAGGTTGGTGCCCACTTGTTTAACGGAAGCTATTGATCTACCATGGTTTTTTACCCAAAAGGGTTTTCCATGAGAAATTTGGTGTTTTTGTTTTGATATTATCTCTCTCTTCTCTTATTCTTTGTTTTGTGTGGTTTTGTGCATTTAAAAGTTTAAAATACTGATTCACTACCCCCCCCCCCCCTAGTATTTTCTATGTGCTTTGGTATCAAAGTAGGGTTCCTTTGGAAAAAGAGCTTAAATGCTTGGAGGTTGATCGTGATTGCACACATGGGTTCTCATGAAGGTCTTGCTACGAATAAGGGTAATTGCTACAAATAGAGTACCCTTATTTGATGACTCCAACTTATGCATTCTAGAGTGTTCAAATGTGTAACTTATCTAATGTCTCATGGTTTTGATGTTTGGAAAAGTGTGAGGTCTAGTTATATAGCTCCTTCAACTCCAACTCCATGGGAAGAAGGCTTTTGAAGACAATGCAAAGCCATATTCTTATGTGGTTTGTTTGACAAAATTTGTGAAAGTTATGCATTGCAATAAAGCTCATGAGATTTGGGAGAAACTTCAAAAAACATATGAAGGAGATAATACGGTTAAGAAGGCAAAACTTCAGACTCATAGAAGAATTTTTGAAAGTCTCAAGATGTAGGAAGAAGAAAATGTTGTTGCTTATTTTCTACAAGTAAATGAAGTTGTTAACACTATTAAAGGTTTAGGAGAAAAGGTTGAGGAGTGCACTGTAGTACAATTTTTTTTAAGGTCTCTTCCTTTGTGTTTTGATACAAATGTTTCGGTGATTCAAGAGATGAAGGAACTTCATAAGTTGACTGTTGATGAGCTTCATGGCATTCTAATAACCTATGAGATGAGGATAAACTCTTATTTTTTATCCAAAAAGGAGGCAACTTTCAAAGTTTCGAAGAAAGGAAGACAAGGAGTGTCTATCTAGTGAATGTTCTAATGAAGAGTCTAATTCTGAAGATATACATTTCATGAGGAAGTTGAAGAAAAGTTCAGGTAAATATTAAGACAATTTTTCTTTCAAGTGCTTTAACTGTGGTAAGATAGGGCATTTTGCAGCTAAATGTCCATATTCAAAAGTGAGGACCACAACTATAAAAGAAGCCTCAGTCCAACAAGAAGTATGAGGGAAAAGAGAAGAAGTTTCAGAAATTCAAAAAGAGTCTCTATTCAAAGGAAGAAAGTAGTTGATCCGATGTTAGTTACGAAGAGTCGTTAAGTGAAGAAATATTGTTAATGGCCATAGAAGAAGTACACACTGAAAATCAAGAACATGAAGATCATATTGATGAAGAAGAAGGAGAAGTGGATTTTGAAGAAGAGCTAATAAGTGCTCTAAATGAAATCAAGAGACTCAGAAAGAAGAATTAGGACTTGACGTTGCTGCTACAAGAAGGGAATGAGGTGAAAACCAAGACATCTCAAGCTCTTGGAAAAGCAGAAAAAAATGATAATTGATTTGAAGGTTCAGGTTGAAGAAGCAAAGAAAATAAAAGAAGAAATTAGAAATCAGCTTAAGCTCAAGGAAGAAAACTGTGAAAGGCTTGAAGCTGAAATTGTTCCACTTAGAAAGTTAGATAAATCTTTGAAACAATGGAAGCATAAGAAGATAAATCAGAAAAATTTCATGTCCTTGGACAAGGTCATTGGCTCACAAAGATTGTCTATTGATAAAGGTGGAGTTGATCTTGAAGAAGGTCAAAATTCTAAGTCTTTAAAAGAAGAACATCAAAAGACCAACATTGATACACAAAGGATTCACCATAAAAAATCAGAAATGATGCTTTCAAAAGGTCTCCTATCTCAAGACAAGCACTTATGAACGAGTTTAATAATTCTTTCTTTAATGGTTATTATTTCTCTTGCAATTATTTTGGACACATGGTAATCAATCGTAGTGTTGATGTGAGTTTTGTGACCATCTCAATGTGCACGATAGAATACTAGGTATCCAATCCTCTCTTGAACAAGGAAGCTTTAAACGCTAAGCAATGTAACAATATTGTGTGATCAAGTAAAACAACCCCAAAGTTTACACTGCGTACTTGTGACTTTGGTGTTGGACACAACTTAGTTTATATGATGTGATTTGCTGATAATCACTTGGGGACTTATGCTAGCCTTTTGTGGATGATCTATCAACCTTCTAAATGCTAATGATATGGCAAAGTGAGTGCACCAACTACTTCTAACAACAATTTGAAATAAAGTGCAAATGGGATGTGAGTTTAGAAATCTAAGCTACTTCTACTCCTAACTTCACTAATGCAAGACACTATTGATGTTATGGTAAAACTAAACCAGTCCTTGCTTTGCCAAATCAACTATGCTAAAGAGGGTGCTATCTTCTAAGGGTGCGTGTATGATTTTCAAACTGCTTATGCTCATGAAAACCATAGACTGTGCAAATCAATGAACATCAAGTAATTGAAGTGCTTGCAATGGGGTTTAGACCAACCTTACACTGTTACTTGCAATCAACAAGTACCAATAGGTATGAACACAAGTTTCATCATGATTCAACAACAACAATATCTTTCATTATTTATTCAACTACTTAACTTAAACTACGTTTACTTAAGCAAATTCTATTCTAGGTGAGAAATGTAGAAACCATGCAACACTCCAAAACTTCACGAGTATTCACCATGAAAACAATAAGGAATTAGGAATACTTTTGGCAACAATTTCACTAGGTCTCCCTTACAAATGATTTGAGCAAGCCTTAAATAGAGGCTCCAAGTACAATGAACGACTCAGATTGATCCAAGATCAACGACCCGGATTAATCAATAAAACCCTAATATAACTACCACCTACAAGCATTAAATGGTAACCAATGAGAAAATTGCATTGCATTGAGATACATATCCATTTAAGGATGGACCAATGAGAAAACTCATTGTGGTAAAGCATTAAATGCAATCTACATGTACACTTGGAACAACTTGATTGGATGCTCTTGGACATGTGGTGTGGAAATCCTCTGTTTGGTTGAAGATGAGTGGGCGTCACCTCAACATGTTTATCTTGCAATCTTTGTTTCAACTCCACTTCTTCATCCTCCTTGTTTTGGAAATCTTCTCATTGAACTGTTCTTGAAATTGCTTGTACTTGAAATAGTTCTTATCTTGATTTCTCGGCCTTGATCTTTCTTCACGACTTGAACTTGATAACCTTCATCTTCCCTTGCAAATACATTGTCTTTGAACTTTATTTGCATCTTGATTTCCTCATTCCATGAGAGGTGTGTATATTTGCAATTTGATCATCACCCTTTGTTGAGATTTCTAACAAATTTGGATATACAACATTGATCATTGTCATGTCTTTTCCCTCATGCTGCTTTGATGTTGCCATGATTTCTCTCTCAAGCCTTAGGATTGTTGACTTTGCCATTGCATTTGCATCTCCATTTCCATTTTGATTTCCAACCTCAAATCTTCTCTTGCTTGACATGCCACTTGTAATTTCCCTTGATCTTGAGATTTCTTGTCGATTTTGGATCTCCCTTTGTAGTTGTAGCCCGAACTTTGCGCTTGCACTTCCTCTTTTGTACTCATCTTGCCCTCTTCAATTCCTTGCAAACAAGAAAACACTTGAATTAGAAGTAAAGTTGTTGCAAAAGGATAATCATTAGCATTCTAAATCAGAATTTTGAAAGAAATTAACTTATGAAGAATCTTGCGCATGGTTCACAATCTCTCAACCTCTTGCATCTTATGGAGTTAATTTCTGATTTCTAATCTAAATTCCAATTTTCCGGGTTCACAACATCTGATTTTCTTTAAAAACATCCAGCAAACTTCTTGATTTCAATCAGTACTTCACTATAACATAATCAATTTCACACTCAAACCTGATTGAAATTTTTGAAAATTCTGAGTTGTTAAAGGCTCAAACTTGCAACAATTCGGAATTCTGCTTATGGCTGGGAGGGTTTCTTGATTTTCAACTTCAATCCCTCTATCCCCAGCGAGTTTGATATTTGTTGGAGGCTTACAAATGTTCTAATTTTTCATCTTCTTCCTGATTTTCGCACTCCCAAGGTCTGCTCCGCTCTTGCAATTATTGTTTGTTGCATTGGTGGTTTGAAATGAAGACTTGTATCTTCCTCTTATAGGCTTCACACACTAAAGGTCATGTCTTATTGCATGGGGCCGACCTGATTAAGGAGTCAATTCAAATTGTAATTTAATTAAATTTTCCTTTAAGACCAACCTTGTGGTGCTTTCCAATGAGTTTCAACCTGACTTCTCCCTTAGCCAACGTGATTGAGGGGCTTGCATGGTTTAGAATTGTCTTCTTTCATAGAGAGGATTTCAAAGGGGTGCGGGAATTGATTTCCAAGGGTGGTCAGAATTCTGACCCTTTTATTCCAAGGGAGGTCGAAATTCCGACCTTCTTTTGGAATTCTGTTCCAAAGTTTGCAAATTCGCTCCTGCTAAAAAACGAATTGAATTCTATATTGCCCCTTCTGATTTTAACTCAGATTTATCATTTTTATCAATCGAATTCTCCTTTGTTCAGATTTTCACATTTGCAAATTGATTTTCCCCTCCTTTTGCTTGGTTTTATGCCTTAAACACTTCAGATCTGATTGAAAACATTTGAATCTTTATTAACTTGCCCAGATTTCACCTGAATTTCGGTCAATTTTGGGTTTTTTGAGTTTGAAAAATGCCACCAAGGCTGGGCGGGATATGGGAGCTGCTTGGAAATAAATTCCAAGGGAGGTTGGAAATCCAACCCCCTTTGGAATTTTGTTCCAAGGGAGGTCAGAATTCTGACCTTTCTTGAAATTTTCCAACAAGGTTCACCAAAAAAATCTTCGAAGCGTTGAAACTTGCCTCGTAAATTCGGATTTGGCATGGCATTCCTTTTGATTCCCCTTTTAAATGCAAATTGGATTTTCCTTTCAGCTCGAACCCCTGCCATATCTTGGATCAGATGCTCAAATGTGAATTGCATTTCATGATTGCAAGCCCTTGATTGCCTTTTTACCATGCTAAAAGCTCGGTGTTTGCCTAAACACTAAGTTACCAATTCCGGCGTGGGTACCGATGCGGATGTGGGTGCGCGGATGCGGGAAATTTTTTTTTGGGGGATGCGGATGCGTTTAGAATATATATATATGGATACTTAAGTCTAAAATAATATACAATAAATTGATAAGTTTAAAATTTTAATTTATTTAAATATTTAAATTTGTTTATTATCAAATGTTAATACTAAAAATAAATAATAATAAACAAGTAAAATAACATTAAATTAAATATATTAAATTTGGGAAATTTTAATTAAAAGTTAATATGAATAAATAATATTAATTGTCGTTCATATGAATAAAGTTAAGGTGATTCATATATTATAAGGTTCAAATATATATATCAAATATATAATATAATGGTCGGTTGAGATATATAACCAGTGGCGATAATATTAATCGAGTGATTTATAGCGGACAATTACATAGTGAAATTATATAATGTTTACGCCGCGAGTATTGAATGGATATATTCACGGATCACCCTCAGAAATTTTCATGGATCACCCTCAGAAATTTTCGTTTCCAAAAGTACCAGAAGTACTGTGTTTTTGTGACTTGTCTTAGGAATCTGGAACATCACTTGCATCATTGCCTTCCCACTATAGAAAGAATCGAATCTACCAAGAAGGATTAATATTATTATAATTTTTTATTACTTGCATCTGGATGCTTGTGATGCGAATCCAGGCGGCATCCACAGGGCATCCGCGCTCGATTCTGCATTGGCACGCATCCGCTCCCGCATCGAGTGTCTGGAGGCCTGCATCGGTAACTATGATGGTTGAGATGGAAATTTGCTTAAAAAAACTTAAAACACATCAGATTTCAACTTTTTGTCTTTGAATTTCATCTTCTTGCAAGTCAGGTTTGAGGGTGTCCTTGGAAACTTGTTCCCAGCCAGGTCGGATTTCCAACCTTGCTTGGAAATTTATTCCAAGGCAGGTCGGATTTCTGACCTTGCTTGGAATTTCCAAGTTGAGGGCAGTTTCAAAATTTTGCTAAGTGTGACAACTCAGCGTGCAAAACCACAGATTTCCTTTTGTTTCAACATTTCAAATCAGAATTTCAATCATTTCAATCAGAATTCAACCATTCAACTACAAATCCCCTCCTTTGATAAAAAATTGCACAAGTGTTGTATGAAAGTTGTAAGTTTGTCAAGTCAATGTTGAAATTGAAACAACACTTGGCCTTTCCCAAGAAAAAACATTTTCATCAATTTTCAAATCGGAGTTTCAACAAGGTTTTGAATTTTGCAAGTGCAAGTGAATTGCATTCAAGGTGCAAATTGAGATTTCACTCTCCAAATTCCCATGACTTTCAACTTGCACTTGCAGATTCACCAAGTGTTTGAACTATAGCTTGACAATTGAAACTGCCAACTCAGTCCTAGATCTGAACTTGCAACTAAGGATTGACTTCTATCCTCTAAGACTTTGCTCAAACTTGACTTTTACCAACCACAAGACTTCAAAATCATTACTAAACCTAGACTAAGCCAATTAGCTACTCTACTGCCAAGCAAAAAGAGGGGGTCCCCATTTGCAATTGGGCGATGGTGTGAAAAGGTCAGAACACGTAGAGTGTTTGCAATAAATTATTTCAATGAGTAGGAACTCTTTTGCTCCTTCAAGGAACTACAATGTTATAAGTTATAAATGTAATAACTTTGGTCACACTACAAAAATTTGTAGAAGTTGTATGACAGATTTCTCTAAGCAGAACAAGAAGGTTGAAAAAGAGGACAAAGCAAAGGAGGCTGCTAAGGTTTGGAGGAAAAAGGAGAAAGAAGTTTTAGTAGAATCCTTGATTGTGCAAACAGCCCTTCATGCACAAAATGGAAAAGTCAAATGGTATATTGATAGTGGTTGTTCTAGGCATATGACTGGAGACAAGAACAAGTTTCTCACTTTTAAAAGGACTAATGGAGGTATGGTAAGATTTGGTGATAATGCATCTACAAAAGTCAAAGGTAAAGAAAGGTAAAGAAAGGTACACTTATTTAAATTTTGGATGATGGTGAAACCAAAGTCGAGAATGTGTTCTTTTTTATAGGTGTGAAACATAATCTATTGAGTCAAATGTGTGATCAAGGACACACTTTAGTTTTCAATTCAGATTGTTGTGAAATCACAAATCAGTAAAGACAGTAAACATATTGCTGATGCAAGTAGGGCTGCTAACAATCTGTACATTCTTGATGATCAGAATTGAAAAGTTGGGAGTTATTTCACTTCATCTTTGAATTTATGTTTTGACTCGGGTGGAGTTTTCATTGTCATATTCTTTCAGGCCTATTTCAGTTATGCAGGTTGGTGTCAATGATTGATGTCAAAGAGGGAGTAGTTAGTCAGGGGGAGTAGCATTTTTTCAAAGTAGCTTTGGTTTCAAATGGAGTTGCCATCAATACAAAGGGGGAGATCGTTGAATATTTTGTTGTTGATGTCAAAGGTACTCAACGTAGCAATTATATTTTATCTGTGCTATTGTTTGGTGAAATAAGTATCATCTGCTAGACGTGGTAATTTAGTGAGGCGATATGGTATTATTCTTGGTCTCTTGTCCCCTAGACCCTTGTTGGTCTCTTGTTGGACATTAATAAATTTATCTTATCTTATCTTATCTTGGTGTATGGTTGCTGTAGGTGTCTATATACTCTGATAGTTTCAAACTTTGATTCTTGGCGGCTCATTAATTTATTTATGCTTTTTGAGCAACGGTTTTAGATTCTTCCATTTACTGTGAATGGGGCAGCTTATTCATGACCGCGATTGAGTAACGTCAGCATTAAAAAGGGAATTAGTCAGCATTTAAAAAGGAATCATTTTGAATTCTGAAGTAATTGATAAATACCATAGCCATTCCTTGTTTGAGTTTTTTGTAGACGAGCATTTACGTTGCATGTACAGCTTTTCAAGATTATTTTTCTGCTGTGAATCATTGTCTTCATTTTGGTGTGGGATATAGTTTGGTTGTATTTTTCAACTTGCAGCAGATAAGAAGTCAAGAACTATTTCAGTGGGATGTGTGTAATTTTTATATGGTGATTGAAGTGTTGAGTGTGTTATTAAGTTTCAGTGCATTTGAGTTGGTGCAAAAACAAAAGTTGGTGCTTCAGCTGAATGAAGTTGATGCTTCGAGGAGGGTTGATGCTCTTTGTGAGTTGGTGTTGGTTAGTACCCATTTGTTTAATGAAAACTATTGATCTGCCGTGTTTTTTTACCTGAAAGAGTTTTCCACGAGAAATTTGATGTTTGCTTTCTCTACTCTAATTCTCCGTTTTATGTGGTTTCGTGCATTTAAAAGTTTAAAATACTGATTCAACACCCCCTGCCCCCCCTCTCGGTATTTTTTGTCTGCTCTTCATTTACCTGGCCTCATTATTTGAATTTCTAAGAATATATGTTTTGGGCAATTGGATCATACCATGGGCTTTCAACTATAAAGCACTCCATCTGCAGCAAACTGTACACTTATAGTCTATTATTTAATGAGGTGATTGTTATGGTTTCTTTGCTTGTGCGGTAGTGTAAACAAATTCCTTCTTTTGGTACTTGGGAGTGTGTGGTTTGGCTGTTCCAGTTTGAGGGGAATGTACTGTAATATTGGTTAATGACCCAGATATAACAGGATATGACATTGCTGAATTATGTACAGAGTACATGTACAATGCAGATACTTGTTTTGATCCACATTTGTTTATCTATGTCTTATACGATCATCATCATGTGATATCCTCTTCAACCAATTTTAAGATTTACAAACATGTTAAATCTTTGGTCTTTAGTAAGGAAATTGTTCAGGCCTTTTAATTTTTAAACGTCAATGTCATATTAATGTAAATTTAAAAGCTTAACATTAATGTTGAAAATAACAGTTATCAAAATAATTGTGTTTGCAGCAGAAAAATAGTAATAGCCATGAAAATATCTATCCTCACGCTGTCTTCGAGTCATATTTAAAATTTTAAAAAATATTCTTAATGCTTAGTATCTGTCAAGTATCAGTTGATTGAGATTGGCCAAATTTTGCCTAAGTACTCAAAATGGTAGTAGGTGCAGACACTTAGGGGTACAAGCTACAGTCCCCAAGTTGATCACAGGGGAGGAGCAAAGCAATGTAAGTATAAGATGCAATCATATACAGCAATCCAAGTGTATGAGGGTTTAACCTATATTAATGGAAGTTTACATGATGTTAGCTGCACATTTTTCCACAATTAAATTTTTAAACAAAATAAACTCAACCAATTTATTTTTGTTGCCTCTCTGAAGTGGTCCATCAAGTATGAATGGTCCTTCATCTTCCTTGTAGTGATAATACTGGAAACATAACCCCTCATTCAATAATAACACGGATCTTACTTGGAGTTTGTTAATTGACATCTCTGCCCATTGGCCCAACCATCTGAAACAATGGCCAATTCAGATTTATTCCATGTTTCTCTAATCTTGAAGCTTTAGTTTGAGTTACTTTTCAGAATTACTGTTCTCATTTTGTCATAACTTATGTGTGCGTTTCCTTTTGATGTATTTTACCAGAGTATGTACAGTCTGCTCTCCATAAGGGAATCTGCACACTTTAAATACCATAGCACTGAAAAAGGAAAAAAATGATGATAGAGGCATCAATATTTGTCAGATATATGATCCTAAAGATAGTCAAGTGGGGGTAAGATCCTGATCTGTAACTTTAGATGTAGGTTTGGATGGAATCCTCAGTGGAGGCTGGCTAGCAGCAAGAGTAGCTTCCTAAACCATTCTCCGAATTGGGGTTTTCTAACAAAAAAAATTAGTTCCCTCTTTCCCATAAGTAGATGGGTTCTCCCAATGTTTCTCTGCACGCTTCTATCTGAATGGTATTTATTCCAACATTACAGATTAGAGGTACAAATATGATAGAATGTCTTTTGGTGTTAGAAAAATCATTAGCTAGCCACAACAATTCCAAACTAAATGACTACACTCTAGGGTGGAAAATCTGTAAAAAATTATGTTTTTACAGGATGATAAGGAGGACATACAGATTTTAAGTTTATAACAGTGCAAATCACATTTAGGGCATCAGAAGTATGAGAAATCGGTTCTCAAAGTGAGCTTCCACAGTCATCTGATGGATCTTAAGCCGCAGAAAACAGGCAATTTATGACCTGCACAATCTATTGAAACTTTGGGATGTTCAAGAAGAATTTATTTTATTTGTTATTTATGACTTCAATTCTGAGTATGTTTAGGTATTTAGACAAATTGTAAGTTCGAGTTTTAGTCCTTGACTATGTTTTCTGTCAACCGATTTGGTGTTGTCCAGCCACCACATGACTTGTTGAACTTGATGCCATCTATACAGGTTGCTGAAATCATAGATATGACATGCTGAGTCTTTCAATCCTTTAAATACATTTTCTGGTCACTCATTTGGTGCTGTCCAGCCTTTACATGACTTGTTGACACTATCCATACAGGTTGCTAACATAATCTATATGACATGCTGATGTTGACAATTGTAGATCACTCACCTTGGCTATTAGTTCATTTTAAGCTCATATATTCCTCTATTGTTTTCACATTTTATTTTTGGAAAGGTCTCAAACTGCACGTACAATATCTCAGTTTAATATAATGTTTCAATTTCTTTATACAATTTAATTTTATGATTATTGTTAGTGATAAGGGATGTATATTATATTTTCCGACTATGGTTACTGATTAGGGATATATTTATAGTGAAGAGAGGCACATTTTACACCCCACATGAACCTGGACTTTTGGGGTGTATGTGAGTGGAAACATATTGAGAATATTGGCATCCGACATTTATTTTGTAGAGAATTAACTCTTAACAATGATTAGAAAAATATAACTTTTCCAAGGATCTTAGCAGGTATATTTTATACTAGCACATTCTTATATATGTGGAGCAAAGTAACGAGACTCGGACCCGGCTCGGACCCGGCTCGGGTAACTCGACTCGTGACCCGGCTCGGACTCGCCCGTGACTCGGCAGTGACTCGGCAAAGTGACAAGACCCTTGAAATTTAGAGATTTTTTAGGATTTAAAGAACATTGCATGCGCCCATTACTGAATAAAGCTTAAAGACA
>MU225748.1:2559346-2574683 GCA_018584345.1 Thuja plicata | reverse complement strand
TACCTCTTTGAAATGAGTTGAAAAGTGCTGAGAAGAGCTCCTATAAACTCCTTGATGATCCAAATGCAAGCATTTAGTTGCTCCAATGTCACAAATGCAAGCTTTCCTCCTCTTCCTTTCAGCTGGTAGCAAAACAATGGCACTCAATTTCTCTTCTTCCTCTCTCTATCTTTCTTTTCCTCACAATAGAGTGTTATGAAAGCCCTTTTAGGGTCTTAAGGATAAAAAAGAACCAAAAAAACAAATTAAAAAATCATTGTTTTAATACTTTTTTCAAGTCCGGATTTTAAAACGCCGCGGCCGGGTCACGCAGCCGAGTCACGGCGAGTCAGGCTGTGACTCGCGAGTCAGGCGAGTCAGACTCCCTGACCCGCCGAGCCCGGGTCACGGGTCATTCTGACCCGGCGAGCCATGCCTGACTCGCTGACCCGGGAGACTCGCCCGACTCGCGGCGAGTCTCGTTACTTTGATGTGGAGGTTCAAGAGACTCGGTGGCAATTCTACCACAAGACAAGTGAAAGCATACCTTTTAGATATATTTCAGCACATGTCAGATATGTCTTAAGATGGATCTGTGCTAGTGTGTGTGTGTGTGTGTGTATTGTTGTCTTTTTAAACTGTCTTCTGAACCTATATATATATATATATTTGTTGTCTTTTTAAACTGTCTTCTGAAATTTTATAAACTTTTTTCTACATTCTGAAGTTTCAAGCATATCCTCTGCTTTGAGTCCCCAGAACTTTTTCAACCTGATAACTAGGCATGCATCACATCGTTTCAAGATTATTATATTTCTAATATACTTAGCTTTGTAGTCTCATTTTCCTTTTCTTTGCATTTACTTACTAAAGTGACAGCCCTAAGCTTTTGATCATGTAGAATTACCAGTTGAGAACTTTGTTGGTACTTATTTTCATTTTAGATCATGGGTAAGAAAATCCACTTTTTTGGCAGTTGCGCAACTCATAAGTGAGTTATTTGTATGGTTATTTGTACTTTTACTGTTTTACATCAGTAGGGTACATAACCTGTGCTAATTATTACATTTACAGTTTTTCTCAAATTCCTTTTTTTTTACTTTGGTACGGTTCATTCTCACAGATGAATTATTACAATACCTGCTAAATATTGAAATTTTTTGCTATTTTATCGTGTTTAGCTTTTTGAATTTTTCCTTGCATCAATTACATTTTTAATTTTGCTTTGTAAAGAAAAAAGAAAATGAGATATATGGAAAGATGACAAAAATTAAAGGTCCAGCAGGTGGCTTGCAAAGGTTGAAATGATGTACTAATGTGAAGTGTGATCCAAAGTATCATTAGGAGTTACAGGCCAGTAACAAGCAAAGATGTAGACAACAAAATAAAAATGAAAGCCTAAATCCTTCACTAGTAGAGATCATTATCATCTGGTACAGTTTTTCTTTGGCATGACAGATGAATCCATAAACAGTGTCAGGCTTCCCTCTTTCCTCTCATCATTAAAAGATAATTGCAACAAACTAGATTATTTGCCGAGTTTTTGCAGAGTTTGCAAACTATGCATGCAACCTTCCACCAGGTAGAGTCTTTTAGAGTTTATGGTTTACCAAATGAACAATCCACAACTACATGACCAGCCTGGAAGCATCTTCTATATCTAAACACTATTTTTATAGTCTAGAACCTGTTTTGAAATTCAATCTTCTACCTGGAACCATATCTCATTTGGAAAACCTTTTGATATGTTCAGCTCCACTTGAATCTAAGCAGATGTCGAGTGAATCAGCCTATCAATTTTTAGGTCTAATCATAATTCCATAAATCTACCTAAAGAGTTTCAAATACCTTGGAAACAAGAGTCAACCCAGAACTGAAGTGGGAGCCAAAACTTGCAGAATGGAAAATGTTTCTATCACAGAGTTAAAAGCAGGGAACCATGGCTTATTTCATCCAAACTGGCAGAATGTCTGTCATGGAGTTAAAGGCAGGGATCAATGGCTTTACTAGCAACACCTGTTTGTCCCATAACTACATGCTTTTTTTCAATATAAAATATCAATCTTCACTTGAATTACAGAAAAGAAGAAAGAACCTTTCAGTCCTAGAAATACTTCTACCAAATCCTGAGGTTTAGAGATGCAGATCTTAGTAATCCAAGCATGCAACTCTGAGAGGCTTGACCATAATGAACTAAACTCGCAAAAAATAAATTTTTTACATCCACCTTCAATACATCATCATGAAGCTTTAGAGCGGGTTGGATGCCTCTGCATGGAATAAAATTCATGTCTTATCTGACTAGTTCTGCTGCAGACTGCTTAGGAGGAGATTTAAGAGCGCCCAAAGGAGCAAAAAGCACCCTACTACTCCTAGGGCGATCCCCCCATGTGAATCTGTACCTCAAGCAAAACAAGCACCCCCATCAGTGCCTAACTTGCAGGGAGTAATGGGTGCTGCAGGTGTAAAAACCTGTGAAGAATGGGGGTAAGGGGTCCAATAATCAATACATCATCCACTGATGGATGGGAGTCATTTGGTCTGACAGCATCGGCACAAACAGTAGCAACAGCCATACGGGTACTCCTAAAATCTGTGCTATTGAAATCTACAGAGTTGGCAGAGGAGGAGGTGGTAATAGCCATTCTTTACTATTGTTTTAATTCCCTGCAGGTTTAAAGCATTGGCGGCCATCTTGTTTATAAGTTCTTTCATTGTGGCATCGATGGAGAGGATGGTGAGCTTTTTATTTTTGCTTTTTGGGAGGTGCAGTTGGAAGCAGCAGAGACTCTCGTAGAAAGAGAACTTGTGCTAGTGATGGAGAACTTGTGCTCTTTAAAGAGAGGTCACAAGTCAAATTCCACAGGGGTAGGGTATGTACGCTTCATTTGTAGCACAATTAGGTGCCTTCCACAAGGAGTACGGGTAGTCCCATATTACTATCACCATATGTAGACATAAAAACAGATGGTTGGTGTCGTGGACTAAAAAAGTTCCTTTCCTTTCCTATCCTAGAGGTTTTAAAAGCAGGTTCTGGGATGGGTTCTTTGACTATGGGGTTGTTGAGCTGGCTTTGGAGAGTCAAATGCCAGGCTACACAGGAGCTCAGGAAGTACTTGAGTGGTGGAAGTGAAGGGTTCAGAGGGTTTTTTAATTTTCTTCTTACTTTATCATTTTAACATTTATTTAATACTCTAGTTTGTTGCAATTATCTTTACATGTTTGAAGTATGTGTTTCTAGTTTATACTTCATTGCTGTTATAAACCCTGAACACTTATTACCAAAACTGATTTTTGAGTAGAAAGTGCTTCCTATCTTTTGTTAGTGCAGTTCTCTTTTCTGAGCTAGCATTTACTGTTTACTTTTGCGGCTTTGCAATTTTTTGAGAATTTCACTTATTTTGTCAGGATGATGGAGCACGGCTTACTCCCCCCAGAAGCAGCAAAAAAGGCATGTGAGAGGAAGCAAAAGAAGCAGCAGCAACAAAGAATAGGAACGCCAATAAAATCTTCATCTGCCGCAGAAAAGAAATATTCACCTGTCCCCGAAATAAAATATTCATCCGTCTCAGAAAAGAAAAGATCTTTTAATGGCGACTTGAAAGGAAATACAAGTTCTGTGAAGAAAAGTATATCTTACGATGATGATGATGATTTTGTTACGAAGCCTGCAAAGAAGAAGATTTGTTAGAATTATGTCCACATGGGAAATGGTAAATAAGGCCTCATTGTTCAGGAGGCATCCCTCCGCTTACATTGGCTTGTTGAAACAGCTGCATTAACATAGGGCTGGAACCTTGATAATTCTTGTGAGCATTTCTACTTGGCATGTTGATGCAATTCTTTCTGTAACTAACAGACATATAATCTAGTGGACCTTGTCTGTTAGACATTGTTGATCTAGTTTGATTTGCAAACAAAGCTTGCAAATCTCAGCTCTGCATAAGACACTGGACATGTATTCTGGTTTTAATTGTTTGTATGGGATGCAGACTTGAAAACCAGATACTTGACTTAGTTCCAAATAATTTATTGACTGTATCATATTCAAATTCCTGTATCAAGATCATAAAATGATATAATTTCTTGATTACAAGCCTTAATAGATATTGCTTCCTTGGGCAAAAGTTTCAGAGGTTGTTACATATATGAATACTGCCATTAACAAACAGAATAATATCAGAATTGAGAGGCTAGGCATTTAAGGCATATTGCATTATGAATTTATTCATTAACTGCGGAAAATACATAATCCATTCCAATATGTTTGTACCTGAATCTTCACCTTTTTGCCATGGTAGTGAGCAAGGGCATGATTGAGAAGGATTTTTCTTCAGCAGTATACTACTAAGGCGGAAAATACATAATCCATTCCAATATGTTTGTACCTGAATCTTCACCTTTTTGCCATAGTAGTGAGCAAGGGCATGATTGAGAAGGATTTTTCTTCAGCAGTATACTACTAAGGAATGCAATTGTCTTTGCCAGGATGTTGGTTGTGAAGATATTATACATTTACCATACTTGTTTGTTGGGTTATATTATTGCATATTTACTATTAAATTTCCTAACTTTTGTACCTAATATTTTGGATATTATTACCCTGGTTGAGTTGTAGTTCGTCAAATGATACTGTTGTAATTCAATTCCATGCCAACATAAGAGGTTCTAACCCCAATAAGCGACAAGCATACCCCAACCTGAACATTTAAAGCTTAACAAATGGGGTTCATTATTGGTTATCATCAGTATCTATATTAATGCATAATCATATCACAAAACACACTGTATAAGTATAAATAGAGTGGAATACCTCTCATATTCTTTCTAATATATCAATGGTCTCGTACATATATCGTTAACTTCAAAAGTTCTATACAGTGCTTTCATATGTATGATGATGCCTATTTCGTGTTCTTCCAAATGTTACATAGCAATTCATGAATCCAAAACACCTTTATTGAATTGGAGTGTTATTCATGGCTCAATAGAGAGGCTATGTATGACTTAATGTTGCAACCTTTTGTCCTCGACGTTGAAGCTTTATGTTGTTGTGAAGTGTCACTTTGTTGGTGCTTGTCATTTTGCTTCCGAAGTTGCTGTTTTGCTTCAACTTACTGATTAGGTTTATGACAATGAAGCATATAAAGCATCTTGCTAACATTTCCTCTACCTAAATGGTAGGATCCAAACATCTGATAATAGAGAATATGGAGAAATGTAGTTAGTATTATACAACACATCATCGGAAGTATGGTGGGCACTCTTGTCCTCAAAAGATTACTCTATTCAATAGGGAAGAATACCCTTGAGGTAGAGTTGACTAAAATCATTCCTGAAGAAAGGAATCATTCCAGATGTTTGTTTAATGAGTGCTCCGATCATGTAGAATATCATTTCATGATACTGTACATGCGACCTTAGTCATTCAACCAAAATTGTTATATAGGCACTTCACCAACAGAGAATTACAAAAGCTTGTAATTTACTCCGTCTCAAGATTTAAATTAAGTGATACGATTTTTTAAATTTTATGGTAGAAATTCTGTTGATGCTATAATCATCTTACTCATTAATTTATGTAGTAGTTTATTTAAGTTATGTGTATTAAATGGAATACTTAAAATCAATATTTCATATATAGTTTGAATTTTAATAGACTAATTTATGTATTTCAAAAACTAGATTATTTGAAATGTAGCATGCAAAAAAAATTGAAGCTTTTCTGGTATTTATTCAGTGATTGCTTTATTGGAATGGATAAAACAATTCATTTTGGTTTGTTGGTCATGCCGGTTGTCTTCTATGCGTGTGAAGTTTGGGGAGCAGTATGCCAAATTGCAGTTAGAGACAGCTAGAAAGAATCCAAAAGCATCTATTTACAAGTAATCTCAAAGTCAAAACTATAGTCCTGTATGTAATTCTTTTGGATGAAGCAGGGGTTTCTCCGTTGGAGGTGTCAGTGATAACTCGGTTAATAAGTTATTTAAAGGAGGTTGAAAACATGGATAACCAACGTACTGGCCCAAAATAGCTATTGAGGAGGATTTAGAATGTAGGAAGAAAACTTGGGTGAGGTAAAACAAAAAAATGGCTAAGCAAGTGGAGCATCAAGCTACATGAATGTACTAACGTCAATGAAGAAATTAAAAAATGCGTGATAGATAAATTTAGGACTGCCATGTGGACTTAATCACATTGGGCAAAAAAAAGATATTACATCAAAGAGTCTAACCCAACTTGTGAACATGGTGAAAAAACATCTTTAGGGGCGCTTATTAAAGGAAAAGCAAGGTTGTTAGTTGCACAATTGAGGATCAGATTGCATCATCTTAGATGTGAGACCGACAGTTGGAAGATACCCAAAGAAGTCTAGGAAGAGAGAACTAGCATATTTTGTATGTAATAAGGGGGTGATGGAGATGGAATGACACTTCATCATGGAATGCACATCTTATTAAGATATCTGCACTTAGTATGAAAATAGTTAGAAGGCTCACAACAGACACCATTTATTTGATGAAGATAAGATCAATCAGACTGTTAGCTTTGTTGTCAAGATTTAGAACAAAAGATTTGACATTAAAAGGATTCTAAAGATAATTTAAGGTTGTCCTTGGTCTCTTAGACTGTTCAGTCTCGTGAATGTCATTAAAATCATTCATTCATTTGCATAATTGTTGTTAATGACACTCCCATCCTTTGCTCCAATATTTGAAGTTTTTTATTTTTTATTTTTGTTACTCTTGCAATTTCTTTGGTGTGGGCTCCCTTTTATTTGCCATAGGTACCCTACTTTTGACCTTGAAAAAGGATACTCAAGTGACCTTGGTCCAATTGATATGGGTTTGTGAGGACCGGAGCTCACGCTTATACTAAGGAGGTGAATCAGTATAAGCAAAGTTTTTACTTATTAAAAATTAACAACAATAATAATAAATGCACATCTATGAGAACATTGGAAATTCTTCTAAGAGAAAACCATAGTAAAAGACTATTAAAATATACTACGAAATCCAGCCTCACAAAATAATAAAATAATCTTACACTATTTGCAAGCACCAACCCACAAGATACACCAACTCCCACTTACTGAATTTGCAAGCACTAACATACTGGAGAGACTAGTCTCCACAAGTGAGCACCAACGCATTGGAGCCACCAATCCCCACAATTGAGGACCAACTCAAGAGACACCAATCTCTTTTGATAGGAGGCAACAACCTCTTCTACACAAAAAATCCACCTTTGTTGTTTCTGTTGCACATATGGTTTAGGGTTGTAATTGATGTCAAACTTATTGAAGGATGAAGTATCAATATTGTTGGTTTGTGACATGGTTGCTAGTCTGGATGACAATATTGTTGGTGTCTCTGGATATGTTGCTCTTTGGTTTGGGAGCTGTTCATTTGTTATTACAGGATTCTAGTTGTGTTCATCTCATACACATGTGCTCCTTGGTCTGAAAGATGTCCTTACAAGCACTTCAATTGTGTTCTGGATACTGTTGTTATAACTGTATACCGTTGTAGTCTTGGTTTGGTGTGCTTTCAGGATAATGTCATTACTTACTTAATGATGTTCAATTTGGTTCAGAAGATATTGGTTGGTTTGCTGCTGCTTAGAAGCTTTTTTTTTTTGTGATTTTGATCATTTGTTGATGGTCAACATCATACTTTGTGGTGACATTGATGTCATTCATCCTTGGTGCGACATTAATGTCTGGCTGCAATAATCGTAGAAGATTGAGATGTTGATTGATGAAGAAGATTTGAAAATGTTCATTTGTGCTAGTTGTTGATCCAATGCAGCTATCACTTAGTACTTGCAAAGTGATGTTTTGGTATTACATTTTAAGACAAGTGTAATACTCCTGTATTGAATATGCAATGAGCTCTGTTAGATTGGTTCGGATTATTTTTGGTGATCATCAGATTTGGTTGGATACAATGTTGTTGAACAATGTTCTTATTCTTATGCGATCATGCAATATGTTTTCTGGTGGTATTTGTGGTTCATATGTGAGCTTTAATGATCTATACACAATATGTTCAGTCATGCTATGTTTTAGCATATCTAGATGTGCTACCTCTTTTGGGATCATTTTTTGGTCAGCGTATATTTCACAATCAATACTGGGATGTTTATTTGGGTCTTACCTTGGTGCGTGGAGATCCACATGATTTGAGATTGCTTCGGAAGATGTTTTCTTGGCCGACTGCTCTACAAGCCTTAATTGTCTATTCACACATTACATTTCAGCTATGACCTTGGTTGATGTGTGGACCATTGTGTTGGTGCTATTTCATGTTTGAAATGTGCCTTGTAATTTTCTTAGGGTCCCTTGTCATTGGTGGCGTCCAAGGCTTTGAAATCAGGGTTAAAATTATTCTTATGCCTTTGCAAAGTTTGTTCTTACCCTTAACCTAGTTGAAAATGGTGAAAAATGTCTAAAAAACCCTAAGTGTCTTGGCGGATTCTATTTTCATGTTACTTTTTCAGTCACTTAAGTTACCTCAAGTCATGTGTTCACATTAAATGGGTTGCATTTTAAAAGATTGTGTTATCCTAACCGCTTTAATATTTCCTAAGTCATGCCGCTAAAAAGGTCCCTTTTACTTCATTATCCTATGTGGTGAGCAAGTTCGTTTTGATCAAACGGCCCGCTTAATAGTTCGGTCAAAAAGTAAACGGAATCTATTGGTTAAGCCATTAAGCGGTGGCGACGCGTGTCCTTGGTGGGGCCGAAAAGTCGTAAAGGTTCTAAGTTAAACAGTGGGCAAGTATGAAGGAATCTGACGGCTTGCTTAAACGCTTAAAGGCAAAGTGCGCAGAATCTAATGAGTAAGCCATTAAGCGGTAGTGACACGTGTCCAAGAAATAATGTGGGTCCGGTCGCAGACAACATAAAGGTCGCTAAAGCTTGGAAGGATCTAACGGTGGGCTTAATGGCTTATACCCAAGATGCACGACATCTATCAGACAAGACATTAAGCGGTGATGACACTTGGCAACTGGTGGACCCGGATACTCAAAGCTGGCAAGAGTTTAAAAGGAAGTTAATTCATTTTACATCTAACGGTCAGCTTAATGGCTTAAAAGAAAAGTGCTCGACATCTAGTGAGTAAGCAATTAAGCGGTGTTGACACTTGTCCTGGGTAAACAGTTATTTTCGGGAAAATACGATAGCCGTCAGATGTAGAAAATGATGTCGAGAATCTACGGATCAAATTCAAGTTGTTGAAATGTGTTGCAGAGAGCCGTTAAGCCGTGAAATTGAAGCTTACGAATTGATTGCAGAACGTGTGGCCACTCCAGTCAAATTCAATTCGAAAGACTGATTTGATTGAGGCCGTAAAATTGGTTAAGTCGACTTGCAGTCAAAATAATTCATCAAAGTCATTTGAGAAAAAACAGGACTGCAAAGATCATTAGCTTCACGCGACTATTGTGCAGAATGGGTAAGCTTTTCTGATTCACCAGCATTCAGGTTGTTAGTGAGATTTGCAGTTCAGAAGGGTTTTTAGAACTCTTGTCTCACAATTTAAATTTAATATTGAAAAAGCCCTAGATTCAGAATGGCCCCTAGAATTGAGATTTCTGGAGAAGTTGACTATCAGAGTCCACAGGAGATGCCACTCAAATTAAAAGAATAGTTCCACCACATCCTCGTTTCAAAATTGGAGACGGGTTGTATGATTCCGGTAGATGGGCAAAAGATGTCAAGACTAGTTTTGATGGTCTTACTCTGTTCAGAACAACTTATAGCCAAAGGAATGCCCCTATCCCAGACTGTAACATTTGGGAGTTAGACGTAGGAAAACTAACAGCACCTGGTGTGTTTATGGATACTGATTTGTTCACTTTGATTGCAAACACTTATGACAAGGTGGCTAGGGTTGTTAGGGATACCCAGGGAATGAAATCAGAAGAATCTTCAAGCTGACTGACACCTCAGTACATATGGATGATATTGATTTTGAGTACTTTAAAGAAGTATACCAGACTCAGAGGGAGTATTACAGGGATGAGGCATTGAAGGGATACTTTAATAAAATAGGGGACTTGGTTGTAGTAAAGCCTAGGAGCTCAGAACCTTTCAAGTTGGATTTCATTAATGGCAAGGCCAGAAAAATGTACAGTGCTTTGTGCCAAGTTTTGGGGGTAGATGAAGATGTAACGATGCCTGTCCACATAATGCTAATGGTGGTTCAGATTCTGCATCCCCACTTATCAGTAGTATTTGATTTTGCATCTTATATTGCCTAGGAAATGCATGAGGGTTTGACAGGAATCCAGGACGGCCATATAATTAAACCAATGGGATGGTACTCCCTTATGATGCACATGTTATTATTCAACAATGCAGACTTCTTTGAGGAAGAAATGGAATTGACTAAGTTCCAGGGTGATGAAGAATTGCCTGTTCAGATGTGGAGTGTTGATCTATCATGGGATAGGAAAAATGCTAGTTATGTTTATTTTGATAGGGTTTTTGCAACTAGACTCAAGTCACTGTTATGCAATCAAAATGCTAAGGTCCACACTGAGATGATGAGGCTTTTGAGGCCTATGGAATATGCCTTAGAATTAAAAATTGCTCACAATTGTGGAGATATAATTTTGCACCCTTTTTCTACAGTGATTAGGGTTTATGGATTCAGGGGAACCCCTTATGTGCTGCCCTACAGAGTCCCTCTCAAGATTGGAATAGCAGAGATCATAAGGCAATTAGGTGGATTGCATGAGGAAGCCCTAGCAGGAAAAATGAAGGGAAGCATTTTCCCTACCCTCACAAGAGCCCATCATTTCATCATAACAAACAATGGGTGGACACACTTTGATAAATTTTGAGCCTTATCACTTAGCAACATTTGTATCCAGGTGTGCAGATAATGAAAATTTCATAATGGGTATGTTCAGAAAAAGGACTAAGTGCTTGGCATTAGAACATCAGTTCAACTACATCATCAGAAACATTATTGACCTTGGTGTCCAGGAGGTCAAGAAGGACAAGTGGTTGGCGTACAAGAAGTCTTTGGACTTTGTACACAATTTTGACAAGTCTTATGATCCTCTAAACGAATTTTTCCCATGGTCCTATAAGATTGACTCCCTAATGACTTTATTTGAGGGAATCATACATACCCTAAACGAGAAGAAATAGAGGATAATAGAAAATGAACCAGAAAAGGCTCTTGCTATTTTGAACAAATTTCCACAGGGAAGAATAGTCCCACCAGGGGATTATGTAGTATACAAAAAGAGAGGATACACTACTATCGCACCTAAAGCTGACAATCCTCCTCAACATAAAGGAAAGAGGCCAACAAGTGTTAATACCCAAGAAATGCCTTCTCCCAAAAGACAAAAAATGGAAATCAGAGAGCAAGAGAGTGAATTATATTCTCCTTCCCAGTCCCCATGCATTATGATGACCAAGCTATTGCTGAACAATTGGTTCAGTTAAGAAACACGGGTGAAGTTGTTGTTACTGCCCAGGAGCTGCAAGAAGGGATGCCAAAGGCACCCAAACATACAAATGCTGACCTTATAGTGGCAAAATTCACAGGTAAAGAACTAGACCCTGTGACCAAGCAAGCCAGTGATGAATTCTTGTCAGATGACAATTTTGTCAAAACTAGGACATTCATTCAATTTTTATGGAGATGCCATATTGATGAGTTCAATCATAAATGCCAAAAGCTACAAGAAGCCTAGCCCAATTTTGCTAAGGAAGATATAGAGAAAGATGTCAAGCAGGAGATGGTCTCCAAATTTGATAAGATCACCCCTGAAGAGGGTAGAGAAATGGTTAAGAAGTAGGGAGTCCTCATACTGCCTCAATGGGATTTAGCAGATGCAGGGGTTTTTGATGCTGTCAGGAAGCAGGTGAAGCCTATGAGCACTACTAGGACATCAATTGGTGCCCAGTTTAGTGAAGACCATGCAACCCTAATAATTTGGTCATTGAAGAAAAAGGACAAGAGGAGAATGAAGGAAGATGATGAGATTGAGGATACTGGAAGCCTAATTGTCAAGAGAGTTGCTCACACTTCAGGAACTGAAGCAACAAATCTTGTTGTTCAAATAGCTAGCTTGAGCCTGAGGGTGGCTGAGAAAGAAAAGGAGGCTTACGACAACTTGAATAAGAAATATGAATTTGTACTCAAAGCCTACAACGATGAAAAGGTCAAGTCCTTATTGAAGGATAATAGAATAGCAGTTTTGGAAGGAAAGCAAGAGATCCAATTAATGCCCCAAGGGGCAATTGCTCAGGAACCTCATCAAACCACCTCATGTAGTCCATTTGTAACATATCCCCCATCCCCTGCACCTTTGAGTCCTACTACCCAGGAGACCATCGATGCTAAAAGAGCAGAGCTGGAAGCTGAAAAGAACAAGCTAATCAATGAAAGATCAAGGTTAGAAGAAGAGGGTAAGAGGGATCTTGAAGACTCCCATGCATATAAAGAAGCTGAGGAATTGGTGAAGCAAAAGCGTTTTGACCTAATATACTCCAACCTCAAGAGATGTGCTAGTTAGGTTAATCTTGCCAACCTCTATTTAGTAGGAAAGAAGATTGCTAGCCTCTTGAATAATCATGACGAGGGAAAGGAGCAGTGGGATCTGATAGTGGATAACTGGAAGGGGAAGATAGCTCATGTCAAATCTTTTTACTCTCTTTCAAAGGAGTAGAACAATATTGATATCATCCTGACAAGCACCCACAAATGTCTCAAATTGATGGTTAACTTGGATACCAAGAAGAACATGGTCATCAAAAGAATAGAAACTTTGAGAGGAGAGTTCTCCAGGGATAGATATGACATGTTTCCCAATATGTTCAAAGAGGATGGGAACATAAAAAATGAAGCCCTATGGCTAAGGCAACTGAATGAAACACTAACCAGCAGAACAAAAAGTATTATTAGATTGGGAAATACTGGCTGGTTTGTGTTAACTATTGACATTTTAAATAAAGCCAAGGTATTTTTTGAATCCTGGGAGGCAGAATTTGAGAAAGCCAATGTTGATTGGGAAGAATTCAACAGCCAGAAGGATGAGGTCCTCAGTTTCAGTTGGCCAAATGATGAGGTGTTCACCACATGGGTTAACAAGTATGGTATAGTCACTCCAGTAGCATGAAGCAGTGATGAAAGAATGACACCAGACACCAATGAAGCCAAGTTGTTTGGAGTAATGACAAAATTAAAGATCTTGCATCAATAAAGAGGAAAATTCCAGATGATAAGAACGCAACAATCTCAGAGCAGCCCCAAGCATTCAGGCGGTCATAGGACAAAGGATCACATAATTTGTAACAAGGAATTGTTATTCCTTCCACCTGATTTTTGTCTTTTCTATAACTTGTAATTTTGTCCTATAGCCTAGTCATCCAAAGCTTGTTGCATCCTTATTCTTCAAAAGGATTCCAAGATGACTAGTGTGACCTTTAAGTAGTAAGTTGTAATGTGTTGTAGAGGATGGTAAAAAAAAAAACTACAAGGCAAACTTTTGAATTGTGTCTGAATTTTGGTTTTGAGTCTTTTGAATGTACTGATATCAAGCTTACATTAATAAAATACAATGGAGTCTCCATTTTGATACCAATGATGTCTTTTTGCATTTGCTCTTAGTTCTTGTATGTTCAATTTGTAAGGCATTTTGAGTATACTGGTTATAAGGTAGCCATGCCATTGTTTGTGAGTTGCTTTCAAGGAGAGTTTTAAATCTTGCAAATAATTGCAGAGAGTTAGGGTGTATGCAGGAATTTGATACAGGGGTGTGAGGATGAGAGGATAGTTTGTAAGGCATTCCATATGAGGTTTATTTGTATTTCCATTAATTATCCCTGATGTATGTATGTTTTATTTTAACTCTATGACCCATGATTAGGCACTGGCCAAAATGTTGACAAGTGGTTGTTATCATCAATCCAATTTTAATCAATCTTTATATTTCTGTTATCTCAAATTCATGTCTAGCTAATTGTATTAAGTAAAATTCATTGTAGTGATTCCTTGAAGAGTGAATCAATAGGTTAGCCTTCCTAGTTTTGAGAACTTAAAAAGAAGAAGGATTATAAATCCTTAGTCCATTGTGAGATTCTCTGTGATTCAGCGAGTCTGTAAGTAGGTGCACCCGCCTGAGTTTGTGGAGCTCGAAGTGAAGAAGGATTTCATCCTTATTAATTAGCCTTTTCCATGTAAGTATCTGTGTTGGGAATAAAGGTCAAGCATTGCTGATGTATAGTTGATTCTTTCAAGAAAAAGAGCTAACAAATTGGCGGCTCTACTAGGGATAAACATGAAGTAGTCTTGTTGTGCTATTCAAAAAATCCCTAGTGTTATTATAAAAGCTAAATCAAATTTCAGTTGAGTTTGCCCATCCGATTCGCACTAACAAATTGGCGACTCTACTGGGGATTTTGCAATGTTCTAAGAGTCATGATCATGAAATCATTTGTCCTTACAATATTAAGAATTAGTTTGTTTTTCCTCATAATCATTAAAGCGAGTTTATTCTGCTTATCTGTCGTGGTACACTGTTTGAAGGTCTTGATTCTGAAAATGATACAGATCTTGTCTCAGTTGGAATAGTTGGTAACTCTAAAATATCTAATCTGGCCCTTTGTTTGTTTTCAAGAGGAAATCCACTGAATGGAAAAGATTTGCAATTATGGGCAGTGAAAGATCATTTTCTTGAAGTTACCAGGTGAGAAATTATCAAGCATACTCTATTTGTAAAGTTCCATATCCACTTATTGCTATAAGAGGAATTCTGAGGTAGGACAAGGTGTTTGATCTTTACATATATTAGTCCTCTGAAAAGAGGTGGCAACTCTAACCTCTGTGTATTCTAGTATTGCACGTTAAGCATAGTGAAATATTTGTTTGTTCTGTGAGATGAGCCGACAAAGAAATACCAGATCGTATTCCAAAATGAATCCTGAAAAGGATCTTGGAGAGGAGCTCCATACGCCTCAAAGGAAACAATGGTCCAAAAGAGGGGCATCTAAACATGATTCCCAACATGCCTCTAAAGGGAGAATGGAGATTCCCGTTCCATAAAGAAAGTCATCTTCATCTGAAGATGCAGAACCTATGGGACCAGTTGATTCTTATAGAGCTAATACCAATTTTGATCCCTTTAGGGATGGAGGAAATCTTGACATAGGATTCTTTCCTGCAGAAGAAAATCTTTCCCCATCAGAAGAGACCTCTGCTGCTGAAACAACATCATATGATTCTGATAAGTTGCAAGATGAGATTGTGGCTTTAAAAAGAAAAAAGAAAGAACAAGAAAAGGAAATGGCTGAAGCAGAGGAAAAACATGGGCAAAAGATATATGACTT
>MU225748.1:2510644-2541311 GCA_018584345.1 Thuja plicata | reverse complement strand
TATATATATATATATATATATATATGAGTTTTGGGTTTAGAATATTGAGGATTAGAGATCTGGGCATCTCTATTACTTTGTTTTTTCAAGAGTGATAGGGTGGTTTCCAAAAAATATTAATATTTTGTTCTCTATACCTTCATATGAATTTTTGTAATCTCTCTTATTAATATATGTTATTTAATATCTTTACTTAAAAAAAAAAACTCATCTCGTGTACCTATCATGATATTTATAAATGAAGAAATTTATCACATGTACCTATCATTTGATAGGCATTTTACCAATACCTAACAAAGTAGTCTCATTTTCACACACCTTCCATTTCATTTTGAAAATGGAAAGTAGAGAGAAAAGCAAGTGCAAAGAAACAACAAGCCAAATATTTTAATTAGAGGCAACTTCGCAGCAAGAAAATACATGTGAATTTAGTCAAGAAATCATTACAAAATAAGATGGGTGACTGGTCAATGAATAAACTACTAACAAATGCCATGACCCATAAGTGCCTCGCAACATCGTTTGACAATTACACCATTCAGTTTTAAAATACAAAGTCAATAAGTTTGCAAATTTATAAAGCATTTAAGAATGAACAAGGAGACTAGTCAAATATATATATATATATATATACACACACACACACACACTCATTCAAAGAGAATGGGTCAACACGCCAAATTTTGAGCTTATATAATCCCATATTTTTATTCATCTCCCATAAAATGGGTGCCTTGGGCTGTGGATTAAGCTTGTTTGGTGACAATGCAAAGAGAAACAAGCATAAATATGAGTTCCAGGAAAGTATGTTTACTCCACATAACAGTGTAAATTTTTTATATAAAAATTATCCCTGTATAAGCTCAGGTGTTAGTAACCACATTTTAAGGTTATTCCAATTGTGCTTGACATGGCTAAAATTCAACATTTTAGAATGCTTCCCCTCTCAAATCTTTTTGTTGATGTTTTTATTATCACATGGACTTCCCAATTTTGGACTTTGATACTCCAAACTCTAACTGAAATTCTGGAAGGGTGGGATAAATGACTAGTTTCCTTTACCCTAGGGAAGGATGTGATGTCAACACTAAAACTCTTGCAAATTTTGATGAGAGAAAAATTAGGAGAGTGGCACTGTTAGACTCTAGCTTCTAGTGGATTATTCTTCTTAGTGCTTTACAAAATCAATAGGAGGCCATTCCCTAATTGAAATAATTGAAATACTTGAAAATTGGAAAGGATAAATCACTCGAGAAAAAGGAGCCTTGGGAGGTTTGGATATCATTTGGAAGTGTAGTGTATTAGTCTTTGGACGAATGGAGGTAAGGAGATTATGGATGGTCGGTAGGATCCAAAGTGTTAACTCTAATATGAAGTTCATCATAGTCAATGTTTATGGACCACTTCCAATAGTAAAAAGAAAGAAGTGTGAGAAAAGTTAGACAATTTCATCTTAAATAATGCAATGACAGATAATTATTGGAGGTGATTTCAATGCAATCCTTCACCCATCAGAAAAGTTTGGTGGTATACTTGGGATAGGCTAATATCATACAGATTTTAAGGAGTGGGTGACTAGAAACAATCTTATGGAGATAACAACAAGATAGGGGAAGTTTACCTGGAACAATATAAGATAGAAATTTAGTTATAATACCAAAAAATTATATAGGTTATTTCTCCATGGGGACTTAACATCACTAAACTAGTATTTGAGAGCTTCCATCCTACCATGCTCATGTCCATATTAGTATCCAATGGTCCTAGATATAATAGAGGAAGATAAACCATTGAGATGCCCTTTTAAATTTGAGAAAATGTGGATGAGGGATAAGAAATTTTTTACTCTTATTAGTCAATGGTGGACAAAGGGTTAGTTTTCAGGCTCTAAGTTGTTTTGTGTGGTATCAAAACTAAAATTTGTTAAGCATAGGATTTTGGAATGGAACATAGAGCACTTCAAATATATTTTCACCAAGAAAGACTTGATTGAGGAGGAGTTGGGACAACTTAATGAATAGATTATAGAAGATGAAATGGATTAATTTAGTTATTTGAAAGAAAAAGGACTTCTCACATAATATGAGGACATACTAGTAAAAGAAGAAATACATTAGAGATAAAAATCCCATGAAGTCTAGATGCATGAAGGAGACAACAATGCCAATTTTTTAATAATATTTCATAATATTTTCCATTAGTTACATTATATTTTTCATTAGTCTTGGGACTGTTACTCAATGTAAACTAAGACCTTCCAGGACAATAAAATAACTCCATAGCCCAACCTATTGACTTGGTTCAAAAGATTCAAATTCTTGTGCATTGAGGATTTACACTGTTTTACTTATTCAAATGAAATTTTTTACTTCAATGTCAATCATACACATACCCCACTCCTTCATACATGTAACTGCACCTAGGACTCTGACATAAAACACAGTTAGGAGAGTCATCTAATGCATCTATCCAGGGTTCAAAGAAGATACAAAACCATGAAGATCACAACTATATATATCCTAAACACATTCCTTGTTTTTCACAAGACAAATTTTAGGAGTAAGGAACATGAATATAAGAAATTTTAGGAGTAATAAACATGAATATGACTGTGAGTTTACTAGTGAATAAGATAGTCTCAACTATTAGGGAATACGATAGTCTCAACTATTAGTATGTATCCTCCTAGTGTCCCTGTCACACCTTCCTTGTTCAAAGTCACTCCAATCTATTTACAAGCCTCAGAGTATGTCTCACATGTCAAAAAAACTACCTTGACACTCTTCAATACAATAAAACTATCTCCTTGGTTCAATTTCATCCAACACCCAAACTGTCCTAGTTTGCACTGTCTCCCTAGTAGCCTTTTCTGGACACCTTTTCTGATTTTGTGACCAAAACTCCCAAAGGACCTACCAGTACGATTGAACATCCATACATTAATAGGTGCGGCAACACTTTCCGCAAGAGGGCAGGTCTTGGATCCTTAGGAAACCCTACTGACTTGGAAACCCCCTTCTAGGACTAAGAGGCCTAATTGGAGCACCTAAAGAAGGAAGTGCTCTTCAAACTTAGATTTTTGTCAAACAAACAATTGAGATATGTAGAGGTGCTTGAAAGAACGTGTTTCCTCCAATCTCAGGCTTTGAAATGATGCCCATCAAAAGTTATGGGGTCTGCAACTTGTGCTCAAACTACTCTACCAGTCACATAGAGATGCCCGGCTAGGGTTTTACACATATCTCTCTAGAACTGCATCCTTTCACTCCAAAACCAAATGAAAGATAAAATAAACTCCCATATCTCTCATTTAAACCTAGTTTGAAACTTTTCCAATGGTTACATTGTGAGATAAGGAGGTTTGAAATTGAAACCCTGAATTTCTTCAAAATAACAACCTGGAAGTGACTGTGACACATTTTCTTCCTCGTATCTCCACCTCAAGACCTCTAATTGGATGAAAAATAAAGATAAGACATATCTCTAACTCCTTATCAAATTGGACTTTACATTTTCTAATTAGCAACTTTTGTTGCAACAATGTTGTTGACAACTTTGTGACAACATTTGCAAATCAACTTCTTAGATACCCTAGGAGCCTACCAAGGGTGAATTTGACAAGACATGAATATAAAAACATAAATTCAACCCTTCCTAACATAAATCTACCCAACCCATGTCCAACTGACCATGGTTAACCATAGGATTTATAACTCATCCTAGGTCACTAGGCCTTACAAAATAGAACTTATTACATCGTTAGGCTCTCTTGATCCCCATAGGCACTTGGCCAAACAAACACATGCTCAATATTCATGGAGGTCTTGCAACCTCGTTGTCTTTGTCAAGGGGTGCTCCTACACCAAAAACTTTATTCATGATCATATTACAAAATGATAACCATTCTATCAAAACATTATAAAATGACCAATCTTGGTCTCATTACATTTCAAATGACCCATTATGGTCATGCTTCTATCTCCCCTAGGATCCATCAGTGAGTCTGCGAGCATAAAATTTGGGCTGATTTTCTTCACCATTTTTCTTTCAAACAATCATTTACCAGGCATAAAAGTATTAAATAGGCATATTTTCATGCACAGGTGAAGGCTGTATATGCATAGGTGAAGGCTGATAAACTCCAATCTCATTGAGAATGCATATGGTGCCTCTGCATTGAATATCACACACTCAACTAGATCATGGTGAAATCAGTAATACAGGTACCCCCCTCAGCACATCAATGACCTCTTGGACCAACTCCACAATGTACAATACTTCACTAAGATTAACCTCAAGTTAGGATACCAAGTTAATGAATTTGGTGAATATTTGCTTTTGTGAAGGAATTTGGGTTGGAAGGCATTGTGCAAAGAACCAATAGTTTGGTTAACCCCTGATGCACTTCTAATATATTGTGTGTATAATATATATCATATTTTATTTTGATTTAAAAACTAGTATATTATCTAAATATCTTTCTTTCTTGCTACAATAGGACCAAGTTTGAAGGTTATAGACTGAGGTTTCCATGACCCAATTTTTTTTCCTATGAAGAAGGATCATGTCAGATAATCTAAGTGAAGAAAAAAATGGGGAGACAATCACTAGATTGTGGTCTAACTTCAAAAGCAAAGGGGATAGAAAATGTTAATGTCCTTGCAAAATTTGTAAGGGCTTAACCACTAGAAGATTTCAAATCAAAACAGCTAAGAGACATTGTAGGGAGAATGGTCACATTGAAGGGGGGTTTGATTATCATCCATTGGTAAGTTTTTCATTATATTTTAACAATTAATATACATATGAAATAAATTTGATGATGAGATCATTATCATGGTTTATTTGTGTTCATCATCTTTATATAGATCAACCTCCCCTGGGAAGTACGTGATATGGACCATGGAGGTGCGAATATGAAGAATATGGTTTTGGAAGTGGAGGATCATGGATGCACAAATATTGAAGCTAAAGATTACGATCCCATGGAAGATGATGATCATGCGCCATATAACACATTTGAAGATGATGGTACTAATACATTGATCCATGACACATTTGGCACTGGTGCAACTAATGATGAACTTGTAGGTTATGAATGGTTTATCCAACATAACAATGTCACGTATGCTAAGGTATGTCATATATGTCATTATAGTTAATAAATGGTGAAACATGTACTATAAATATTGTTAATATTAACAACTTATATTTTTTTCTATAGATTGATAGGTGAGTTTTTGTTACCACCATCGAATATTCTCCCTCGCTCATACCGAGAATTATGTGCCACTATGAAAGATATTGGAATGGAGTATCAAGCAATAGATGTTTGTCCCAATGATCATATTATTTATCATAAAGAACATAAATTTTCAACAGAATGCCCTGAATGTCATACGAGTAGATATTGATAGATCAAATAACAAAAAAGGTGTCTCGCAAGGTTCTTCGTTACATCTCCATTATTCCACGTTTGCAAAGATTATTTAGGTGTAGTAGCTTGGCACAATTTATGGATTACCATGCACGCAATAGGAGTCGAGATTCCATTATTCGAATATCTGCAGATGGTTCAACATCAATGGACATAGAGGAAAAGTGGCCGCACTTTAACAAAGAACCTCAAAATCTCAAGCTTTCATTGGCAGCGTACGATGTCAATCCATTTGGAGAGCTGAGATCTGTTTACTTTGTGTGGCCTATTTTTGTCATCAACAATAACATTCCTTCATGGATGTCAATAAAGAGGGAGCACATTATGTTGGCAATGATTGTTCTAGGTATTTTACCATTTAACAATTATCTGCATGTAATTATAGGTCTTGCAGTAAAATGGTCACAATAATTATGTAATGTTTTTAATTCAACTAGGTAAGTACCAAGTTAAAGATATGAATGCATATATTGAGCCGCTTATCAATGAGTTGTTGGAGTTATGAAATAGTGTCACTATGAATGACATCTCTAGACCAATAGGACAAAGACAATTTCAATTCCATGCAATGCTTGTATGGACAATACATGATGCCCCAGGGCTAACACATTTTTCTGGTATGTTATGGTGAATTCAAGTTGCAAATGATAATTCTAATTATAAAAATTAACATATTTAATCCAATTGTATCATTATCTTGTAGGTCTTCAAACAAAGGAAAAATTTGCATGTCCAGTTTGTGGTCCAAAGATGAAATCTCGTCATTCAAAAAGTTTAGGAAAGCAGTTGTTCGATGAGTATAGACACTTTCTCCACAAAAATTATAAGTATTAAATTACCAAAAAACATCTTTTCAATGGGAAAGAAGAGACAACATCAAAGTCAGAAAGAATGAAACCTCGCCTATGAAAGTTGGAATACAATAGAATTAATCCTCAAGGTTCTATCGTTCCACCTAATGGTTTATGTTTGGAATTTATATATTTTTATTATGTTTTGTTTACTAATTATATAATTGATGATCGTGAAGGTCGTCAAGGCATTACTGAGCACCTTCCAAAGGGACTAAAATGTTATTCTAGACAATTTAGTAGGTTGCCTTACTAGGAGCAGCTACAAATTGTGCATTTGTTTAATGTTATGCATATTGGAAAGAACTGAATGGAGACATTGTGGAAAATATTGGATGAAAGACATGAAAAAGTAAAAATTGTCAAAATTTGTAGTGACATTCATGAATTCAATCATGCAATGAAAAAATTCATTTAATCAAATAGAAATGGAGACCGAATTAATATAAGTGCCCTTCCTTGGTTATTAATGAAGCAACAAAGTGATGTCATAAAAGAAGTCATATGAAAAAATTGATTTCCCACAGGATTTGCTACGAAGATAAGTAATCTCGTATCAATGAAAAGTGAATTTGGGCCAGGGTTGAAAATGCATGATTGGCATAACTTCATCATGGTAAGTAATGTTTTTCTGTATTTACAATATATTTTAAAACTGCATGTACTTTTCATTGTATTATGTGAGAAAAGAATTACATGATTAGTTTATAATTGTTGCAGTACGAGCTACCCCTATCTCTTTTAGAGAACTTCGACAATAACACCAAACAAGTGATATATGATCTTGGAAAATACATGAGGTAAGAATTGATATCTGTTCAATTTGTTGTGTGTATATATATATATATATTCGTAATTTATTTTTCTTGTTATGTAACATATTGTAAAGTCTCATATTTATATATTTTTGTGTCTTGAATGTCTTGTAGGTTGTTGTTATCTAAAAAGATCCATAAAGAAGATATAAAATATTGGAAGAGAATAATTCCTCACCTAATGTGTGAAATGCAAAAGTGTCTACCTTCAACTTTTTTCAATGCGGAAGAACACTACCTCATACACCAAGTTGAGGAGATTGAATTGTGTGGACATGTACACACTCAGTCAATTTGGATGGTTGAGAGACACTTGAAATTTTTGAAGGATTTGGTTCGACAAAAAATACATCCTGAGGGTTCTATGGTGGAGGGATATATGGTATACCGTACTATGGTGTACGTTACTGAATATCTTCTTAAGCTTGTAGCAAATATCCATATAGATTGCATTTGGGATCTTGACACCATTAGAAAATTCAAAGGGGAATACTTAGTGGGGAAAGGTAGATTGAGGAAAGTGAGAGATAAATTATAAGATGTTATTGTAGTTAATTAATTCTTAATATTCAAAATTAATTGATTGTAAGTCATCTATTTATTTTTAGTACAACTGTTCGAGAGTGGGATGCAATACATTTTTATATTGCAAACAATCAAGATTGGATGACAGTATGGATTGAACGATGTCATCATTTTGGTCACACATTAACATGGGAAGGTGTGTCTTCATTGGTTAAAGAAGCTCATCATAATGGAGATTCCAATGTTACATGGAAATAGATTTAGCATATGGTTTAAAATATATTTAGGTACGTAAAAATTTGTTAATCTCCCGTATGTTTATCAACTCTCGATGTAATAATTTTTACATGTTTGACATATTATTGCAGGTCAAACACCACAAGGTTATTTTTGCAATGGTCATAAATTTTGCATCAAAAATTTGGATGACACGAAGAAAACTTGTGATTCTGGGATAAGTGCAGTCTTTCTGGTGACTAATATTTCATCTAGAAATGACTTACATCCTCAAGAGTCTCAAAATTGATACTATGACATTTTGGATGATATACTCAAGTGTGAATTTATTTCCTTCAGATTAGTTCTCTTCGTCGTCAGATGGTTCAGGCTACGACTTAATCAAAATGATCCTGATAGAATTGTTATTGAACATGACAATGGATTTCCAATGATTAATAAAAGGTGGTTTGAGTTAGTTTGGGATGAGCCCTATATTTTTCCAAGCCAATGTGAGCAGGTATTTTACTCAAAGGTTCCACAAAAACATGGTTGGTCATTTATTGTTAGACATGATCCAAGAGGAAGGATGATAAGGTATAATGCGATAAAAGAAGAAGATTCTGAACAAGTAGAAGATGATGTAGATGATGATCATGATCGATAATTAGTCGATGATGTTCCTGACGTAACTTTTCTTGAAGAAGAAGATGATGAAAATGATGCTGCTACTGATGATGATGATGATGATGATGATGACGACGTCGTCGATAATGAAGACGACGATAATGATGGCAGTGGTGATGATGTTGACGATGACGATGATCATGGTGATGAGTTGGATGAAGAAGAAGATCAATGACATGAATGAAATGTATAGTTATGTGATCACTTATTAATCCTATTTAATATTGATTTCTTGATAGAAATGTACAGTCATGCGATCAATGCTTGATCTATTTAATATTAATTTCTTGATAGAAATGTACAGTTATGCGGTCAATGCTTAATCTAATTAATTCCTGATGTACCTTTTAATATTTTTAATTCATATGTGATGCTTATGGTTTTTAATGTACCTACTATGTAATTGTGAGTATAGGTATCATGAATTTTTAGCTAACATAAGATAATTGAATTACATATGTAGGAACCCAAACCCCTTTCACGAGCATCCCACACAGTCTCATGGATCGACAGGTATAAGTCAATACACCCTATAGATATTAATGCCTTTTACAAGTTGTAAAATATCTTACATTACTTTCTATCTCTCTCTCATTTGATGGAGTGTAGGTAGCAACAAATAGGTATTTTTTAGATGTGTCTTCCTCGAGCGAAGGAAATATAGGAATGGAAGAAGAAAGTGAGACATGTAGTATGTATGAGTTAGGGAGATCAACTAGAGGTCAAAATATTAAAAGGAAATTCAATAAACGCATGAAATTTTTCCTTGCTCAAGGGGGGTCATGTTCTTATGATGATGAGAGCAAATGCAACATTGAGGTGCCCTTTAGGTACCAACATCTACATAAACAATGGGTCCCCAAGGAACTTCCTCCAATAAACACTGATTTTAGTGTTAAAGGCAAGATATATCGCATAAAACCATCATCATTACATGGTTTGGGCCTATTTTCCATGGATGGAATAAAGGTCTCTTACAACAAAGTTTTTGAATTGATGGAGTATGTTGGACCTTGTTACGATTACAAAACTTGGATGCAGATTGTTCGATATAAAAATGTATGTGTAGGTATGCAATCTCGACAAATTATATTCAACAAAAAGATAATGAAAAAAGTAAAAGAGTGGCTATATACATTGATGGAAAATAAAAAGCATCAAGGAATATTGTAGGTTTTATAAATAGTACGCGACTTGTGTCAACTATTAAGAAACCCAATTGCATATTTGAGACGCATGAGGGAAATCATGTATTTGTGTCTACGATAAAATCAATACGTGCAAGGGAAGTGCTTCTTATTGATTACAATTTGAATCACATAGATACAAATAATGCCACTATCATGGGGGTGTAGGTACATACTATGCACCTATTAGACTAACTTAGAGGGGGTGAATCAGTGGCCTTAAAATAATTCCAAAAATCTAACCAAAATTTATATCTCAAATATAATATCCTCTAGTTATATTTCAATCCATCAAGATGTATGCCTTAAATAACTTTAACAAATATAAACTGATCAGTAAGATATATTGTTTATCTTTTCTAGACTTTACCGAATAACATCAAATAAACTTAGTGTTAACCGACCAATCCAGTATCACTAATGTGTAAAACAAAATATCAATGCAATGAAAGAAATACACATTTGACACAGATTTTAACGTGGAAACCCTGTTAAGGGAAAAACCACTTGGGACCGGTAACCCAAAATTTTCACTCTTCTGAAGTGAGATCGGTGAAGAGCCAACCCTGTTAAAGGTTACAAACACACTGTTAAGTGTTGTCAACAAAACCTAGCACTCACTATGCTGTCAACAAAAAAAAATTTTGATACTCTTGAGTATCTCAATACATTAAGGACTGTTAAATCCCACTCGGTTAAGAGATTTTCTGAATCAATGGTTAAACTGATACAATAAATGATCCATTCAAAATACAACTTTAACTTGCAGATTTTAGATATATTGTTATTCCAATAATACCTCTCTGATCAATGTTCACTTCAGTTCCTTTGCTTTCATTCTTTCTTCTTTCTTCTCGGTGAATGCTCTGTCCTTTGTTGCTCGATGTCTGTAGAATTCTTTAGCTCTATTCTTCAGCCTGTATGATCAGATCTGCATGAATACTTATATCTTCACCAGAATTATACTCAACATTCCTCCTCTCTTGCCAATGAATTACTTGTCTCTTTATATAGACATGATTAGCCACTCAATCTCCTTATTTTTGTCATAGATCACTTCTTGATCCATAAAACTCACCATTCTTTGCTTTATCTCATAAATTTCTACTTTAGTTTTATTCCGTAGATCTCTCCTTGATAACTATGCTTTAAATCTCTTCCATGCTTTAGTTTATCTGATTGTTAGAAATAAAGAAATTAATCATTCAATCCCTAAATAAAGCTCTTTCTAGCTAAGTTTTTTTTTGTTCTTTAACTTCAGTTATGATCGGTCATCAACTCCAGTTAGCTCGGTCATTGACTTCAGTTGTGCTTGGTGAATAGCTCTTGCTTGGTAACACTTGCTCGGTTACTGCGGTCCTCGATATACACTGTGAACTGCTCGGTGTTCACTGTCCGTCGGTGTGCACTATCCATCGGTGTTTACTGTCACTCGATGTATACAAAACTTTTATGTTTTACCGACCACATAAACTTTGTCTCTTCTGTCTCTTCAAGTTTATGACAATATGTGTATGAACAATCATATTATATCAAGTTGACATCAATGACAATACAATACACTAACTGATTTAATTTCTTGCATTCACTTTTGCTGCTCGGAGATCATCAACTTATCATCTTCAAACATTCAATCAGTTATAGTTCATCACCACCATTAAATAATTGAGTTTTTTTTGCTAACATTTTTATATTTGAGTTTTTTTGTAATGTTGAATCTAATCCTTCTAGGAAAGGAAATTCATCCAAAGAAACTACTACAAACAAGCCCTCCAAAACCAGCCACATCTAGAGAGTCTCCTCACCATCCACCTCATCTCCATCATCATCTTCTAATGAAATTTATTAATCTAGTCCTTTCTAATGAAATTTTATAATGCCTTTCACGTCCCTAGTCCAATACTCAATCTTTTCTATAATTAATTAAATTATTTTATTAATTATTGGTTAACTTTAAATAATACAACAGGGCCACGATATGGATCAGCCACATAGAGGGGACAATGATGATCTTGTAGGCACTTATTCTTCCCAGCAGGTAAACCTCTTTGTTATTGTACAAATTAGATAGAAAGAAAATGTTAAATAGTGTTTTTTATTATGTGCTTTTCATCACTATTTTGGAGTAATTTTAATAGTGCTAGTAATATTGTTGTCACAGACAGGTGGTCATCAGAGAAAGGGAAAGGAACCCGCAGACCCTCAGGAGGATTCCTTTGACAAGGACATAGATGTTTATTTTACAACTTTTGATGACCTGACCACTGCAATTCAAAAGTACCTCCAAAGAATTGGAAAAAGTGTCTCAATTTTCATCTATATACCCTCTGAATCTTGAGTCACGAAAGAGGGCGACTGAATTGATGCACCGAGCTCAAAATTTCAAAGTAAGTATTAATGTAATTTTTAATTATAACAAAAGTTCAATAATAGTTTTTATGTTATACTAGTATTTTATGTCATTAACTAATAAGCAGATGTGTTGTTTTTACAACTTTTTTTGCATAGTTTTGATCCTCGTGGCCATGATGAGGGTACTGCAGGTGGTTCAGGTAGATTGCATGTTCGACTATATTTTTTTTACGCTCTAACAATATTGTCCATGCTAGTCCATGATTTTATTATGCTCTAACAATCTTATTCTTCAACACCTGCCAATGATCATATGGTATCGCCACCTCAAACGAGGACATGCCCAGATGTACTACTGCCTACAATGTCGAAAACACACAGCATGGCCATAGACGCAATGGCACCACTTATTGGTACGTAGATTTCATTTTCTATATCATTATTTATATGTTTATTTCCCTTGAAGTATTCTTTTTTGGGGGCATTTCGTAATGGATTCAATTCATGCAATAGGAGATGCATCACATGATGATGAATTTCGTGGATGTACTCATATTCATAGTACATGAATGGTGAAGGATTGTGTTTTGATTGTGAGCGACGAAGGAGTTTCCTTGTAAGTAGCCAAACTTTTAGGTACTTTAAAGATTAGACCTTTCTTTTACTATACAATCGTATGTTAATTATACATTGCATTCAATATGAGAACCTTCCATCTATTGTATTATTATTTTATACTATTATATCCTTCGACTAATGATCCCATGATTATTTTGCAGGGAATGATGTTTTTTATGATAAACTTAATGATGAGTATTTGTAGCTATTCGGGCCCACCCTTCGTACATGGTGGAACATCATATCCAAACTAAAACCCCAGTCCACTATTTTGATTTCATATCATTGCTAGGATAGTTTTCCTTTAATCCATTTCTTGAACTACATTAAAGGTAAGTTCACTTCATTTATGAATCTAACACTGGTTTTTTTTCTTAAAAGGTGGAATGTCCAAGATAAAAAGTTAAAGGATGCTCTCGTAGAGAGTATGACAAACTTATTTGGACCTCGTGCATTTGAGAAAAATAGGCTCCTTGAGAAAGGCGGGTTATGTTTGAAGTATATTAGGGACCAATACGTGAGTACATTATCAAACAACTCGAGGTACGAGTGTCCCCCCTGCATTCCTGATTTAGAGTGGCAAAATCTTATTTTGGATGCGAAGGACAGAAACGAAAGAAAAAAAGGAAATACACCATGAGACAAAAAAAGAAGGTATGCAACATTTAAAACTTTTCATAGATTGCCTGACACATCAAAGGCAACAAAGGAAAGACTAGAAAAGAATGAGCAACACAAACTCCGCTCTGGTGGTTATTCAAAACTTGTTGCACGAGTTGTAAGTCTTAGTAAATGAAATACCGTATGTAAATATTTATAATTTGCAATCAATTTTGTTTTGATGAAACAATAAAATAAAAATTCACGATACCAAGCGAAAATGCAGGGCGTGGAGTTTAATATAAGTCTCTCAGAAGACGACAAGAGAATTGGCTACCAACAAGGCTATAGAGCCGTGGTTGAACGAATATGAGAAATAAGTGCACAAGGTTTTATTGATGGATCCCTCGTGGTAAGTAAGCTAAATGATGATTTTTTCAAATTGAATAATTTACCAATTAGTTTATTTGATGTTAATTTCCAACATAAAGTAATTATATTTGTTTTAAGTAAGCAAACAATGATAGAAATGCATATGAAATTGGAATGTAGACTGTCAATTCTGGTACAACACCTGGGCATGATGAAGTTGGTTCGAGTGTGCATCACAGTGATGGAGGTATACATTTTCTATTCAAAAATTTATATGTAATTATTAATACAAGTAAACATCTTAAATTTATTGGTGTAGTAATATAAATTTAATTACAATAGGTGTTTGGATTAATGTAACATTTTGTATTGCAGCTGCAAAGGATGTAGAGGCCGGTGTTCATGAGCATGTTGAGCTTGAGGCCAGACAAAATGATCTGGAAGTTGACGATGTGACTAGATTAGGTAAAGAGCGCTACAGTTAAGTTCTTTAAAGTACTGAAATACTTATAAAAAATTATAATAAAATGTTTTTAATTTAATCCATTTATCTATTATTGCAGAGGACCCCCCTTTGCATCAACAGAGAATTAGGCATGCATTAAGTTTTGGAGAAGAGGTAGAAGAACTGATGAGAGGGGAAATGATCATGATGACACTGATGATCCTTATAACGATTTCTTAAAATCGAAGAAATTAAAGAAAAAAAAGAAATGATTGTCATCTATGCACCTTAATTGATAATGACTGATTTTTATGTGGCAATGAATTTAATTATGTGCTATTGAATGTTCATAAATTATCTAATGTGTTAATGAATATTGATGAATGTTGCATGTTAATGAATGTTATCATGTGATAATTAATGAATGTTACATTTTATTAATGGATGAAACAATGAATGAATGTTAGATTTTAACGGGGAATTTATAGTGATATTAAGGGGGTGGGGGCAAATGATCTTCCACCTTCATGTGGTTGGCCCCGTTTAGTAGAGAATATTAAGCTATTCTCGAAACAAAGTGAAGCTCAATAAGTTTGTTCCTTATCTAGGGTCTCAAATGTACCCTTTATCCCACTCTCAACATTGCAAGGCTTCAAGTGGTATTTTCCAAAAGTAACTAAGCATGTACTTGTTATTATCTAGGCATCTTCTAGATAAATGAATCATCGTTACCTCAAGTTTGATATGACTTTAGTCAATGGCTCACTAGTTATAAACTTGAGATAGATGAATCTATACCTTTTGGATAGTAGGTTTATTGTTAACTAGGAAATTTTTTTGTTCTTACTCAAAGGTTTCAGGCTACTGATTAGTTTGGAGGCAAAGTTTGAAAGAATGCACGAACGCGTTATGACTACATCCTTAAAAATTTAATTGTTTTTCAAACCTATTTATTTTTCACTGCCTATATTTACTGGACCATTTACCCTTTTTATTGAGTTTCCTTTATCCATTTACAGTTTTCCCTCTCAGCTACCTTCTATTGGTAGTTTCCTAATATTATCTATCACTATTCAAAATACATTCTCTCTGAATTCTATCATTTCATTTTCCATCTTAGCCCATTTTCCTCACAATGCAAAAACTATTTTCATTATTGTACAATGTCTTTAGAATTTTTCTCTTGTCTGCCATTATCTACCCATTGAATAACATTTAAGCTGAGTTTATCAAGCAATGTTTATCCACGAACTTCTGAGAAGACTCTTTTATGCCATTAATATCCAAAAATCAACTATCATTATAGATCAATGACTGAAGTACTTGTGGGAATGCAATATAGTGAAAATCATGCCTCTTGTACCATCAATCATTTATACCACATTCATAGTGCATCCTGCCAACTTTTTAGCAACAACCATTGTAAGCATGAACCCTATTTCAAGAAAGTAAATTCACACCAAGCACCAATATCATACCAAAGTCTGCTAATAAAAAAATAGTATTCACTGACAAAAGATGAACAAATTAAATGGTTCTCTAATAGTTCCAAGCAGTTCTCAAGAAATGTAATTGCAATGTATAAATCCAAATATTTAATTTGATAAAATTTCATGCTACTATTTTTTTGGATGCACTAATCAAATTCCACAACCAATCTCTTCGCTTACATTGGACTTGTGGAACTTATTAACCGTTGACATTATGGCAAGACATGTTCTCAATTAGTGCCAAAATACTTAGTCATTACAGTGTTGATTGAGCCAGTAGCTTGTAGTGTAACCCGAGCAGTGGCAGTGTCGATCGAGTAAATAGTGGCAATCAGTATTACCCGAGTGATCAATATTACCCGAGTACACAATGTAGCCAGAGTGCCAGATTTTACTATGTTTCCCGAGTGACAACATATTTCCTGAGTGCCAGTATATCACCCGAGTGGACTACTGGACCTGAGTAACAGTATTGGGCCAACTTAGTTTATATTGTTTGATATTATTGTATACCATAGAATCTGACTTACAAAGGTATTTGGTGCAGAGCACCTCCCTTTCTGATGTGTTTGATGTGTTTTAGGGTTAGGTTAGGTGTTTGGTGTGAGTGACAATAAGGTCCACTAGGTTGGATCCAATTTGGTTCATCTCCATGTTTGTAAGAGCCAAATGAGCTCATAAATGATATTGTGGTCATTTTGACCTATACAAAAGTGTTTTTTGTGTATTTTGGGTTTAGTGTGTGTCTTAGGACCCTAAATGTCCTAACTAGGGTCATAGAAGTCAACCACAACCATCGAGTTGAAGAAAATAGTCAAATTGCACAAAATGCAAAAAGTTGCTAGCAACTTTTGCAACTTCTTGACAAGAAGTTGAAAAATGAAGTTAGAGCGGTTGTAACCACTCATGCTCAGTATATGAGCATGGATTTGATGATTTTGAGAGGTTAATGAAGTTTTGGATTGCTTAACTTGTTTTGTGTACTTTTGTACGGATGCCTTTGACTGTATTCTTGTAATTCATAGTGCTTTCTGCATTCTGTATGACTATATATGGATTGGGAAAGGAGGTTGGACCCCATGGGGTGTAGTGTTTCAAGATAGATTTATTTTTCATACTTCAGTTTGCTTTGAAGTTATAGGAGTAGAGAGTTACAATAGATTTAAGGTCACCGGTCTATAATTCCCATTTGCAGAGTTAGAGTGCCAAAAATGGCTCTAACCTAAGCATCCACCAGTGGAAATGGCTGAAACCTTAGGGGATGAAGGGTTAGATTATATATATAGGGTTTTTGTTTTCATTTTTATTGTTGCAATGAAGTTTGTAGACCAAGAGTGAAACCCTATGGCTGACTGTTAGGAACAGGTGAGCCTGGACAGGGTGAAGTTGGATTTGGTTTAAGCACCCATGATCTTGGGGAAAAGACTTAGAGGAATTTGCAGAATCCCTAGAGAATATCCTTGAAGGATCCAAAGGTGGGAGGAGGTTAAACAAAGTTTGAATACCAATTTGGTAGCAATTGGTCAAGACTGGTCGAGAGGCCTAATTAATAGGCTGAAAACTAGGGCTTGGTGGAAACTAGGGTTGTGGGTGCATAGAGAAGCTATGATTTTGGATTATGAAAGGGTTTATGGATACCTTGAATATTTTCAAGGTCTTATGTGGGGTTTTTGTGAGTATTTGAGAGCTTAATCCCAAAAACAGTGAAATTTGACCTACTAGGAAACAAGCTAATTAGGCCTCCTAGTGAATTTGATACCAATTGGATTGGTAAAGTATCCAGAAGTGTGGGAAAGGGTTCTAAAGAAATTTGAATGGGCCAAGAACATATAAAATAGTCTAAGAGGATGTATGGGAAGATCCTAAGCAAGGGTTTGGGATTCTAGGGGAAAATCTAGTAAAGAAGCCTAGGTGATTGAAGAGCTAGTTGGACTAGTTGAACCTAGGAGTATTGGAGTCATCAACAAATCAACTATACCTTGGAGGAGAAGTTGATAGTGAGGGTCTTGGAGATCCACATTGGAGAAGAAAACAAGGAGAGATAACCATTGGATGGTTAGAAGAGAGTAGGAGCACTTTGGGGAAAGAAATCACTAGAACCCTAAACCCTCTGCATGAGAGTGGTATCAAAGCCATAAATTATTGAAGTTTGTATATGTCTCAAGGGGATGAGATTCAAGAGGTTGACATCATGCCTCCTAAGGAAATGAGTAGAGATTCCATTGTGGAACTGGTTCAGGGCCTCTTGGAAAAGGCTAGTGTGTAAGAAACAAGGAGTAAGAAGAAAGTATTTGAATGGGGAGATGAGAGTGATGATGAAGAGACTGAGAATCAGTCAGGAGAATCTAAAGGAAAAGAAGTGGAGATGGATAAAGACCAAAAGGTGTTCTCGGATGCCTTCAAATCCATCAATAAAGATAGTATGGAACATATACCTTACTATTGTGGTAGCTTGAATGGTGAAGAGTTTTTGGATTGGCTAGAGGCCATATATAATTAGTTTGACTATAAAGAAGTGGCATAGGAGAAGAGAGTCAACTATGCCAAGGCTAGGCTCAAAGGATCTGCATTGGTGTGGTGGAACATGATGCAGGATGATAGTGTAACAAATGAAAAGAAGAAGATAGCTTCTTGGGAGAGGATGAAGATCAGATTGAGGGCACAATTCTTGCCTACTAACTATGAGATTCAGATGTATCAAAAGTTGCAGAACTTGAGACAAAAGGAGATGACAGTAAATGCCTACACTGAGGAGTTCCACAAGCTAAGCCTAAGGGATAGAAGACAAGAAGAAGAAATGGAGAAGGTAGCAAGGTATCTCAATGGGTTGAGACAAGGGATACAAGATGAAATTAGTATGATGGATCCTAACCGTATGCACAAGTGTTTTCAATTAGCCTTGAGAGCAGAGGATAAGGATATAAGGAGGAATGACTTCCATCAAATAGGAAGGGGTGGTAACAATAACAGAGGATTTAGATGCAGGAGTAATTTTGGTAGAGGACAAAGCCCAAATAGACCAAAGGAGAATCAATCTATGGATAAAAATGGGGTAATCAGTTCAGAGGATCATTTCAAAGAGGGGGATATAGAGGAAGAGTACCACCAAGAGGTATATTTCAGTCCCAAGGAAGATCTAATTTAGTCTTCACTGGCAGATGTTATAACTGCAATCAAGTGGGTCATACAATGGGCGGATGTCCTGAAAAGGATACCTCATCTTCTATGGGAGATAGAAGAAATCAGTTGGTACAAGAAGATGATACACAAAGTGTCACTTCTCCCATTTCCAAGGCAGGGCCAGTAATGGATGGAGAGAATCTAATGTTGAGAAGGAATTTGTTGAAGGTAACTCATACCATAGAGCCACCTCAAGGAAAGAATTTGTTTAAGACAACTTGTAGCTCTCATGGGAAGATTTGCAAAGTGATAGTGGACTCTGGATCCATTGAGAATATAGTATCAATAGAGATGGTGGACAAATTGAAACTTAGAAGGATACCTCATACCATTCCCTATAAATTTTCATGGTTAAACAAGGGAAAACAAATAGTGGTAGATGAAAAAACCATGGTGGAGTTTGAAATAGGTGAATATAAGGACAAGGTCCTATGTGACATATTGTCCATGGATGCATGTCATCTTCTTTTAGGACGTCCATGGCAATATGATGTGAAGGCTATTCATGATGGTGAAAAGAAAAATTATGTAATCACCAAGCTAGGGAAGAAGTTTCAAATGGATCCATTGCAGGAACCTAATGAAGAGAAGCATGTGGGAACCAGTGTGATGCTCTTGAGTGGAAAGGAGTTTCTAAAATCTATGAAGGAGAAAGGAGTCTGTTGTGCAGTGATAGTGAAGCCAAAGGAAGAGACCAAGGAGAAAGCCAACATACCACCAGAGGTACAAGCATTATTGGAAAGGTATCATGACATAGTGGATAATGGTTTTCCAAGTGCATTACCACCCATGAGGGATGTGATTCATCAGATAGACCTCATACCTAGAGCTAATTTTCCAAACAAGGCAACATATAAGATGACACCAAATCAAAATGCAGAGATAGCGAAATAGATTCAAGATTTGTTGGAGAAAGGACTAAGAAGGAAGAGTTTGAGTAATTGTACTGTGCCAACTGTCCTTGCACCTAAGAAGGATGGAAAATGGAGGATGTGTATGGACTCCAGGGCTATAAACATGATTACAATCAAATATAGATTCCCAATGCCCCGGATTGAGGATTTGATGGATAATTTGGGAGGTTCATGTTATTTCTCCAAGGTGGATTTGAAGTCAGGGTATCACCAAATCAGGGTTAGGCCTAGTGATGAGTGGAAAACCAATGAAGGGTTGTATGAGTGGCTAGTAATTCCCTTTGGCCTAACTAATGCACCTAACACATTCATGAGGCTCATGAATGAAGTGCTAGCAGAGTTTATTGGTAAGTTTGTAATAGTATATCTTGATGACATTTTGATATTTAGCAGGTCCAAGGAGGAGAAAATGAATCATTTGGAGATGGTTTTGAGAAGGCTACATCAAGAGAAGTTGATGATCAATCAAGAAAAGTGTGATTTCCTAAAAAATAAATTAGTTTATCTTGGTTTTGTGGTTGCTAATGGATGTATGAAGATGGACCCTGATAAGGTTAAGTCAATTTTGGAATGGCCTACACCTAGGTCCATAGGGGATGTTAGGAGTTTTCATGGATTGGCCTCCTACTATAAGAAATTTGTAAGAAATTTCAGTCATGTATGTGCCCCTATCCTCAACACTATAAAAGGGGGAATCAAATGTCAGTTTAAATGGACTATAGCAGCAGACCAAGGATTTGAAATGTTGAAAAAGAGGATAGCAGAATTACCTACAATTAGGTTCCCCAATTTCAATCAGCTATTTGTGGTGGAGTGTGATGCTATCAAGCTAGCCATTGGATTAGTGTTAAGCCAAGAGGGACACCCTATGGCGTTCTTCTTAGAGAAGTTAAATGAGGCCAAAAAAAATTACTCCACCTATGATTTGGAGTTGTATGCTATGGTACAAGCCCTTAAAAAATAAAGACACTATCTCCTACCAAGGGAATTTGTGGTCTACACTGATAACCATTCCCTAAGTTTCTTGAATGGGAAAGAAAACTAAATCAGAGGCACCTAAAGTGGGTATAATCTCTGCAAGCATACACATTTGTCATCAAACATAAGAAAGGGTTTAGCAACAACATTGCAGATGCTCTTAGCCGAAGAGTATTAACTATACAGGAGATACAATTGCAGAGTGTGGGGATGAATGATTTGAAAGACCTCTACAAAGAGGATAATGACTTCAAAGATGCCTATGAGGTATGTGTAAAGCTCCAACAGGGGTTCAAGGTGGAATCCACTGATTTTATGTTGCAGGAAGGATTATTGCTTAAAGGACACCTCATGTGTATACCTCAGTGTTCAATGAGGGAGAACATTGTGAAGGAGAAACACCAAGGAAGCTTGGGAGGCCACTTTGGAGTGGATAAAATACTGGAGAAAGTGAATAGGCATCACTATTCACCTAAGTTATAGTCAGATGTTAGGAAATTTGTAGAGAAATGTCAGATCTGTCAGAGGGAAAAAGGACAAAGTAGTAACAGTGGATTGTATCAACCCCTATGCATACCCCAAAGGCATTGGGAGTGCCTAAGTATGGACTTTGTTTTGGGTTTACCAAAGAAAACAAGGGGTCATGACAGTGTGTTTGTTGTGGTGGACCGTTTTAGAAAAATGGCTCATTTCATTCCGTGTAAGCAAACCAATGATGCTTCCCAAATTGCAGGTCTATTCTTCAGAGACATTGTAAGGATCCATGGATTTCCACTGAATATAGTAAGTGACAAAGATAGTAAGTTTGTGGGTCACTTTTGGAGGACCCTTTGGAAGATGCTAGGTACAAAATTTTCTTTCTCTTTAGCCTACCATCCACAGTCAGATGGAAAAATAGAGGTAGTAAATAGGTCACTTGGGAACTTGCTAAGATGCTTGGCTAAGAAACATGGACAATCATGGGATCACATCATAGGGCAGGCAAAATTTGCCTATAATGACTCCATTAATAGGAGTACTATTAAAATCCCCTTTGAGATAGTATATGGGGTCAATCCTAGAGGGATATTGGAGTTGAGGGATCTCAGTTTGAAAAACAAGAGGAGTGCCCAAGGGGAGTCATTTGCAGAACAGATAAAGGAGCTTCATGATCAAGTCAACAAGACTCTACAAAAGAAAGTGGAGAAGTATAAGTCCAAGGCAGATCAGACAAGAAGGGATTTGCAGTTCAAGGTGGGGGATTTAGTACTTTCTTACCTCAGAAAGGAAAGACTACCCAAGGGACAGCCTACCAAGCTACTCATGAAGAAGATAGGACCCTTGAAGATATTGCACAAGTATGAAAAGAATGCATATGAAGTGGAATTGCCTCCTGATTTGGGAATTTCACCAATATTTAATGTATGTGACATGTATCCCTATAAGGGACCATCTTTAGACATAGGTCAAACCACTCTTATAGATTTAGGAGTGATGATTGGGTAAAAGACTTTCCTACCCCAATCCCACTGCAATTGGATAGTATACTGGATTCTAAGGTGATCAAGAAGACAAGGAAGGGTACCTATAGGGAGTACCTAATCAAGTGGCAGGGACTACCTGAAGCTGAGGCCACTTGGATGATAGAGGCAGACATTCTAAAGCATGGGGTCACCATTGAAGACCTCCCAACTCAAGGGACTTGAGTTCTTTGTCCCAGGGGAGTATGGTGTAGAGCACCTCCCTTTCTGATGTTTTTGATGTGTTTTAGGATTAGGTTAGGTGTTTGGTGTGAGTGACAATAAGGTCCACTAGGTTGGATCCAATTTGGTTCATCTCCATGTTTGTAAGAGCCAAATGAGCTCATGAATGATATTGTGGTCATTTTGACCTAGAAAGACAAAAGTGCTATTTTTGTGTAGTTTGGATTTAGTGTGTCTCATAGGACCCTAAATTTCCTAACTAGGGTCATAGAAGTCAACCACAACCATCGAGTTGACAAAAATAGTCAAATTGCACAAAATGCAAAAAGTTGCTAGCAACTTTGAAAAGTTCCTCGAGCAACTTTTGTAACTTCTTAACAAGAAGTTGCAAAATGAAGTTAGAGAGGTTGTAACCACTCATGCTCGGTATATGAGCATGGATTTGATGATTTTGAGAGGTTAATGAAGTTTTGGATTGCAGAACTTGTTTTGCGTACTTTTGTACGAATGCCTTTGACTGTATTCTTGTAATTCACAGTGCTTTCTGCATTCTATACGGCTGTGTATGGATTGGGAAAGGATATCAGACCCCATGGGGGTGTAGTTTTTCAAGATAGATTTATTTTGATACTTTAGTTTTCTTTGAAGTTATAGGAGTAGAGAGTTACAATAGATTTAAGGTCACTGGTCTGTAATTCCCATTTGCAGAGTCATAATGCCAAAATGGCTCTAACCTAAGCATCCACCAGTGGAAATAGATAAAACCATAAGGGATGAAGGTTTAGAGTTTGTATATAGGGTTTTTGTTTTCATTTTTTTTTTCAATGAAGTTTCTAGACCAAGAGTGAATCCCTATGGCTGACTGTTAGGAACAGGTGAGCCTGGACAGGGTGAAGTTGGATATGGTTTGAGCACCCATGATCTTGGGGAAAATACTTAGAGGCATTTGAAGAAGCCATAGAGATTATCCTTGAAGGATCCAAATGTGGGAGGAGGTGAAACAAAGTTTGAAGACCGATTTGGTAGCAATTGGTCAAGACTGGTCGAGAGGCCTAATTAATAGGCGAAAAACTAGGGCATGGTGGAAACCAGGGTTGTGGGTGCATCTAGAAGCTAGGATTTTCAAGGTCTTTTGTGGGATTTTTTGGAGGATTTGAGAGCTTAAGCCCAAAAATAGTGAAATTTGACCTACTAGGAAACAAGCCAATTAGGCCTCCTAGTGAATTTGATACCAATTGGATTGGTAAAGTATCCAGAAGTGTGGGAAAGGGTTCTAAAGAAATTTCAATGGGCCAAGAACATAGAAAAGAGTCTAAGAGGATGTATGGGAAGATCCTAAGCAAGGGTTTGGGATTCTAGGGGAAAATCTAGTGAAGAAGCCTAGGTGATTAAAGAGCTAGTTGGACTAGTTGAACCTAGGAGTATTAGAGTCGTCAACAAATCAACTTTACCTTAGATGAGAAGTCGATAGTGAGGGTCTTGGAGATCCACATTGGAGAAGAACACAAGGAGAGATAACCATTGGATGGTTAGAAGAGAGTAGGATCACTTTGGGGAAAGAAATCACTATAACCCTAAACCCTCTACATTAGTATTTAATTTGGATAAGGTATATATGTAAGATACTGTATTTATCCAAATGGGCGTGAAATAAGTGTATATGCGAATATGAAGTGGTAGACTGATTAAGAAGGCTAAAATAGTATAAGGAACAACAAAGACTCATCTATCACATTCAGGTGATTAGTTTTTATATCAAAGGATCTTATTCAGCGAATCAGAGTTGCATAGAAGATTATCTATTGGTTCATCCTAAGAGGTGCATCAACAAAATCCTTTAACAATGTGGACTTAACAGTCCTTTACAAATATCCTAACATAGTTGCATACTTAATTGTATTGTACTAAATCCTTTCACAAGGTGGACCTAATAATCCTTATTTCTCCTAACATGGCATACCATCAGAAGTGGTCAATTGTAAGCTTTAATAGGCTAAGTTTATACTGTAGTACTAAATCTTGTGGGTACCATCCCTGCCCCAGTTTTACTTTCTATTTGGAAGGTTTATGGGTAACCAAATATTGTGTCAAGTGTTGTGGATGTTTATTACTTTTCTGTTTCATGCATGCAATCAGATTAGATAATCTAATAAAGGATTAAAGAGATTAAGTTTTATTGGTTCCTGATTCATCCCCCTCTCAATCACCTAGCCTTAATATATTTCCAACAATTGGTATTAGAGCTAAAGGTTCTCTTAACAAAAGTTTAACATATTGAGCAAAGATCAGAGGCAATGGAAATATACAGACTAGAGAAATACATTGAAAATGAAAAGATAGATCTACAAGTGGCCATGGATCAGATCATAAAACTTAAGGAGCAACTCTCTCTTTTCCTGAAAAGAAGAAAATATTTAGCAGTGCAGATGAGTGATAAAATTTACATAGAAGAAAGAATTGAAGACTTATGCAAAGAAAGAAGTTTCAAAGAATTAGATGCAGCCATTTGATAGGGCCAAATTATTGCCTTTGTTTTGTATAATTTTAAATACTCTATTCTAGTTTTTGTCAAAACATTTGGGAGCCAAGCCAGTCAAAACTTGTGATAAAGTCCAGTTAGAACTGATAAACCATAGGTAGATGTTTGTGACATATTTTGCTAATATTATACATATAGTGCAGTATTTCATAAAACCATCAGAATATATGTTCTAATATCTAGATATTTAATTTGATTAATCTTGTTGCATCAATATTTCTGCATCATAACTAACTTGACAAGAGAGAAAGCGGCTGGAGAGTGGTCGACAACATTCAAGGAAGACTGTTTAGGACCAGGTACGATGAAGTGATCATTACAACACCAGAAAACACAGCTGCTACAATGGAGCCATTATTCCAGGATGCGGGGATGTAGTGTTCCTATATTCCCTTTGCACTTTATTATGTTGAACTGGTCGCCCGAGCTTTATTACCCACACCGGGGCTGTTGCACTTCTATCTTCTTCTCCGACATGTTTTCAGCAAGATAGTTTATTTTCTATTTTGTAATAAGTGTTTGATCCTCTATATATAGGGATTGGACTGATAGCTTGAGGTTAGCTAGAAAGGATAGAGACAAAAGTTTTTAAAAGAAAATTGTTATACAACAATCCATTTTCAAGTTCCATGCATTGTTTCTATGTAATGAGTTTTTGAAATACAATGAAGTAGTTCTTGGTTTACATTCTGTGTTAATAGATTAGCAGAAGCCAACCAAGGGGGCCCACTTGGGAGGTGGATTAGGTTAGAATAGAATAGATTTCATTTCCATCATTTCTAGTATTTCTGATAGAAGTTACAATTTCTTCCTGCAGCATCGTACCTTGTGAGTGTTCCTGCAGCATCTGCAAGAATAGTGATAATGGATGTTCTAGGTTGAAATCATAGGTTTCAGTAGAGTTTGCAATTTCTAGTATTCATTTCAGCAAGAAGTTAGATGTGTTCTTTTCCTGCAGCACTAGTATAAGTTTCTTTTATGCATTTTTACCTTCCTACAACATAAGCAAAGTGACTCCTTAAGAAACCTAGTGCACATATCGTGCCGACCATTTCAAGTATATGTCCCTGGGTTGACAAGTTAAATGCACCTCATAACGGGAGAAGTAGTCCTTAGATTGAATGAACCATTCCTAAGAAAGGCCTTGAGCATGATTATTCCACACCTATTGTGAGACGGTTCACCATTGAAGACCTACTTGCAAAGAATCTCAATTTACATGAAGAAGTCAGAAAGTTGAAAAGAGAACAAGAAATTCATTCAGTCAGAATATGTGAAGTCATGGAACAAAAGAATCAAGCAAAAAATGACAAAGAAATGGTACAAGAAGATAAGAGATTTCTAAGTACAAGATTAGAGGAAAAATAAAATGAAATCCATCATTTGTCACTTCAGCAAGCATATATGATAAATCAACTCAACAATGCAAATCAAGAAGTTATCAATCTAAGGACAGAAAATGAAAGATTGCAGAATGATCTCAATACTGAAAAGAAAACCAATGAGAGTATGATGAATTCATAGGTAAACATGGATCAGTTAATAGAGAAAAATCAACTCAGAAATCATGGACAGTCTGGATTAGGTTATGCTGAACAAGGTGAATCCTCACAACAAGGAACTCAAAAGAACATGAAACCTACTTATAATCATTGTGGCAAGTTAAGGCACACAACAAATAAGTGTTGCAGCAATGGAAAATCAAAGTTTAATGGTAAATGCTACAGATGCAACAAACATGGACATAGGGAAAGTGAATGCACTGAGAAACCTAAGTTTGAAGAAAAATGTTTCAATTGTAACAAACAAGGTCACAAATCTTCCAAGTATAGAACTAAGAAATAGAACCCCGCTGAACAACTAGCTAAAGCAATTTTTGGTTGGGATTACAACACATGGAGTAGATGTTGTCATTGTGGTGAATATGGGCATATTGGTACAAATTGTGCAAAGAATCACCTTATAAAAAGGAATCCTACTACGAGATGTTATGTGTGTAAACAACTCGGTCGTCTAAGCAAGAATTGCATGAATAGAGAAAAAGTAGATACTCGTTTTGAGAAAGGCAAAGCAAAAGTTTCTGAAATTAGAACTCAGATGAGTCAACAGTGGGTAAGGAAATCTCCTAAAAATTTAGATCAAAACAATGAAGGATCAAATGGAACCCAAAGCAATGAGTTGGGTGGATCTACCATCTCCGAATAAATATGCAAGGAGACAACTGGAACGGTGCATACAAGCCATCATACATCAGTTCCAGGCATGCTAGCAAGTCCAAATCAGCATATTGATGCACTAGGACACATTATGGTTTTAACCGAGTCAGCATCTCAGTTACATCCGAGTTACACATGCTTAATCGAGTTAAGTCAGGTTGTATGGTTTCAAGGATGCAGAAGTTAGTTTTGGCCAAGCTTCATTCTGAGCTATGCCAGCTACCATGTACAGAGCATCTAATGAAAACTCAATGGTAAAATCTCTTATAAAAGATGAATTGGTAGATTTATTGTTTACAAAGTTTTCACTTTGCAGAGCGATTCAGAGTGAATTTGTGTTTGAAAGTTTTAAGTTGCAAAGTTTAATCAAACCTCTGAGCATTATGATGTCTACATCCATTAGCATGGTTAAGAAAGGATCTGATATTTTGGTGAGGAATGTTGTCTGTGAACCTCCGAAGTTTAAGATTCATCCAGTAATTGTAGAGGAGATAGATCTGATGGGAGCTCATTCCCTAATTCCTTTGAAGGTACTATTGATCAATGATATCTGAGCCTTCTATAATTGCACCATTCAACAGCTAGGTACATTGGAAATGAATAAAGCATATGAGAAACTATGTGAAGCCAGGAATATGAAGCCAGAACATAAACAACTTGAAGTCAAGGGTTTGACTCATATCATGCATATGCCACATAACTTTCAGATTAAGTGGATTAGGTTTGTTCTAAGCCGTGTTCATGAAATGCACCTATGGCTAGAGAAATCGGTGAATATCACCATGAATATGGTATACCGTGTTACAGGGTATCCTTTGCTTGACAAGCCAAAAGCTACCAAAACCCTACCTCGGGATGACCTAACTAAGAAGACTCTTGCCGAGTGGGACATAAGAGGCATGAGATTAAATGGATTCACAAACATGGAATTGAAGTTTGGGATTCATGTAATTGCACACAAAATCTATAGTTCTATCCGACCTAAAAACGTACCATGTGATGTTGTGGACTTGGAATACAAAGTGGTCAAGAACAACCTTTCATTCGACCTTGCCGAGTTGCAACTCATCCAATTGAGCAAGAACATGGAAAGTATCCAGGCATCAAAGACCAATCCATGTAATTTTGGTTCACTTTTGGTCTGCATATTCTTTTACATTTAGAAGTTTTTCCCTTCCAAAGGCACAGTTGTTTGGAAGAAGGACAGACCCATAGTTTATCAGATAAATGATTTCATAGCAGAATTAGGAGACAATTTTGAGAGCATCATGGATGCATACTCTGAGGATTTAAGACAGAAGATGCAGAATATATATAGGATCCCTAAAAAATTGGTAGAAGACTACAAAGATGATGTTTTCTTCCTAGTTGACTGTGATAAAGTATACATTCAGGCAGTCAAGCCTAGGGTTGCATGGGTGAAACCTCTTGCATATGAGGTCAACATTGATGAGACAAAAGATATCATTGAGGCTCTTGTGAATGAGCTTATTGATCATACAACACCATACTTTGGTACCTATGAAGAAGCCAAGAGAAAAATTTCATTGGAAATTGAGATTCCTAAGATCTTGAAAAGAGGAAAGAAGAGGTTAGAGAAGTTTGAAAAGAAGTACGGAAAGACTTCAAACTCTCCTCCTTCTATCACAAAAATAAAAAAGATGAAATTAAGATAGTAGATGATGAACCTGAAAAGGAAGAGGAATGGATAGAAGCAGAACCTCCTAAGAAAAATAAGAAGGTATCCCCCAAGAAGAAAACAAAGATCTCTACCCCTGTCATCACTACAAGAAGATATAGAATGAAACTTATATTGCCTAAGGAATATGAAGAAGAAGATACAGTAATATTCAAGAAACCCCACCTACCTTTGAGCAAAAGGTTGATGATTTGAAAGGAGGTAGTGGTATGAGTACTCTAAAATCATTTAAATATGCTTCCAGAACTAAGGATGAACAAAAGAAGATTGAGGAAGCATTCGTAGAGAAAATGGAAAGATGGAAGTATGATCCATCTGAATTGAAAATTCATATGACTAAAGATCTATTCAAAGCAATATTTGTTCCCTGGAGCAATGCAATTCGAACAGAAAAGGATATTAGGGAACATAACTTGAAGAAAGTCATGCCTACTATGGCTAATAAAGAGGTTAAAGAGGCCATGACCAAATATGAGAACAATCACACTCCAAGGTTCAGGTCCTTTCAGATATTGAACAAGAGAATAGAGGATGTTGTGCAAACTACTACAACGGGATGGAAGTCTATTTTTGAAATCAAGGAAGATGATAAGGCAGAGGTACCAAGTATAGACCCCAAGGTAAAGACTAATGATGAATAATTACCTGAGGTCAAAACTATTGAAGAATCCAATGCAGAACATATAGTAGTAGAAGTGATGGTATCCCTACCCCCAATCACCTATATAGAACATCGTATCTCCGAGTAAGGATAAGACTACAAAATCTACATCTAGACTAGTAGGAACCGAACATCAGGCTCCACCTACTACTAGGATAAGCCTAACTGAGTCATAGAAGGTTATTGTGAATGTTTCTACAGTGAGCATTGATGCTATAATTGGCAAAAAAAGTTAATGATCCACTGGATATTGAAGTCAAGGATGATAGTGGAAAAGGTAAGGAAATTGTTGCTTCACCCAATCCCAAGGCCAAAATAAAAGGGAAGGAAATAGATACTTATGATATTGATATTGAGAAAGATATTATGATTCCAAATTGGGATCTATCCAACTTGACAGTAGAGCAAATGGATATACTAGGGGAGCTATGGAAGAAAAGAGCTACACAACAAAAGCTCCGAGTAGAAAAGAAGAGAAACAGAGTGCTAGAGGACATAAAAGGTATATTCCTAGATGCACTAGAAATAGAAGTTGATGAAAATGAATCTATTATGGATCAACTTGTTGATATAGTTCACAAGTTCAATAAAGATTTAAGTGGTCAAGAGAAACTACTGCAAAGGGCAGAAAGAAAGTTTGAAAATAAAGTTCTAGAGAATGTTGCAAGTAAGATTGTAATAGATCAAGTAAAGCTAAACACTCTAATTAGCTCTCTAGAAACTACAGTAAATATGTTGTTTCATTATTTGTAAAGTTGAGTGATACTTCTAACTTTACCATGGAAATCAAGACCAAGCTGACAAAGATAGATATAGATTTGAAGGAAATTGCAAACCAGTTGGCACTTAACCCAAGTTCGAGTTCAACACATTTTGTGAAGATCAAATATCTGACAGACATGCATGCATAATTACTAAGGGAAGAAGAAAGAACAAGGGAATCCCTTACGACTATGCAAATCCAACTCCTTCCACACATGGATGTAATGCAGAAACATATTGCTCATGCCAAGACACTCATAAATGACAACTTTTCAGTTGTTGAACTTATGATGGAGTTGTCAGAAGAGATACAAATTGAGTTGCACATCCTGAAGGTGTTGCAAGACAATTGGGACAATACTTTGTCTCAAATTTTGAAGGTACATAGTGATTTCCTATCCTATTTTGGTATTACCTTGTAGATATATTTTTGGCATTTGT